>CADEHL010001322.1:247500-668719 GCA_902827135.1 Harpagifer antarcticus
GTAGACATGGTGGAAACAAAAACAAACCTGAAAAGTTTGGTTCACTCCGGATAAACAAGAGAGAGAGGGAAATAGAGAGGTGTGATGGAAATGAGGAAGGAAAACAAAAGAGACAAATAAATGGGGAGACAGGAGCGTGTTATGACAAGTCTTTAACTTTAGTAGAAGAGATTGGAGAGTCCACGCTGATGGGTGGGTTTGGAGCCTGACTCGCTAACAGCTAACGCATGACACCTGGTATAATTTTGACTCGGCACAGGTTTCAGTGATACCATTCAAGATGGCTCTGTTCTATATAGAGCAGTGGTTCCCAAAGTGTGGGGCAGAGGCATGACAGGGAGGGGCGCGAGAGACCAGGAGGAAAAATCGTTATTAAAAAAAAGATTAAAAAATCATAATTTGAAAAATTATTGATTCGAAAATAATATGATACAGTACAGTACTATTACGTCTGGGTCTCTGTGTCTCATTAAAGCTCGGCTCTGTGTGTGTGTGAAACGAGCCATTTTGTGTGCGTGCGCGAACGAGAGAGAGCGCACCGGTACCGGAGATCGTTGTTGTTCTAGCGAGCTACGCTAACGGATATAAGGAGTTTTTTCAACAACAAAGTGGAGGAGAGTCCTCTCCTGTCGGACTGAGAGTCTTAGTGAACTAAAGGACTCTCAGTGTTATCTCAGTGGGTCTCAAACGTTTTGGTCACCACTAATGTAAACAATTATTTCCGAGGCACACGTTTATATGACCATTATAGTTATAAAAAAATGAGAGAATAAATGAAAAACAGGTATGAAATACTATATGACAGTAACAAAAGAATAAAGTTTAAAAGGGTGATTTGTAAAATATCCATAAAGAAAAAGTAAATCTTTTTACAGTTCTGTTTCAAATGGGTGTTGAGAGAGGTATCCATAGATCTCTTCATTTTGCTCTCAAAGTGCACCAGATTGATGCTTTTAACTTCAATATTTAAAAATAAATCTTCCCGGGGGAGCTTGCCCCCGGACACCCCTATGTGAGGTCCACACACCACCTATACAAATAGCACTTTACCCCTGCTTACACCTATATGCTGTGAGCTGATTATCGAGCCTTCATTGTAACGGTCGCGGGTACACTGTGTATATGCGTGGAGATTGTTGCAGTAGAAAATTCCACTGTAGCGACCTATACATTAATGGGAAACCTTAAATGTTTGAGCACCCTCTATGAAACGTCAAGCTACCCCACAGAACCCCCAAAATAAATCTCTGGTGCCGCCACTGAGCCTGACTTGTGTTGGGGGGGGCTCGACTTTTTTTTTTCTCCAATTCAATTCAATTCAAAACCTTTATTTATCCATGTAAAATCCCATTGAGATCAATGATCTCTTTTTCAAGGGAAACCTGCAGCATTAGGTTCCACAAGAAGACATAAAATCATAAACAACACAACAACAGAAGGACATCATACAGCAAAATGTACAGGGATTACAATTGACATATTTAACCACATGTACAGGTACCAACAGCATCTGATTTTGTAGCATCCAACCGAGCTTTAAAAACATGTAGTGGTACTAGCTTGGTAATTTTCCATTCTTTTTGCAGACTGTTCCATGTTAGTGGAGCTGCACATCTGAAAGCTTTCTTCCCTAAGACAGTCCTAGCACATTTAATAAAACCACAGCATGCGATCTCAGGCAATAAGTACTTTCAATTCGCAGAGAGATCAGGGAGCAGATATAAGATGGTAGTTTATCCAACATGGCTTTGTAAATGAAAAAGTACCAGTGACTGAGCCTCCGTACAGTAAGTGATGGCATAACCGCCTTGGTATACAGGGTACAGTGATGCGTAAGTGCTTTACAATTTGTCCAAAATCTCAGTGCACTGTGACACGCAGCATCTAACTTGCTCAGGCAATTGGCAGGTGCATTCATGTATAACAAATCACCATACTCCAGCACAGGTAAAAAGGTCACAGTGACTAGCCTTTTCCTGGCCTCAAGCGAGAAACAGGACTTGTTCCTGTAGAAGAAACCTAGCCTAACCCTCAGCTTTTTAAGCAGGTTATTTACATGAAATTTAAAAGTGAGACAACCATCAAGCCAGATACCAAGGTATTTGTAACAGGTAACCACTTCAAGTTGTATTCCTTGCGTAGTTACAATATCCAAAGCAGTCTCCGGTGTATTTTTAGCTTTAGAAAAGAGCATTACCTTTGTTTTATCCACATTTAAAAGAAGCTTAAGCTCAGAGAGCTGAGCCTGAATAATGTTAAAAACAGCCTGTAATTTAACAACAGCCTCGTTAATCGAGGGACCTGCACAGTACATAACGGTATCGTCCGCATAAAAATGTAAGGTTGCTCCTTCGACATTTTCACCTAAACTATTAATATAGATAGAGAATAATAGCGGACCTAAAACTGAACCTTGTGGTACACCATTAGTGATGTTTAACCACTCAGAAGACAGCCCATCAAACTGAACACATTGGGACCTTTCAGAGAGGTAGTTCACAAACCACCCCACTGCATGGCTGGATAAGCCAATACTGACCAGCCTCTGCTTCAAAATGCGATGATCGACGGTATCAAAAGCTTTGGATAGGTCAACAAATAGAGCTGCACAACTCTGCTTATTATCTAAAATACTCGTAATATCATTCACCACTTTCATTGTGGCAGTGATGTTGCTTTCTGAAGCCTGACTGATGTTTAGACAGGATGTCATTTGTACATAAAAACTCCTTTACTTTTTCACTCACTAGGCGTTCAAGAACCTTAGCCAGAACTGACAATTTAGAGATGGGTCTATAATTGTTTAGTATTAGTGTTTATTTAGTAGAGGCAGGACATACGCTGACTTCCATACTTTTGGGATTTTGTTCGTGCTGAGAGAGAGGTTAAAAAGAGTAGTAAGAGGTGGAGCAATAAAATCTGCAGCTATCTTTAAAAAGAAAGGTTCTACGTTGTCCGGACCAGCCAGCTTTTTAGGATCTAGCTTGATTCTTCACGAACAACATCAACAGTAAAAGGAGTAACACTGAAAGGGTTTTCCAGACCACATTGTTCTGAGTCACCGACTGTGGTGTTCACAGAAGCAGAATTAGAAACAGAATGAAACAGAGAGCCACAGGACACAACATGCTCATTAAAACAATTTAACATGGTAGCCCTATCCGATATAGTGCCAGGCCCTCCAAAGGGGGGGCCTGACAGAAAAAGTTTGGGAACCACTGATATAGAGTGTTGCAGTGAAGACTTATGATGAAAAGGTGAACATCTCTTCAGCTTGTGCTAAACACAGACCTTACTTCAGGTTTCTAACCAAAAACAAAACATTGACTTTCATACGAGTGGTCAGATGCAAAGTATTTTCCAGGTTTAAGACTCATTCCACTCTATAAGTGGTGTCCCGATAAGTCATGGCGGTGTGACAGTGATCCAGCCTGAAACGGATCAATAAACCTTTCCCCAGGATGCCATGTTCACACTAATCAATCAAACTGGATCAAGTGTACATGGATCCAATCCAATGGTTCCTGAAGTAAAAACCTCCTAAGTCTACTGCACATCTCAATATTCCCCTTCTGGGTAAGGGACCAAAAGACAATTCATCAATGAGACTCAACTGTCAGGCAAACTGCAACATCCTGATTTACCTTTCCTCTGTGACCTCTGACTGCTACACCCTTAGGCTATTGGTGCTGACATGGATTACAACATTGCTATTGCTTTCCAGGGTTTTCTTGGCTTTCTCTATTGCCGTTTTCTTATATCTGGAGAATCAGATCTGGGCATGTTGCAGATAAGAGGAGATTGTCAGAGTGTTCTTATTTACTGGAAATACTCTATTTGGTTGGGTGTAGCGTGGGTATTTGGTCATATCAACCCAGGGTTTGAAATGTTCTGCATTGGCCCTTGCACATAGAAGTTAGATTGTTCGTAGTTTTTTCTTGTAAATTACCCTTCTTTGTTTTATTTCCCTCCTGTTTTGTGACCATGAGCGTCGTTTATTCACACATGGACAAAACGGACATCACATAGACTTGGTATTAGGAAGTTGGCAGGGTCTGTTTGATATCCGGTTTTAATTAATTCAATGTGTGCCTTCTTCTGTACATCTCCTCTGAGTTATATCAATGTTTTCAGTTTTAAGGTGCATGAGTTAAAGGGGATTGTGTGAAGCCAGCACCCTCAGAATAAGCTTTATGTCAGAAGCTCTTTTCCCGTGCACGATGTGAGCTATGACTGGCGATGTTGAACTCACATTTCTGGGCTGTGAGGTAATGCCGTTGTCTTCCAAACCCAAGCTGGTGGGTTTGATTCCAGCTCTGAAGACAACTCCAAGTTGCTCTCGATGGCATGGCCAACAGTGTGTGTAAGCAGGTGGCACTTGTGTGTGTGTGAATAGGTGAATGCTGTTTTTTTAAAAGAGTATTGATGAGTTGTAAAGACTGGATACATGTAGTCATCGTATATTATTTGGTGAATATTTTGGTTGGTGATCCTTTGTGTGTGTGTGTGTGTGTGTGTGTGTGTGTGTGTGTGTGTGTGTGTGTGTGTGTGGTGTGTGTGTGTGTGTGTGTGTGTGTGTGTGTGTGTGTGTGTGTGTGTGTGTGTGTGTGTGTGTGTGTGTGTGTGTGTGTGTGTGTGTGTGTGTGTGTGTGTGTGTGTGTGTTTTCTCTATAATTACCTGTCTAACTTTGGAGCCTAGAACTAAAACACACTCACTGATAAGGACAGGTCAAAGAAAGATGGTGTGTAAAAAAGTTTGCCTTACAAAAACAACAACAATTGCAAAAGTGAGTATAGTTTTCTGTTGAAAAACGAAATGCATCCCCTTTTTACATTTACACACCCGAGGACACTTCAATCAAAAAGGCGAACAGAAATAAGCAAAGGAAGAAAAAATAATGAGGTAGAAAGACATTGATTTTTATTTATTTTCTTATTTCTATTTCATGGCAAAATATTTTTCTTGTTTTTACTTATCTTTTGTTTAATTGCCTCTTTTGATGTTCTCTTTCTATTGTTCTCACACGAACACACACACACACACTCACACACACACACACACTCACACACACACACACACACACACACACACACACACACACACACGTGCCCTTGATCCAGTATACACACATTGCTGTGGAAAAAGTTTCGGAGTACGGCTCGTGATACACGCCAAAGATCATCTGCTATTTGGAAATATATTCTTTGAGAAAACTAGGAAGTGAGTGTAAATGTCAAAACAGGGTGTGTTTACTGTGAAGCGGGGAAGAAAAAGATAGTGGTGTTTCTTATTTTTTATTTATTTCTGTCAAGTCTGCTCTTCTCCCAACTGTGCTGGCTTTTGAACACAGAAACACATTAGCAATGGAAAGCAGAGGGAAAATCTGTTGATTTTTCCGCTCATTTACACTGGGCCCCTTTAAGGCGAAGTTGAAAGGGAAGGGGACATGTGGCTGCGGCAGAGAGGAACATATGGCATCTGCTCTAGTGGAAAACCTTAATATGGGGTAGAGTATTGGCACCCGTCGCCTCACCAGCATTAACATGCCGTCAGAGTTGTTCTGGCAGAACCCTAAGTGGAGCACACTTGCCCAACACTGTTCCCAAGAGGGTTGCAATGTGTCCCTTCCCACTTGCCATCCACCCTGGACCATGTTAGAGAAAGGCAAGAATACAAACACGCTGGAGGATCTGTGTGTATCAGATCTCCAGCCAAAAGATCCTGTCAGAAGCACTGCTCTTGTTAACTTGGTGAGAAGAAAGACATGTCAAAGTAACAGAAACTGGAGCAACATGAAGACCATTTTCACAATGTAACATTTAGTTTAAAAAGAGTTTAGTAAACAGTGTATTCAGCATCTGTTGGAGTAATCTACCAGGTGTTTTCCAACAAAACATCATGATATATATATTATTATATCACATTTACTGTTTATGTAAGACATGAAGAAAATAAGGGGAAAAAAGGGAAACAATCAGATAGCAAACAGGACTTTTCTTTCATGTCAATTTTACAAAAAAGCACAGTAAATATTAAGTAAATATTAAAATGAGTGATGGCAATATCACATATAGCTGCTTCAGTTTAAGAGTCAGCTGTGGGAGGGGTGAAATAAAAGGGTTCAGCTTCCCCTAAACAAGGCTGACGGATTGGTACATGTTATTTTGTGTATGCGTTTATCCAAAGGGATTTATATGCACTTCAGACCAACCTAACAGAGTAATGTGGGGTTTATCTACAGTGTCTGGCCCAAGGACACTTCGACATGTTGATTGCTCTTTTGGAAGACGCCCCTTTGCCACAGTCACGCTGCACTTGAATATTGGACATTTTCACCTTGTTTTTTGTCTGTAAAATCCTCCATTGATTCATCTGTGTATTCATTTATTCATTCTCAAGTCATTCCTAATCGTCCATATTCTAACTACAATCTTTTAAGGGTGAGGCGGTAGACCTTGCTCTCCTGCCAGACTCTGACAGGTAACAAAGTAAATGCCAAATTCGACTGCCTTTTTTTTCTCCTCCTCTCAAGCATAAGTTAGAACTTCCTGTTTATTGCACGTCTGTTCTTATACATAGTGAGTTTGTATGCAATTAATGTAATATGCATCTGATTGTAGGTGGGAATCTCCAATTCCAGTGTGTGACATTCTTTACTGTTAATGCTAGCGCTCTTATGGATACACAAATTCAGGTTCCACCGAGATTTGAACTCGGATCACCGGATTCAAAGTCCAGAGTGCTAACCATTACACCATGGAACCTTCACATTGGGCCATAAATCAGAAAAGGTCCAAATGAATATCAAAAAAGTAACATTAGGCGTACTTTTCCCACAAAGGTTCATGAGAACTCTTTAGTTCTCATGAACTAAGTACAGACCGCGTTCACACCGGAATAAGTCCCTGGGGGAGGATTAGGCAAATGAAGCCGCTGACGTCACTTCTTCTTCTTCTGCTTTGGGTTTACTGGCAGGCCGCAAACCACTTCACGGCGTATACCTTTGTGTTGCCATAAGTTAGTCTCTCTGCATTTCTGCGCTGGGCTAATGCTAATGCTAATAATGCTAATGCGAGGATAATAAAATGGCGGCTTCACAAACCTGTTTGGGAGTTTTACGGGGTGTGATTTGCAATCCGCCCAGCCAATCAGACATAGGAACTTTTTTCTCCCACGAAAGTACCTGCTCTCTAGCAGGGACTGAAAAGGAGGTAAAAAGGTTCTCATTAACTCATTTTAGTTCCGGATTTCTTTGGCGTTCACACCAAAAAAAATGTGGAACTATATCGGAACTAAAGTGGGAAAAGTACTGCGGTGTGAACGCGCCTATAAGCCTTTGTCTGGGAAAGACCATTTCAAGGTTTAAGGCTTTTATTTGTCATACGTACATAGCTACAGTGAAGTTATGTCGATGAAAATCTTAGGTCACAGGATGCAAGGATAGTGGTGGTCTAATGGATAGTGAGGTGGGCTGAAGATCGGAAGGTTGTGAGTTCAAATCCCGCCAGGAACACCTGGGCCCTTGAGTAAGGCACTTAGTCCTTAGTTACTCCAGGGAGAATGTCCCTGTAATTGGTAATTGTAAGTCGCTTTGGATAAAAAGCGTCAGCTAAATGAAATGTAATGTAATGCAACACAATAAAACTGAAAAAGTAGTGCAAGTAATACAAATAAATAGTGAAATAGTGCATTAAGAGTCTATATTCAAGTGATTGGAATATGATATGAAGGTGAATGTTATGGATGTTGTTTCAAAATGTCAGGTGTTTAAGAGTCTTATGGCCTGTGGGATGAAACTGTCCCTGATTTGATATTAAAGCCAGTAAATACAGATGAAATAAATGAAGTAAAACCAAAAACATGTAAAATGGTAACAAGATAAATGCAAGATAGCAACATTTGTAAGTGGATAAACACAGCAGCAGCTTCAATGGGAGAGATCCTGCATGCCCTCCAGCTAAGTGTTTCCTACAGTGTGGACATTTGGTCACAGAATTAAAATGCTGGTCTATCAGAGATGATCAATCCCTGGCCGTGAGCGGTGGAGAGCGCAACCTGTTCACTTTAAAGCAAAGGCTAAATGGGTTTTGGATCTGAGTACTACGGCTCCAAAGGGACTGAAAGAGGAAGTGATCTGTGTTGGGCTTTCCGTGCAAACTGTTATTTGTGTTTCGGGAATATTTTGATGGTCTGCTTTTACCGTTTGCAATAACCCGAATCATTATCACTGCTGACGTGATGTGTATTGTTATTTTAAGAGTCCAAATGGAGTTTATGAACACTGTGTAATGGATTAAAAATGACGAATGGTTCTAATATAGGGCGTAGAAATGTAGAATATGAATGTGGAAAAATGAGCACTGCCGAGATGCTTTTTGAGTGAAGGGCGATTAGGTGTTTTGCAGGAAATAAAAATACAAAAGACAAGTGAAGGTTAGAGTGCTGCTCTTGGACTGTTTGCCTCTTATTATGCATGTTCAGGGTTGCAAATGTAACCTTGTAGATCCAAGAACTTTTTTAATGAATTCCTGTTCCATGCTGCTACACCTCTCACCATCCCATCCTGTAAATTGGTTTTCTGTACTTTTAAGTTTATAGTGAGTCAACTGGAGTCAAATTCCTATAATGTGTCAACACATTAAGCCAATAAGGAATCTGATATGTAAATGTGCTCGGTGCTAGCTGCCTGTATCTATGCACTAAAACATGCTTTGTGCAAGTACATATGTCTTAAAGTGGCTTCTCGTTGCAATTACAAGTTATCCAGTCAAAGTGAACTAAAGGTCATCATAATATTATGTTCAAGCCTTGTTTGTATGTTCATGGTAGAGAAGGAAACAATGAAAGAACTTCACTTGAACCACAAATCAACATCATGCAGAGGATTAAGCCTTCTACATCTACGTTAATGTGCGGGATAACCATGTTTAACCCTAATGCCTAAACTGTCATTTGACTAATGTGACCTATTCAAGAGCTGCAGTTGTACGTCTATGTGTTTAAAGTTTATTTATTCACCCTGCAGTGATGAATTTAGCAGCATTACAACTGCAAAGGAACATTGCAGATGTGAGGCAAAAAAAAGAGAGGACGTTAAATGACACGAGCACAACGTTTTGTTCTCTCCACAGTGTTTTCTAATGTTTGTTTTCCAAAGCTGACGTCATATAGACCGGACTTCTTTCTGTGGATTAATATGATAGGACCTAGTCCCTAGACGTTCCAAAAAAGGATCAGACCTCTGACTTTCCATATGGACCAATCACAATCGAGTATTAAACTAAACCAGTGCAATAGAAACCCGTTAATATGTTTTGACAAGTCTGTTATTTCAAGACTCTGGGTCCTCATTTCAATTCCAAGCTCAAACAGACTGTCCATTGCAATCTATTTTCAGAGCTTCTCCCGAGCACGGGGAGTTTGATACTCAAATCATCGATTGGTGGAGTAGTCAGTTTCGGAAAGCCAGATTTTAACAGTCAATAACATGACTGATGGAAAATGATGGAGGAAACAGGGAGGCTGACATTCAGGGCAGAAAAAAAGTGATATTGCTTGAGTTTAAAATCCATGGTGATGTGATTGGCTGTAAATATGAAACGTTTTAACAGTTTGCTGATGTTGCTTTTGCTGCGGACCTTTTAACCCCCCACCACGGCTGAATGACGCCGCTCCCTGGGAAACAAATTGCATCTCTGCTTGTTATTATCACATTAACTCTGCATCAACTGTCAACAAAGGCCCACAGCATACTCGTACACACACACACACACACACACACACACACACACACACACACACACACACGCGCATGGTCTTTCTTCTTCTTGACTAATCTCCAAACAAAGCTGCGAATGTTAGCCTCTAAAATCCTTTCACTTTGAATTTTGTGAAAAAGAAATGAAAAATCCCTGGAGAAGAATAAAGAAGGACGACGCGGGCAAAGAAAGAGATGAAAAGACGAGCGTTTGCCAACTCCTGCTGAGACCTCTTTGATAAATGCGGACTTTTTCGAAGAGGGAGTTTGGTTCACTCGCAAATCTCTCCGCATGAGATTCCGCATGTGGGCATTTTGTGAGTCTATTTGTGTGTGACTGTAGGAGTCAGTTTTTGCACTCGTTGTTCATACTGTATCGTACAGTTTGAGCACACATCAGGCGAGTGCAGAGCGTTCTTTGTTCCCCCCGTGACCCCGAGTTTTGTTCTTTCTTTCAATTGGTTGGAGAGTCCTCATTATCTGATGTCTAGAGTCCGCATCGTATAATCTGTCTTGCATCCTTTAAAGAGCCATTAGATCACCTTGATGTGTTACAATACTGCACATTAGGCTTACTTGAATCCCACCAGCACTAACAAGATTAAGCCTTCACTGTTGGGAAAAAAGAACAGATTGTAAAGTTCCTCTGCTAAACTTAAAAAAGCTGGGGAGTCCTGGTTTTACCCTCCATGCCTAAGAGAAGTAATTAGATCTCTCTATGTTAGGAGCAGATTTAAAAGAATGGAGGACAAAGAGGGTGAGCTGCATATTTGATTACAGCATTATCCCCATCTCTACCCAGCACCAGTTAATTGGAGAATACAGGGGAGTCATGGAATATGCATAAGCTGGGAAGGAATGAGAAGGACGTGGGACATTTTAGATACTTCTTCCTGTATATTCAGACTCAGACATGCTTTGGTTTAAGTAGAAATGACCTGCACGGTTTCATATTGTGTTGCCATATACAGAGATGGCAAAGGTACACACATCCTTTCCTCAAGTAGAAGTACAGATACTCGTGTTTAAAAATACTCTGGTAAAAGTAGAAGTACTGACTAAACTTCTTTACTCAAGTAAAAGTAAAGAGGCTTTGAAATGTACTTCAGTAAAAAGTACCCATAACTAGCAGCTGTTTTAAAGAGTACCTGACCTCCCTTTATATCAATAGAACAATAATGTCATTGTTAGCTAATGAATGTTTCCATGCTGAACAACGGCAACATGACAACGTTTCCATTGGTCCCTCTTCTTTAGAGAAGACCAGGAAATGATGGATACACGGATCGTGTTCAAATCAATAGGCACGCAATGACTCTAAAGAATAATGACCACGCCACCAAACACACATTCAGACTAAAGGAACCAGCTGTTTGGAAAATGAGAGAAGTAGAAAGTACAAGTATTTGTGTTCAACATGTAAGAAGTAGAAAGTACAGGTATTTGAGTTCAACATGTAAGAAGTAGAAAGTACAGGTATTTGGGTTCAACATGTAAGAAGTAGAAAGTACAGGTATTTGGGTTCAACATGTAAGAAGTAGAAAGTACAGGTATTTGGGTTCAACATGTAAGAAGTAGAAAGTACAGGTATTTGTGTTCAACATGTAAGAAGTAGAGAGTACAGGTATTTGTGTTCAACATGTAAGAAGTAGAAAGTACAGGTATTTGTGTTCAACATGTAAGAAGTAGAAAGTACAGGTATTTGAGTTCAACATGTAAGAAGTCGAAAGTACAGGTATTTGGGTTCAACATGTAAGAAGTAGAAAGTACAGGTATTTGGGTTCAACATGTAAGAAGTAGAATGTACAGGTATTTGGGTTCAACATGTAAGAAGTAGAAAGTACAGGTATTTGGGTTCAACATGTAAGAAGTAGAAAGTACAGGTATTTGGGTTCAACATGTAAGAAGTAGAAAGTACAGGTATTTGTGTTCAACATGTAAGAAGTAGAAAGTACAGGTATTTGTGTTCAACATGTAAGAAGTAGAGAGTACAGGTATTTGTGTTCAACATGTAAGAAGTAGAAAGTACAGGTATTTGGGTTCAACATGTAAGAAGTAGAAAGTACAAGTATTTGTGTTTAACATGTAAGAAGTAGAAAGTACAGGTATTTGTGTTCAACATGTAAGAAGTAGAGAGTACAGGTATTTGTGTTCAACATGTAAGAAGTAGAAAGTACAGGTATTTGGGTTCAACATGTAAGAAGTAGAAAGTACAAGTATTTGTGTTCAACATGTAAGAAGTAGAAAGTACAGGTATTTGAGTTCAACATGTAAGAAGTAGAAAGTACAGGTATTTGGGTTCAACATGTAAGAAGTAGAAAGTACAGGTATTTGGGTTCAACATGTAAGAAGTAGAAAGTACAGGTATTTGGGTTCAACATGTAAGAAGTAGAAAGTACAGGTATTTGTGTTCAACATGTAAGAAGTAGAGAGTACAGGTATTTGTGTTCAACATGTAAGAAGTAGAAAGTACAGGTATTTGTGTTCAACATGTAAGAAGTAGAAAGTACAGGTATTTGAGTTCAACATGTAAGAAGTCGAAAGTACAGGTATTTGGGTTCAACATGTAAGAAGTAGAAAGTACAGGTATTTGGGTTCAACATGTAAGAAGTAGAATGTACAGGTATTTGGGTTCAACATGTAAGAAGTAGAAAGTACAGGTATTTGGGTTCAACATGTAAGAAGTAGAAAGTACAGGTATTTGGGTTCAACATGTAAGAAGTAGAAAGTACAGGTATTTGTGTTCAACATGTAAGAAGTAGAGAGTACAGGTATTTGTGTTCAACATGTAAGAAGTAGAAAGTACAGGTATTTGGGTTCAACATGTAAGAAGTAGAAAGTATAAGTATTTGTGTTCAACATGTAAGAAGTAGAAAGTACAGGTATTTGTGTTCAACATGTAAGAAGTAGAAAGTACAGGTATTTGAGTTCAACATGTAAGAAGTCGAAAGTACAGGTATTTGGGTTCAACATGTAAGAAGTAGAAAGTACAGGTATTTGTGTTCAACATGTAAGAAGTAGAGAGTACAGGTATTTGTGTTCAACATGTAAGAAGTAGAAAGTACAGGTATTTGGGTTCAACATGTAAGAAGTAGAAAGTACAAGTATTTGTGTTTAACATGTAAGAAGTAGAAAGTACAGGTATTTGTGTTCAACATGTAAGAAGTAGAGAGTACAGGTATTTGTGTTCAACATGTAAGAAGTAGAAAGTACAGGTATTTGGGTTCAACATGTAAGAAGTAGAAAGTACAAGTATTTGTGTTCAACATGTAAGAAGTAGAAAGTACAGGTATTTGGGTTCAACATGTAAGAAGTAGAAAGTACAGGTATTTGGGTTCAACATGTAAGAAGTAGAAAGTACAGGTATTTGTGTTCAACATGTAAGAAGTAGAGAGTACAGGTATTTGTGTTCAACATGTAAGAAGTAGAAAGTACAGGTATTTGGGTTCAACATGTAAGAAGTAGAAAGTACAGGTATTTGGGTTCAACATGTAAGAAGTAGAAAGTACAGGTATTTGGGTTCAACATGTAAGAAGTAGAAAGTACAAGTATTTGTGTTCAACATGTAAGAAGTAGAAAGTACAGGTATTTGGGTTCAACATGTAAGAAGTAGAAAGTACAGGTATTTGGGTTCAACATGTAAGAAGTAGAAAGTACAGGTATTTGTGTTCAACATGTAAGAAGTAGAGAGTACAGGTATTTGTGTTCAACATGTAAGAAGTAGAAAGTACAGGTATTTGGGTTCAACATGTAAGAAGTAGAAAGTACAGGTATTTGGGTTCAACATGTAAGAAGTAGAAAGTACAGGTATTTGGGTTCAACATGTAAGAAGTCAAAGTAACAAGTGGTCAGAAAGAGAAGTAGTGGAGTAAAGTACTGATACCAGAAAAATGTACTTAAGTACAGTAACGAAGTATTTGTACTGCACTACTTCCCACCTCTGGCCATATGTCTGCTGCAATGCTGGGTGAGGATAGATGTAATGCAGTGTGAAGAAGGTTGGTATAGCACCTGTCATGAGCCGTACATGAGGCTGGTCTCGCCTGATGTCCTAAATAGATTGAGTTGTATTGCGTTCGGCAGCAGGTCAGATCGCTACATATTGTCCAGTTTGTTGAATGCTGCCCCTGCTTTAGCTTTTTTAAATAGGAAGACTTTCTTGGAGTCCGTAATGAATGATCGCAGGTATTTGAAATTGTTAATATGTTTTAGCGAGGATCCATTTCTGGCACACGTGGTCGGGTCTGTGCTGTTTCAAGATTCAAGATTCAAAGGTTGTATTGTCATATGCACAAAGCTACAGTGTAGAAATGGCAATACAATTCTTCTGACCTGAGCTCATCCAACAATAGAATATATATAATAAAAGACAAAAAGACAAAATAAAAAGTAGTGCAAAAAGTCTGTATACATGGCAATAGAATATGGGATATGTACAAGAACAGAATATTAATGAATGTAAATTAAGACAACATAAATATTGCGTTCCAGATTAACTCATTTTTCGATGCATTGCAGTGAAGCCCCATGAACGCAGGAGGGTCTTCCAGAGCGTGAAATAGGTCTTCTGGATATCTGACAGAGGGAGAAGTGCTTGTGAGGTCGTCAGCAAAGAAGATCGGTATTCGGCAGCTACAAGTGTTTGCTTGCGGCTTGATCAACAGTCACTTGTTGTCCAGTGACAGAAGAAGAACAAAGGCGAGAAAGATGATGAAAAGAAGTGGAGCAGGCGAATCTACCTGCAGGACACAATGCCTGATGGTTAATCCTTCCATCTGAGTGATGAGTCCGTCAACGTGTTGGTGTTTACCACCTGTATGTCTTTGATGATTTCACCAGGGATTCTGTATAGTTTTAAAATATCGAACATGATGTCACGATTGATTGATTGATGTAAAGAACAACTCCTCCATGCAGACAGCAGAAACAGACGATGCACACCTGATTGGTGACTGCTGATCTACTGAGGCTGACGAGGGACAGGTGCAACCAATCAGGACCGGCAGACAATCTAAGTGGCGGTAAAACACACCAAGGCATAAAGTGAAGTGGTCTGAAATTAGAAAGGGACATGTGATTGATAAATGATTAAAGCAACAACAACAACGAAGGTTCGTAAGCAGGGGCGGACTGGGACTAAAAATCAGCCTGAGCATCTCGACCGGCCCACTTCGGTACCACTAGTAACGGGGGGGGCGGAGGTGCTGGTGACTTATCCGACCGACCCACTTCGGGACCGCTAGCAAATTGTCAAGGGGGGGGGTGCTGGTGACTTATCCAACCGGCCTACATCGTCCGACCGGCCAATGTCGGTACCGGTCCATTGGGATTCGTCCCGATGGTCAGTCCGCCACTGTTCGTAAGGCATGTGTATCGTCATTCAAGACTGAGCCTAAAACGACTGTTTGTAACAAATGAGCAAATTCTTGGAAAGATTGCTGACTTTCGAGAATATTGGATTTCAGACGCTGTGAGCACTTGGCTGGGGATCTTCCGTTTTGGTGGGAAAATAGAACTTAAACATTCGAAGCATCAGCACAAGAGGAAATCAAAACATGGCCATTTATAACTTCACCTTCATGAAGGCAGGATGATTTTTCTCTGAAATTACCCTCAGAATCAGAATGCTCCCGCTCTCTGTTTCAATCTCTTGGTTGCGAGGTCACCAGTATGCTGTCTTATTTGGGGTATTACGTATTGTGCCTTGATTGCCTTTATTTGAGCTCTGTGCGTGAGTAATGCCTAAGAAGTACCTGCGTCAATGCAAGACGTCTACACAGAAGGAGGCCTGTTAAAAGGGTCCAGCAGGGGGTTTGAATAAATGCAGAACTTGTGATTGATAGCCTCTTACGCAGGTTGATAGTAATGCTGGCACTCAAAGCTCACCAGCTAACCGCAGTTTGAACTCCTTGAATACATCAGCAGTGACATCTTGAGTGAAGGAGACTGACTCGTCACCTTGACAGATGAATGACTTGTTTTCTTGTTCTCCGGCTGAACACTTTTATCATGTCTCTCCCTCTGTCTTATCCCTCTTACCTCTGTTCTCATTTGTCTTTATCTCTGTCTTCTCACTTGTATTGGATTCTTTCTTCTTGGACTTCTTGAACTGATTTACTCCCCAATTGACTTTTTCTTTCTTCCACTTTCTTTGCTTTTCTTCTTAGTGTTTTTGTCCTCTCATCCTTTGGTTATTTGAGGACGTGAGCGCCGCGTCTCAGACCACTGGAGGACTTTTAGAAGTCAACAAGAGAGACTGTCACGGTCTCTCGGGTTTCTGCACTCACACTCACAGATACGCGCACAAATGCATTCAGTGTTGAGTTCTCAAATTCCCCACAAAGAGCTTCACTCCCACAAGGCAAGAGAGAAGAAACAAAGAGACGGACTGTTTCTTTCTCCCCTCCTCTCGCTGTAGTTCTCTGCAGTGCAGTACAAACATGCCGAGTGATCAAAGAGTCTCTGGGTGTCAGAAGCGAGGGACACAAGGACGTGTGAGGAAGACGAGATGAGGACAGGAGGAAGGAGAAACAGAGCTGTCCATCACACATCCCATCAATCTCAGTGCAGCTGGTTTCCCAGGGGCACCTCAGTGGACTCCTGCTCACCTGGAGGATCATCTTCTTCTTCTTCATGTCTGAGTTTAAGGGTTTAAGGGTTTTCTAATAAAGTAAGGGAAATAAAAAAAAAAGATAAATATAAGGAGATCTTTCTGTACCACTTTACAATAAGACTACCGTTATAAAGGATTCATAAAGGGTTTATAATTAGGTTATGAATTAGGTTATAAACACTTTATTAATCATTAAGAACCATTTATAAACCAGATCTAACATAGTTTTCATACATCAACACAGGCTCACTATTTGGCAAGATGACTAAGCCTTATATTGGCTACTTAGCGAGAATCAACTCAGTGAGCAACAGATACCAAGGATGCTGGCTGATGAAGGAGACGAAGTAAGCTAGGTAGCCAATATAAGGCTTAGCAGTCCAGATAAATGTGGGCTCACTATTTGGCAAGCAACCGGTCACAGTCGCCCTGTTTATCTCATGTCTTATAAAAGCTTATTAATGATTTATAAAGTGTTCACAACCTAATTAATAAATGAATTACAAACTATTTGTAAACCCTTTATAAGGGTAGTCTTATTGTAAAGTTGTCCCGATCTTTCTCTAGCCTTGGGTAGTTCTTTAGTACCATACACTGTAACTCAATAAACCAATTAAAATGTTATAATTGATGATAATAGTGGTAATAATCTGACTTTTTACTCAAGTAAAAGTATTAGCCATTAGTGTAATATCACTCTCACTTACTGTAAGTGTTGCCATCAAACTTAGCCTACCAAAATAAAAAGTACTTATAGTGCCAATGTTAGAGGTATTCAATTATGATAAGAACGCTCAAAGTAGAAATACAAAATCGTAAAAATATGTTTTTACAGTTAAATCTCCTTCTTTTAAACTCTTACTTCAGTAAAAGTACAATATCATTGGCATCAAACTGTACTTCACGTACCAAAAGTAAAAGTACACAAAAGCCCATTCTAGACATGTATTGTATGACTATTGATGCATTACTGTGTTCATTCTCGTCAAGATCATCTTAATAACTTTACTACTGGTGCTCGATATCTTAACCTATAATAATTTATCAACGGCTATTCATCAGTTTATTCACATTTTGTAAATGTATTAATTGGAAACACTAAAGTAACTAAAGCTGTCAGATAAATGTAGCATAGTAAAAAGTATAAGTATAAGTAATAAAACTGTACTTGAGTAAATGAACTCCGTTTTCTTTCTACCACTGTTATTAATTCATAATTGCAAGAAACATCAGAAGCAAGTGGAGAAAAATTTCCTCATTATCTTCTCCCTCGCTGAAACACAGCTCAGTGTGGTGCTTTAATATTAAAACGATGACATACTGCAGGCCTGCCAGAGGAACCTAATGTTGGCATGCCACGTTTAATTCCCATTACAATAAAATATATTTTAACCGACTCCAACGTGTCAAATTTAAAGTGAGTCCTCTGAAACTGAAATAAAGAAAACATTTATTACCAGGACTATTCCTCCACACCAAAAGTAATACCCTCATTAACCGACTCTGTAAAACATTTTTTTAACAGCATTTTATCTTGTGCTCGAATACTGATTTAATCAGCTCAAGAAAAGTTGTAGAAGAAGTTTGTTCAGAAAGAAGAAGGATTAATAATGTTTTAATGACAGTTTTATTTCAAAGCGTTTTGGTGTTTATCATGGAGTCACAGCGCCCTCTGCTGGACCCATAGAGAAGTACAAGTGTGTGTGTGTGTGTGTGTGTGTGTGTGTGTGTGTGTGTGTGTGTGTGTGTGTGTGTGTGTGTGTGTGTGTGTGTGTGTGTGTGTGTGTGTGTGTGTGTGTGTGTGTGTGTGTGGCCTAGCATTACTATACTTGTGGGTACACAGTCACGTGTGGGGACTCGCCTCCCTTATGGGGACAAATTGGAGGTCGCCATGAGGGGAATCATTAATTTTAGGGTGAAGACTTGGTTAGGTTTAGGATTAGGGTTAGGGTAAGGTTAAGGGTAAGGGTTAGGGTTATGAATGTGTTGGTTATGGTTAAGGTTAGGATAAGTGTCCAGGACATGCATGTAAGTCAATGTAATGTCCCCTGAAGTGATGTATACATGGTATGTGTGTGTGTGTGGCCTAGCATTACCATCCTTGTGGGGACCTAAATCTGTTTACACAGTCACGTAGGCAAGGCAAGGTAAGGCAAGTTTATTTATATAGCACCTTTCAACACAAGGCAATTCAAAGTGCTTTACAAAAAACGAAAGACATTAAGAAAATGGCATTTAAAATCAGTCATTAAAAAGAAAAGCTAATAAAATAAACATTAAAAGAAAGAAATACATGGATAAAAGTTACAGTGCAGTCTAAGATATGAATAGTTCAATTAAAAGCAGCGACAAAAAGAAAAGTCTTCAGCCTGGATTTAAAAGTAGTCAGAGTTGCAGCGGACCTGCAGGTTTCTGGGAGTTGGTTCCAGATATTTGGAGCATAATAACTGAACGCTGCTTCTCCATGTTTAGTTCTGACTCTGGGGACAGAAAGCTGACCAGTCCCTGAAGACCTGAGAGATCTGGATGGTTCATAATTTAGCAGTAGATCAGAAATGTATTTTGGGCCTAAACCATTCAAAGCTTTATAAACCAGCAGCAGTATTTTGAAATCTATTCTTTGACACACAGGAAGCCAGTGTAAAGACTTCAGAACAGGAGTGATGTGATCCACTTTCTTAGTGTTAGTGAGGACTCGAGCAGCAGCGTTCTGAATCAGCTGCAGCTTTCTAATAGATTTTTTAGTGAGACCTGTGAAGACACCATTGCAGTAGTCGAGTCTACTGAAGATAAAAGCATGGACAAGTTTTTCCAAATCCTGCTGTGACATTAGTCTTTTAATCCTAGATATGTTCTTTAGGTGATAGTAGGCTGATTTAGTAACTGTTTTAATGTGGCTGTTGAAACTCAGGTCAGAGTCCATGACTACACCTAGATTTCTGGCTTTATCTGTTGTTTTGAACATTGCAGACTGAAGCTCAGCGCTAACTTTTATACGTTCTGCCTTGGCTCCAAAAACCATTACCTCAGTTTTAGCTTTGTTTAAGGTATGGGGACTTATGGGGACATAATGGAGGGGAATCGTTCATTTTAGGGTGAAGACTTGGTTAGGATAAGTCTCCAGGAAATGCAAGTAAGTCAATGTAATGTCCCCTGAAGTGATGTATACATGGTATGTGTGTGTGTGTGTGTGTGTGTGTGTGTGTGTGTGTGTGTGTGTGTGTGTGTGTGTGTGTGTGTGTGTGTGTGTGTGTTTGTTGAGATGTTGACAGCTCGAAACATCAGAGCCAGTTATTTCTGTGTTTACGTTTGCTCAGCATATTTTACTCTTGCTTACTCTAAAAGACCCGACAACAACTTATTTGACCCGTCAGCGTTTCAGTCTGCAACCACAGTATTCTTTGAACATCAACCTTGTACACTAATTGTAAAATATCTCATAATGCCCTTTGACATGTTACAACTTTTAAATTACATTACATGTCACTTGGTAGACGCTTTTATCCAATGCGGGGACACAATGACATGCTGACTGCAGAGGGAATTGAACCAGTGCTCCCCTGATCCGAAGATCAACACACTAAGCCACAGCCTCCTGTCATTTAATGTAAAATCAAGCATGGAAAATACCCCAAGTTAGTAGTTGCCCTCAAGAGTCAGTTCGACCACTTTATAACGTATATATTGTTTTGTATAATGTATATATGAATCTTAGAGGAGTGGTCAAAAAACCAAAAACGATGAGATTAGATTTACTTTATTGATCCCAAGTTAGGGAATGTGTTGGAGCAGAATGATTATAATGCATTTCAAATGAGTTAAACATATATTATAGAACAAGAAAATAAAAATACAAAACAGTTAATATATATATACATATCAACCGTAGAAATAAACATTTTATAGAGAGGATACAAAACAAGATATACAATATACAGAATAAGTTACCGACTTTCTCCTGGAACTAAATGTATAAACATTTAAAAACAATATGAATTCATTAGAAAAGTGTTTTTATTTAAATGTAAATACAATGAAGGTGAGTTTGAGTACAATATGAAACATGTTTTAAATCTGGTTGCCTCGGAAAAAAATCCTCAATCAGCTTTTTTACATAAAGTTTTTGAATGGTGTTTTTCTACAACCATCCTTTAAAATGTGTTGTGTTTCACCTTCACAGCCCCCTTACCTCTGCTTGGGTTACATCAGCAACAGTCGGTTCAGCAGTGACTCTATCGTGCACAACATCCCTGCTGCCTAGCAACAAAGGAGCACTCTTCATAGCAACCCTTCTCCTCTCTGCAGAAACCAGGAGAGAGAGAGAGAGAGAGAGAGAGAGAGAGAGAGAGAGAGAGAGAGAGAGAGAGAGAGAGAGAGAGAGAGAGAGAGAGAGAGAGAGAGAGAGAGAGAGAGAGAGAGACAACAGTGTGTTATTGATTTGCTTCACTATGATGAATCCAATCCACTTTATTAATATAGCAAATATTAAAAACAGAGGGTTTACCGAAGTGCTTCACAGCCACATAACATTATAATAAAAATAATAATATTACAATAATAAGAACATAAGAATAGATAAAAGGCACATAAGGGCTATGGACAGACAAATAAATGCATACAAATCGATGAAACAGCTCAAACTGACTCGAAAGCGAGGGAAAAGAGGTGGGTCTTCAGGCGGGACTTAAAAGTTTGAAGGGTGGGCGACAATTTGACATGGGGGGGGACAGGTCGTTCCAGAGCCTGGGGGCTACCGCTGAGAAGGCTCGGTCTCCCCTGGTCTTTCTCTTTGTTTGAGGGACTACCAGCTGATCAGCCGACCTCAAAGCCCTTGAGGGGGTGTACACCTTTAGGAGGTCTGAGATGTACTCTGGGGCCAGCCTATTAAGCGATTTAAAAACAAACAATAAGATCTTAAAATGAACTCTAAAATGGACAGGAAGCCAGTGGAGGGAAGCCAGAATTGGGGTGATGTGTTCACACTTGCGGGTTCCTGTAAGCAGCCGAGCCGCAGCGTTTTGTACCAGCTGCAGGCGTGCCAGCGAGGTCTTGTTTAGGCCGGCATAAAGTGCATTGCAGTCATCTAGATGCGTAGAGACAAAGGCATGAATTACACGCTCAAAGTCTTTAATTTTGGACAGGGGCCTCAAGTGATAAAAACTGGACTCAACCACAGAGTTTATCTGTTTATCCAATTTAAAAGCACTGTCGATTTTGACGCCCAGATTAATGACCATGGGTTTTGCACACGGTTGCAGGGACCCCAGGTCAATGGAAGGGACATCACCATTTGGTCCAAACACAATGAATCTTACTTGTAGTTCTCTAGGACCTTTACTGATGACACGTAGCTCTATAACCAAAGTGTCATGACGGTGTAGTATGAGATTGTACATGATGTACACTGGGTGGTAACATTCAGCACCATGGAGAGCGACAGTTTCAAACCGTGATGAAAGAGAGTTACATGACTAAACAATCAAAAAAGACATTATATAGTTATAATTTATTAAGAGTTTAACACCTTAAAACTCGGCTGATCTGCATGGACACATTTTGTATCCATATGTTGTTAATAAGTGCAAAGAAATACGTGATTCCTTTTTATATATATAATAAGACCAGGAAGATGAGCTTCGATGAAAACTCAAACAACAAATTCTCTCATATGAAATAACTGAACTGGTCAATCTTCAGCAGGAAATGTTGTTTGTGTGTAGGACCCAATAAAAAGAGCTGACAGAGAGAAAGTGTGCTGGGTGTTTGAGGGTAAGCAAGAGTAAGTGAAAAACAAAATGCTGAGCAAACAAACTGACAACACGAGCGCAGAAATAACTGCAGATAATGTGTGAAGTGTCAACGTCTCAAGACTCAATCAAACAGACAGGTGAAAGAAGCCTAAAATGCACGCGCACACACACACACACACACACACACCCACACCCACACACAGACGATAACTCCTATAGGTATCCTTATATACTTGCTTGCTACATTACTTACATACATTTACACAGTACAATAGCCTATCGTGAATTTACAATGACTGCATTTATTTGAATGCTTAACATGAATTTTTACATATTTATTTGATTTTTACTAAGTGAGTGGGGGTTTGATATTCTACATTTAAGATGTCAACATGTTACAAAGTTCAATTTCCTCCAAAACATGAACAAATGTACAATAAAAAACAAAAACATTACAAATATAAACCCTAATAAATACATTCATAGAGACACATAAACACATGGAACAACAAACAGTTGATAAAAACAGTTGAATTGTGAATGTGTGCATCCCAACACTCAGAACAAACACTCAACCCAACATGTGTGAATACTGGGATAGACACACGTGTGCTATTTGACAGCGTCCGGCCTTTAAGCCTTCACTCTGAATGCATGCAGGGTTTGTATGAGCTCTTTGTCATTAGTCAGCAGGAGTGTGATGCCCACCACCGACTGAGTCGCCTCACTCTGCTCCTCATGTTTTCTAACCACTCCTCTAGTGCCTTTCCTCTCCTCCTGCATTCCATAACTGCCTCCTCCCTCACTCACTCCTTAGTATGTGATCGTCCTTTCCTCTTCCCTTTATCCTGACATCTTTTCTGAAGAATCTGTCCGCTCAAAGAAATCATTAAGTCTGTTTCACACTCATGGACTTTGAGGTTAAGTCTGCAAAAGAGTAAGGATGTCACCTTAGCTCATGAAGACTCTTTAGCGGACATGTTGGGCTCTTTACAGTACGGCTTGTTTCCGCATGTGCAACTCAAACAGGAGGTCATGTTGGAACCTGCGTGATGAGTGTTTGCCAAACTCTACTTTCCGTTTGGTCTTTTGAAGCAGACCTCTGACAGGCTGGATACCACAGGAAGTGAAATACTAACTTCCTGTGGAATTAACTAAATAACTTAAAGGCTATCTCATATAATTAAGTGGCTTCACAGGCAAATTGGCTTATGGTATGACCAAAACAAAAGTTAGTGAGGTAGTTTAACAGCATTTGAATACTTAGTTTATTTGCTAAATATGGCAATGGCTACAGCAACTATAATTAAAAGTAAATAACAAATCATTATTACATCCATATGAACCCCGCTATGCATTATTGGTTCGGTTTTTGCCGTAGTTTTCAATAATACTAGACAGCAAAAAACACATCATTCGCCTTCACTGTGGTGTTTCTATCAACCCATAAAGACATGTATTGTATTATGTGAAACACTAGATGGAGCACTCCCTATACTATTAGAAATGACAGACACTAAACCACCTGTTTAAAAACAAAGCATATCCACTTTGTCCACAAGTCCACATTTCTGAGTAACCCAATTGATGCTGCTGTGTGGTGCATTGTGTACACTGGTACCTACTTTTCTTTTAATAACCACTACTTTCACATGGATTTAAGAAGGTTTTGCAACCACATACTTCACTTCCTTTACTTCTTTGCTAAATGATGCTGTTTTTATAAAAGACTAGAGGACATTGTATCAGAGATATTTGAATTGACTGTTCTCAGCCAATGTTTTGTCTCAGTACATGTTTTTCCCCTGCCCTGCTAAGACTTATCTAATCACCGTCAGCTGTGTGACTCGGGTGTGGCCTATTTAAGAAATCGGAGCCAGTGGCCGTTTCTCAATGTCGAGGAAGGCTGCTTCAGAGCCACTATTTCAAGCATGCTACGTAGGGGTGTAACGGTTCACAAACATTACGTACCTCGGTTTTTAGGTCATGGTTCGGTTCGGTACGTTTTCGGTACAGCAGAAAAAATGATCACAAAACATAAAATATTTCATGTTTTTTTTATTATTGTTAAACTGTGAATAATGTATTCCTTCAAATAAATACAAAATATAATAAAATAAACATTAAGGTGCAGCATTTCGATGAACTGAAATCATCTGTATTTGAACTGTACTGTACTAGTACCTAAGCAGCCAGTTTGACATCATGACTTGCTTGTCATTGTATTTTCATGTTGTTTTAAAGAAAGATGTACTTGTCCACATTGCTTGCCGAAAGGGCAGATCTGCTGGCACTAACAATGTCTCCTGCTGTGGAGAACACCCTCTCGCTAGGGCAGGGTTGCCAACTTTGGGTACCTGGCTGGAGTGAGATTTTGATATCATGGGTTTAATTACATATGCGCACGAAATGACTGCTGTCGTGTCAGTAGCGGGACCTTAGCATATATATATAGGATATACAATATATACAAATACACAATATTGGACACAGACTATAAAGGGCACACAGTTTCCTTCACTAATGAAAGTCAAACACATGTTTGTTTCCACTGTTGTATTGTGTGCCTGTCGCGATAAGCAATTCATTGATTTATCGGCGCCAGAGTGTTTTTGTTGGATAATCTCTGGTAGGGCTAACCCATACAGTGGTGGGGTGAAGTCAGTATTTGCATTGTAATTACATACACGCCCCCTTGACAGTGAAACGCCACGCGTGAGGTTTAGATTATTTCCCTGTCTCAATCCAAATTGAACTGTATGAAATAAAAAGGGCACATTTGTCTTGTAGTAAATAAAAAGGGCGACCTGGAGCCAATCCTGCAACTTCCCCACAGGTGAAAGAGTTGACATGCAGAAAACCCAACCCCTGCACACATTCTGGTACTCTCTTGAGAAGAAAAAGAAATAAATCTATTACTACACATTTTAAAAAAAAGGAATGCCATTTTAGTTTTGTGTTACTTTGTTCTGAAAGCTGAACCTGCTGCTCCTCACTGAGAGAAGAGGCTGTGTGAATTACTTTACATTGTGGATAAGGGTGGATAGCCCCCATTGTTCTGTGTGTCAAAATGAAAGACAGCCCACACACCTATCATCAAATACTGGGTTGTTTATTTAGTTTTCAAAAAATTATCCAACGAGTCACAGACCACTCTTTCCCAATCAATGGGAAAAGTGTTTCCGGGCCCAGCAACCTAAAGGAAGTTTAGTACCGCCGTTTGGCCACAACGAATATTCTCATCACACTCCGGCGCACTTCCTGGGGGCTTGCTCTCCATGCTTCTCTGGTGGGAGGGGACTAGTCGCAGGGAAACGACGCAAGTGAGGGACGCAAGGAATCCATTTAACCTAAGTGAGAAGGACCCGAAGATGAAGAAGAAGAAGCCGACTCAGAGCTGTCCGACTTCAGGCGAGCTTTTTGAGACCTCCCTGGGCTGCGATCGGCTATTCTCGTCTACTTTCGTGGCAAGCCGCAACGCGTCTCAAACAAGCCTAGTCTGTGTGAATTACTTTAAATTGTGGGTAAGGGTAGATAGCCCCCATTGTTCTGTGACCTGTCAATCATCAAACCGGAGGTCATCTTTCATTATGTGTTCATTTGTATCAGAAGTTGTACCCATGGATGTATAAAGAGTAGTTCTACCGCAAAGTTATTGTCCGTGGGGACGTCCGGCAACAATCTTGATTCTGATTGGCCAGAAGACTCGAAAAAACATCAGCAAAGATGTTGTATTGAGAAGATGATCACTACGTGACAGAAGTTTTCAAAATCGTTTATGTGCTCCGGTACTTCCAGTCCAACGCCGACTGCATGCACAACGTTAGAAAATCGGGCCTTCAAAATAAAAGTTTGACTCTTTTCCACCAAAAAAAAAAAAGGAATATTGTAGTGCCGGGAGATATGGGAGTCGGAGGCGGTGCATCGAAGGTGCAAAAGGGTACTTTATTGGAGAGTAGAAAAGGACAAGTTGTCGGGTCGCAGCCCGGGTCGACAAGAGAGAGAGAAAAGGAGGAGGACACAGTATAAACACCGGAGGTACAATATGCAATAATGTCCGTGCGGAACAATACCCCCAACCTATAGTTCCGTGATTGAATTATGTCCCAGTGGTTAAATAGGTGGTCACTACACAAGCCCCCCCAGAATTCAACCATGGACACTATCCCCGTGTCCGGGAGGAAGCACCACAGGGGCCGAGGAGGGTGGGGCCGGGCCATGGAACGGGCCGTCGGAAGGGGGCCGCAGGAGAGGGTAGGGGCCCTAACGAGGGCGAGGGCATCCTCACCGGGGGTGGGAGACGGGCCGGAACGGGGCCGCAGTAGGCGTTGTGGCGAATGAAGTCATCACCCGCCAGTCGGTGAAAACCGGGTCGCTGAGCCGCAACGGGCGTGAATAACCCGGTGGTCCCCAGCAGGAAGGAGCGCTGCCCGGCCGCAGGCGAGGGGATAGCGGCGGGCACGAAGTCCTCGGGAAGAAAGAGCCGGGTCCCCGGGGGACAGGAGCAGCATCCCCAGGAGGAAGGAGCCGTGGACAGGGGAGAGGCCAGACGGGGCGCCGTCTGGAGCCGCCGTCGAGGTGAACCGTGAGCCGCGGTAAGAGGAGAGGCCAGGCAGGGTCCCGGAGCGCGCCACCCACGGGCCAATGAAGGCTTGGCCAATGTCCGAAACCGCCGAGGCGAAGGAAGAGGCCAGACAGGGTCCGGAGCGCGCCACCCACGGGCCGATGGCAGCATAGGCGACGTCCGCCTAGGCGTCGATGAACGTGAGTGGCGTCTGGAACCGCCGTCGAGGTGGTGAAAAAGGTGAGAGTGTCCACACGAGGCCGACCAGACATGGTCGAACCTCCTCTCAGGCACCAGAAAAAGCTCAAAAAGGGCCGTACTGTCCACGGTCAAAAACAGGTGGGCGAAATAGTGAGAGGATTCACACGAGGCCAACCAGACATGGTCGAACCTCCTCTCAGGCACCAGAAAAAAAAAAACTCAAAAAGGTCGATAGCCGTTAGCAGCTAGCCGTTAGCAGCTAGCCGTTAGCTGAGGCCGTTAGCTGGCAGCCATCGGTAGCTGCTAGCCGTCGTTAGCCCCACGTGGATAGCTGCTAGTCGTCGCCAGCTAGCGCCGCTGGGACGTGCAGCCGCACGCCCCGAAGAAACAGCCCCATGAGGTAGCAATGGGGTTGCTGGTCGACCCAGCAGGTCGTGCATCGTCCCCCCCGATGCGGGAACGGCGAGCAACGTCTCCAGCCTTCTGCGGAGCGCGCACCGAGCCTCAGTCCGCGTGCCGGTGGCAGCCACGGACGTCTCCAAAAATCCCCGGCATTTCGAGAAAGGAACTCGAGTTCCTTTTGCCGTGTTCGGCTTCGTCCCGGAAACTTCCCAAGACGTGTCAGAGTCACCAGTGTAGTGCCGGGAGATATGGGAGTCGGAGGCGGTGCATCGAAGGTGCAAAAGGGTACTTTATTGGAGAGTAGAAAAGGACAAGTTGTCGGGTCGCAGCCCGGGTCGACAAGAGAGAGAGAAAAGGAGGAGGACACAGTATAAACACCGGAGGTACAATATGCAATAATGTCCGTGCGGAACAATACCCCCAACCTGTAGTTCCGTGATTGAATTATGTCCCAGTGGTTAAATAGGTGGTCACTACAATATTTTCTTTTCTATTTTCTTCACTCACATCTGCGACCTACTCGAAACGGGTCCGCGACCCAGCAGTTGAGAACCACTGATAGATGATGTGTTGACCCTTCAATCTTCTTCAAAACATCATCTAAATAAATAAATGCTTATAGAGTGTGAAGCGCTTTTCCCCCTTCCTATTTACTCCATGTTGAGCCTTTACGACCTCTTACACTCAAGCTCTTACCACCAGATAAATCCCAGAGGGTTTTCAAGCTTTACGATTCAGAGGGGACTTTGGGATTTGGCAACTGTCTCACTGCAGCTTCTCTTTTTAATACTTTGTACAACAGTACATCACACCCTGTTTGCCTCCTGTAAGTAACAATGTGAAAGGTAGATGGTATGATGAACCATGTGACTACCATTGTTTTTATTTCCCGGTATCCTCTCCTTCTGCCTCCCACCAAGCAAGGATGGATGGATTGGGGAATGATCAGGAGGGAGGTAGGGTTGGACTGTGTTTAGTTTATTGTTTGTCTGCACGGCAGCCTGGTTTCTCTCAGAGGGGACTCCTCATCCTCATGACCCAAAACAGACATTAGTGTGCACATGGTCAAATACAGATGTGATATTTTGGTAGTGTTACCTAAAAAAACGTCCAAGATACAAAAGCTCCTGCTCCCACCTGGATAAGTAGTGGCTGACCTCTTCATTTATATTCACATTACAAACGTACACATAAGTGAGGGAAAATCAACATAAACTGTGTTAGAAAAGCTTATCTAAGCATCCTGCATAGTCATAATTGATGATTATAATCTAAAATATACACATATATGAATTCCTTTATTTGGTTCTTTGATGATTTTGGATGGAAATGCTGTAACACATTGCTTTAAAATATCTCATTTGATCAGTTTGAATGAAATGTGGAAACTGTGGAAACTATGGCATCAATAGCTAACGATAAACCAGCTAAATCAATGTATTTTATCTTATTGCTAATAGGTAACATAATTTAACATGGTCAAAATGCCAACCAAAGCCTTATGTGTACCTTATACCCTGCATTTAAAATCTATAGTAAAAGTTTTTTTTTTTCAATAATTCATGTAAATATTTGCTTTCTTTTTCTTTTGATTTCAAGCGTATAGGTATTGCTCTTAAGTGTACTCAACACGTGGTACAAACCGTTTGTTTACAACCTGTAGGAGAGGCAGATGTCCTCCATTTTACTCCACTTCCTGTCCTGCCCTCATTCCTCCTCCTCCAACGTACCGACAACCATGAGACCAACCTGCTGTAAGGCTACAGACACTGCCAGCCATGTCCTGCCTGTAAAACCAAACAAAAAATACAGTTTTTAGTATGTTAACGCAAGAGCAGAATTCCTGCTGTGTTTTTTAACGTATACATATTTTTCCACTGATAAAGGCTCGGTTTTTTTCTCCGGAAGATGTGTTCCCCGGTAGCGGAGAAGTCTGCCGCTCAGCTGCTGAGCGCGGCGCTGCTGTTGCTCTGGCTCTCCGGTAAGAAACAAATGGATCTCTGATCAGCTGTGCTTGTCCACTGATGGCTTTATGTTGACCCCCTCCCCCATTATATCTCTAGTCACCCTCTGTAAACATATGTATGCCCCCAGTGCATACACCCTTCAATAAGATGCAGCTGCCTTTATAAAATAAACATGGGCTCATTGTGTACATCATTGTGTACAGTGTGTGACTCAGTGTGGGGACAGAAATAGGCCTATCATAAGGTGCCACCAATGTGCTGTTTATTGTATTCAGTAGCACACATATCCACTATGGAGGGTCCTTATTAATAGCTAGGTGATTTTAAATGGAGCAGATTTCAGCATGATATCAAATGGATCAGGATCATTTGCAGATCAAAAGCTATCAGATCAAAATGGGCTTCTACATTTGATCACACAGCATCGTTACTCTGAGTGGGGATGCTCAGATTAAATGTAAAACCGGAGCAGATTAACAAACAGATCCATCCACCAATGTAAAGCCATGTTGTGGTGATATCAGCATTGAGTTTAACACTCTCCCCTCCTGCTGTTTACTGTGGTTGCAATGGTTGCCTGAGTGAAATGATTTCCAGCGGTGAATGTAAAACTCACTAAACCCAGCAATGATATATTTATATATATATATAATGATACAGACCACGATGATCTCAACAGAACTGATTATTCTGTTGTATTAGGAAGAGGGTTTGGAGACATGTCTGGATGATTAGCCACTGGTTGCATGTTTATTTACACAATAACACAGTCACTGATGATAAGGTTTGCCACAAAGATCTGGGGGGGGGGTTGCATTCAAAATCATATTTTCATCCGATTTCATAGTGGCCTTGTCGCTTTAAAGAGGCCCTCTCGTGGTTTTCCCTTTCCTGTAGTGTGTTTTTTTGGTGCATGTAAATGGTCTGTAGAGGCTAAAATCCCTGTTGCTCTGCTGAAGGCAACATGAAAGGTTACGACTTTAATTATGAATTACTCAGCTGGTTTATTGTCCAAATAAACATACATTGCAATACATCATATACAGGTCTATCACTTTGTGAACTAAAAAACTAAATATCGTAGTTTTTGCAAAACTTGCTGCCGTTTCCAGAAAACATTATTTCTGTCAAATGCTGTCTAGAATACACTGTTTATAGTCCGCATATATCACTTCAAATCCAGTCCTCAATGATATTATTACAGAGTATTTACTTTATTTTAATTATAGATCCTGCCATATCTTATTCTATTTTAAAAGAACATATCTGGCTTATTCCTGCAACAAAGTCAAACTATTTTGTCTGTTGCACTGTTTTGTTTATGTTTGTGTTATATATATATTTAAAAAAATGCGTTTGAATATTTGAAACTGCACTCACAGTTCCTGAGGAGAGGCAGTAGAGGGCAGCAGCACCCTGAACATTAAAATACATCCATATACTGCACTTGCATCAAGTGCCTGCGTCATGATGTGTAGAAGAAGCATCACATGACCACAAATATGACCACATAATAAATCATGATTACGCTGCAGTGGCTGTTTGATTGTGGCCAGAACACATTTCTCTAAATGGACAGAGGAAACACTTGCACTGTGGCAGGTAAGTGCCTGCCTATTACACAGGAAATCCATTCCAGCAGAGCCTACACATACATAAATAAATAATAAGACTTTCTGATTAAGAGATTGAAATTAAAAAAGTACAATTACTCAATTATTTGTAGTACATTTTTGACATTTGTGATTGAATTGAGTATTTCCATTCAATGCTAATCTATGCTTCCACTTTATACTCATACTTGTAATGGAGTGTTTTAAGGCCATTGTATTTTTACTTTTACGAAAGTAAAGGATCTGATTCCTTCTTCCAACACTGCTTCAGAAGTGTTAGGAAATGTGCCCTATTCTACCTTTTCTTTCTTAATACAAATGGTATTTGGCTGGTTGTGAATTGCCTAGTTAGCCCCTTTTAGTTATAATAAACAGCATTGTTGCTTAATTTTTTACCCGTTTATTTTATTTGTTTTGTTTATTCCCTTATCTAGAACAATCTAGAACCTAAAGTATTGTGGAACATAACACATGACACCTTTGTAAATATTCATCTGTTTCTGAACAATATCTTTTTTCAGTAAACATTGCAACAACTATAGTTTCATGAGACAGGGTTTGATGCAGTTATTATGACAGCATAGATTTGGATAATAATGTATGTAATTTAGACCAAGTGTAATTTTATCCTTCAAACATTGCGCATTATATAAACACATATTAAGTAAACATATGTTTCTGAAGATACTCAAATAGAATCGCAAAACATTTACAAACAGACATGTTGTTATTTCACAATGCCTTTAATATATTTCATTTACATAACTCAACAGTAAGCCTTTAATGTACCTTATGTTCTTTGACTGTATTCAACTCTCGTGCTGCTTTGTAAAGACCTAGATTGGCCTTGCAACACAGAATTATTAGATTTGTAAATGTTTCCTTCACAGTATAAACATCAAATATCAAAACAAACTTCCGAGATAACATTTGAAAGGGTAGGAAAGCTGCCGATGTTTATTTTCAAAACGTCAAGATGCATCTTCAGATTCCTGTCTAGAAGCATTTGGTCAAAAGTCCACTGAAATATAACACATTTAAAACATGTTACACTACCCAGTAACTGTGTGTATATGTGTCTGTGTAGTTTCTGCGATTCTATCTGGATGTTGTTTGAGTTCTTCTTAACGGTGTCAGCATACTGTGTATTAAAGCAGCCATACTTTGCATCTCTTTCATCGTCCTGGTCAATAATGCATAACAGTGAAAGGGTGCAGGGGAGAGGAAGACAGGAAATGGAAAGTACCTCTCCTCTCTTATTCCACACGGTCAATATTTACATTTAAAGGAGTGTGGGCTTGTGCAATCACTCTGCCTGCAGCACTGCAGTGAGATAAGGTCAATGATAATGCGTCCCTGTCTGTGCCGATAATACAGTAAGACACAAAGATGCTGCAGGCTATTTTTTCGTATTACTTTAAAAGGGTTCTGGGACTGATTGCTTTTATCTAATCACAGAAACGCTTCTGCATCCTTTCCTGCAACTCCTTCAGGAGTAACTGACAGATGTTGTATTTTTGCTGTGAGTTGTATCGACTGACTGCTCCCTTTTGGCCCCTGGGTGCTGCAGTGTGACCTTCTGCACAGCAGGGGGCGCTAAGGACAAGCCCTGCAGTAAAGAACACAACAAAATAAAAACAGCTATTATGCAATACCCACATTTTCATGGATTTTATACACAACAATGTGTCCCCTCAAACCTGTCTGAAAATGAGCGGATCAGATTGTGGCTACTTTGTGATGTCACAATGTGTGTTGGGTTGTTCAACCATTATCCAATAACCAACTAAGGTAACACACGCCCACCTTATCACCCGAATCTCCTCCTAGAGCACCAGTCTGGGTGTTTTCATCATCCAGACACGAGTTAGTACCAAACAAAACTCATGATTCACTTTTACGCCAATGTCCATCTGTTGTTGGGATATGAAAATAATCAGAACACTTTATTTATAAGAAACGTATGCTCCATTATAGGATCAAATAAAATAAAATACAATTTTATAATATGTTTCAACGAAAAATACATGTACAATGTGTATATTGCAATTTACTGCTGTGTTATCTGGAACATTGAAGCCTTTTGTTCCTCTATTATAAGGAGGTGCATGTGAGGCCCTGCACCTATAAGAAGCCCTCGGATAAGACAAAGACACCCAACCTGTTCAACAATATGAAGGACGCCATATTGAAGCCCTCTATAGAGAGTTAACTCCTTTAAAGAGTGGCCAGTTGATAACCCTAAAGTGTCAACACACACAGGACCTCCTCTCATACATCTAACCATCGTCAACACTAAATACACTGAGTGGTGATTCTGTTATGGACAACTCAGTCTTAGTGGTGGAGGAAGTATTCAGATCCATTACCTAAGTAGAAGTACTAAAACCTAACTGTAAAATACTCCATTTCAAGTAAAAGTATAGCTTCAGGTATCTTGTTCTCAATACAAATGGAAACATTGTGTGGTCTTTAGGATGTGCTTGTTTAAATAGATTTCTATTCCAAAAACAACATATAGTAAATGACAGTTCCTTAAATGTATCAGCACTTGCATTGTTTTATCCACAAGGCAGTCATTTCCCTTAAAACTGTTATTTCCTTACCAATATACACCTCTGCTTTAAATTGTATTATACGGTCAAACGTATAGAAAGGTGTTCACATAGAGTTGGATGAGAGGAATTGGGGCCACACGGGACAGGTGATGTAACAGACACACCACCTTACTTTCTGCATTGACCTTGGGAGAGCAGTGGATGAAAATAGAAGGGGAGTGGGAGAGAGAATGCATTTGGAAAGTGAAAATAGGGAGTCCTTTTGGAGTGTAGCTGTGGGGTAAGACAGGAGATGTATAGGAGAGAGGCATGAGTGGACATGGATGGCAGAGGAAGGAAGGGGGGCAGAGGGAAGGAGGTAGGGAGAGAAGGAGGGAGGGAGGCTGCTCCACTGCAGCATTTCATCTGTTAGCAAGTCTCTGCATCTGCCTCCTTCTCACTATCGACGGGACTGCTGAGTCAGCATCAGCCTGCATCTAACTCACTGTGAATGGGATGTAGTAACAGCGCCACAAATACAGAGCTCGTGTGTGTGTGTGTGTGTGTGTGTGTGTGTGTGTGTGTGTGTGTGTGTGTGTGTGTGTGTGTGTGTGTGTGTGTGTGTGTGTGTGTGTGTGTGTGTGTGTGTGTGTGTGTGTGTGTGTGTGTGTGTGTGTGTGTGTGTGTGTGTGTGTGTGTGTGTGTGTGTGTGTGTGTGTGTGTGTGACAGTGATGGGTGTGTGTCCTTGAATGTAGTATACTGTATGTGTACAGATAGGTCAGAATGCTGTGTGACATTGGCGTAGCACAGCTAGCATGCTAAGCTCACTGCTGACAAAGCACGAGTTGGAAGCAGTGCGTATGCAATTGTGTGTGTGTGCGTGTTTTTTGTGTAAGAGCAAGAAGCATTAGGGAGCAGGTGCTGCGCTGCATTACAAGACAGCTGACTGTGCGCATGGAAAATGGTGCGTGTGTAAATTATACATACAGACGCTGGGTGGAAATGTAGTGTGTGTGTGTGTGTGTGTGTGTGTGTGTGTGTGTGTGTGTGTGTGTGTGTGTGTGTGTGTGTGTGTGTGTGTGTGTGTGTGTGTGTGTGTGTGTGTGTGTGTGTGTGTGTGTGTGTGTGTGTGTGTGTGTGTGTGTGTGTGTGTGTGTGAGTGTGGTGCAAAGAGGCAAGCCTGTGGAGTGGTGCAGCAGCAGTGGGAAGAGAGCCAGAAACACCCGACTGCAGAGGAAATAATGGTGCAGAGTCCCATCACACGCACACACATTCAGAAACACACACATACACACACACACACACACACACACACTGAGAGAGAGGCACGGAGTGTAAATCCATGCTGAGACGTGATGTTAGAAGGGAGGAGGAACTTGAGGAAATCAAACTGCTTTTGTGGGTATTTAAACTGACTTAGTGGAGCAGTCTAAGCTCGGTCTAAAATATAAGACTATATAAGACTATAGTCTACAGCTTAAACTGTACAAGTAGCATTATCATGAGATGGAAAAAAGGCTTTTGTCTCTTTCAGCTTTCCTAGAATATGCCCTACCCTTCTTCTTTTCGAAGTTAATAATCAGTATACTTAATGTACGCTAAACTAATTAACTTTGTGGCAATCAGATGCAAGAACCCCTTATTCTCCATGAAACAGCAGATCAACATTGACAGGAAGGTCAATAAAAGGAAGGTTAAAAAAATATCTTTGTATACCATATTGTTTAGAACAGGAGTGTCAAACTCAAGAGCTTGCAAATAATATAATATAGATACGATTGGTTTAATTGTTGAATATGTTCTTTCAATTATTTGTCCTAGCCTTCTGCTTTCAGACGTAGTTATTTGTGAAGTTATTACCATAACTGATAATAATCCAATGCAGAGCCAATAATGTAAAATAAAACATTATTTTATATATTTATATATGTATATTTATATAGTCTTAAATGTACAACCGGCCCTTTGAGTGCAACCATAATGCTAATGTGGCCCGCGATGACATTTGACACCCCTGGTTTAGAATAAGTTGTCCAAATCTCAGATGTATTATTGTTGTTGCATCATTAACTCTGATTTGTTGCTTCCCTTTACAGGTTGTTCAAGCATGGACGTCCTCATGTCCCAAAACATTAACGCACTGAATGGAACGACAGTGAAAATCCCCTGCACGTTCACCTCCTGCTATAAGATGGATGTTAGCAAGTTTCTCATGAACTGGACCTACCAAGAAACACTAAATGATACAGAGGACACGGTAGGTACATTAGGATGAGTACTTCTTAATAGTCTAGATCAGGGGTGCCCACACTTTTTCAGCTTGGGAGCTACTTTTAAAATGACCAAGTCAAACTGATCACCTACATTACAAATGCTAAACATATATTTATTTATTTATATACTGAGTATACCTTATGTTGGTATACCTTGCATAACTGCATGAACCCGTATGGCACAATACAACTCAGTACATTTCTGGTCATTATGTACATTGTATACCCTTTCTTTAGTAGAATTGTAGAAATTGGAAGTCTAACTAGGTAATCAGCTCACCGGTGATTTGCAGCTGGCGCAGTTGACGGCGCATGCGTGGAGAACTGTGTGTTAAAAAAGATGAGATCTCAGACTGGCTTACCTGTACGTCAATCAAGTGGCAAATGCCATAGTAAGGATGGATGATAGGCTAACTTTATTTTTTATTTTTTCAAAGCCATGCGATCTACCCACACTACCTTTGTGATCGACATATTGGGCACTCCTGGTCTAGATAGATAGATAGATTAGATAGATAGACAGACAGACAGAGACAGACAGAGAGATAGACGGACAGAGAGACGGATAGAGAGATAGATAGACAGGTAGAGAGATAGATAGATAGACGGATAGAGATATAGATAGATATATAGATGGATAGATAGACAGATAGACAGGTAGAGAGATAGATAGATAGACAGGTAAAGAGATAGATACTTTATTCATCCCAAATTGGGAAATGAATGTGTTAGCTATTGTGCTAATTGTTCTGGGTTATGGAAGACATATGGAGACACTGACCCTAACCCTAAGCGCATTAAATAAAAAAATACTTGATAAGAAATTATTCCTTCTAATCAATGAAATGTCCTTCTGTACTGCTCTAACCTGTGACTATCTTCTTGCTTTATAATATGTCTGTTTGCTTTTTCAGACGAAAAAAAAATCTGGCTATTGTTCACTGTGCAAACGGCCAAAAACACTGCCATTTGAATAATTGCCTGTCAAATAAACTAATAAATCACTTTCTCCCTCTCTCTTTTTACAGTTCATGACATTCATCAAGAAGAAAGGAATGGTGCCTCAGCGTTCGTACCAGTTTGGAGACAGGGTCATGTTTGTGGGGAACCTGGATAAGAATGACCTGTCAATCACCCTGTCAGAAGTGCAGATCGAGGATGAGGGGCTTTACAACTGCTACGTGAGAAACCCGCCCGACCGCATCCAGGGACATGGCACCATACGTCTCCATGTTGTTAGCGAACGTAAGACGATAACCCTTATGAAGATACTACTGTCTATAAATCTTAAAGAAACAGTGCCTGATTGTGTTCTTCATTAATGACGCTGTACGTTATCCCGCTTGTTGACCAATCGGCATTGAGTATTCAACTAAGCTGTGTAATAAGTGGAAGCTAGATATTGCTGTTATGCTGCGTCCAGACCGGACGCGATGCAATATTTGGGGGCGGCGCGATTACACGGCATTGGCCTTTCTAATAATACAGTGTTATGGTTTAACTCGTACCTTCACAGTAGAAAGCAATGTGTGGTTGTTAATGGAAACAGTCTGACCTGTTGATCCAACAAAAGGGTGTACCCCAAGGATCAACTCTGGGCCCACTTCTGTTCTCTATTTACATAAATGATTTATCTTCTTGTCTCATTAATTGTTGTACTCACCTTTATGCTGATGACACTGTCATATATACATCCAAATCAGATTTTTCACAAATTCAGATCTCTCTTCAATCGGATTTTATTATCTTAGAGGACTGGCTATCACACAATAAACTACTGCTTAACAAAACAACATCTTATACCATGGTCTTTGGTACCAGGCAGAAGCTCAAATCCAAACCTAATGTAGTAATAACATGTAAGGATGGCACTTCTCTGCATACAGTTGATAGCTTTAAATATCTTGGTGTATGGCTAGACTCTGAACTTTCATTTAAACATATAAAGCATGTAATACAAAAAGTCAATTACGGAATCGGTGTTTTACACCGCTCTCGCAATTGTTTTACGCTCAGTGTCCGAAAGAGAATTGCTTCTCAACTTATTCTTCTGATTATGGACTATTGTGATGTTGTCTACCAAAATGCACATAAATCAGATCTTGCTCCACTCAACATAGCCTACAACAGACTATGCAGATTTGTTCTTGGTTGTCCTTTTCGTACACATCACTGCACAATGTATAACCAACTTAAATGGCCTTCTTTAAATGTAAGAAGACACATGCATTGGCTCCAGCTGATATTTAAATGCATTTATCTTAACTATCCCCCTTATTTAAAGCAGTATTTTGTACCCTACTCGTCAATCATCAAGTTAGACATTCTGTTCAGATTTATTTCTCTGTCCCCTCGGCAAAAAAATGGATTGGCAGAAGAGCGTTCATGTTCAAAGCCCCAACTGACTGGAATACTTTACCTGCTGCTATTAGATCTTTTGCATCATTGGGTATGTTTAAACATGCATTATCATCTCACTTTCAACTGGTCTGTACTTGTTATTAATGAAACTGATATTGATGAAACTGATTTGCTCGACTGTCTCAAATTGTAATGATTGTGTGCATTGCTTGAATTTCACTTAACAGACTGTATGTGGTTTGTCTTGTGTGTCATGTTTTGCATTTTGTCTTTTTGTTTATGTATGTCTGTAAGTTGTTGCTATTGTCGGGACCCCCTTGAAAACGAGATGGTGCATCTCAAGGGGTTTATCCCAATCAATAAAAATGTCTATATATACACGTAAAGTCAATGCAGAGACGCGGACAGACGCGAATTCGCTCTGACGGCGAGCATGAAGCGGTGGACGCGGCGCGAATCACGCGAGAGTTCAATTTTTTCAACTCGCGCGTCAAATTCACGTGGCGCGTTCTCGCGGAAGCCAATCAGCGGTGAGGATCTCAGCCTGCCGTTACTGACGTTCAACCAGAAAACATCAGCCATTAGCTGTTAGCAGTTAGCACACAGAGATCACAGCTCCTCATATATGTTCAGAAACTGTACAAAAGTTATACAGTCACTGGTTTATTTATGTCTGTAGGCCGTTGTTATGAGTGTGGAGTGAGCATATACAACGTTAGCTTAGCCTGGTCGACCCAATCTCCATTCAGAAAACAAGCATTTTAAAAGGTTTTTCTCCTGCCGTCTGTCTGCAGACTTGTCAAGCATTAATTCATGGTTTTTACTAACCGGTATCAGTATGTTGTTGCGTCGGCATCATTTAGAAACGTGTATTACAATTTAATCACGGTAAAATATGTTAATTTTGTTGTAGCTCCCAAGCGCGTCTTGTTTGAATGATGCGAGTAAACACAGCTGGCAGCCGCGGTGAAACTCGAGCGATTAGAGCGAAGCGAATATTCGCATCGCGTCCGGTGTGAACGCACCATTAGACTAGAGTGATGCGATAGGAGCGTTTAGAGCGAAGCGAATATTCGCATCGCGTCCGGTGTGAACGTAGCATAAGAGATATTTCTTATATAATTAAGGCTGGAGCCACACGAGGACGATAACACAAACGGACCGCAATCGTTATCAAAAAAGTATTCCGTCCACACGCAATAGGCACCAGAAACGTGTCCGTTCACACGAGACCACTCGAAAGCGCTGGAGACACTGTAGTACATATGCCAGGCCTGTAAGTTGCGCTGTAGTCCTGCCACAAAAGCAGCGAAGAAGACTTCCCGCGCATGGTTGCCCTGGTTGCCCTTTTGTTGTATTCTCCGCTGTGGATGCTCTGGCTCTATTTCTCCCTCCCCGAGGCAAGCGTTTGCTCTTGCTGTAATTCTCTCCGGTAGTCCCCCAGCAGATGATAAACACCCACCTCCCCGCCTCTTCCAAGGGACCGTGCAGCAGAGTTTCAGTTTTTCACCGGTCAACATGTCAGTTAAAGTTTAAATCTTCCAGACAAAATTAGAAAAGTGCCGGTCAGAGGTCGTCTTTGTTATTTATTGAGCTTTAAAACAAATTGATAATGACTCTATATAATAATATAGGAATAATAAACGGAGCCTCTCTTTTCCTCCCCCTCTTCTGACAGCCCAGCAGCTGATCTCTGAGCAGGAGAGGCGGGGCTATTGCTTCAACGTTATCAGGAAATGATCGTATAGGCGTAAACACAGAGCCGTTTGCCCCCCCAGAGCGTTTCATTTGCAGATCTACCCACCTTGGGACCCGTTATCGTTATCATTTTCTGCGTTTCCATGTCGGCCTCGTATGGCCGAACCGTCTATCTGATAGTGAACTGTAGCAGATACGACTGTTATCGTCCTCCTGTGGCCTGGGTTTAAGTCTTTATCAAACAAGGACATTGCATAGAAATGAATTAATCTAAAACAAATAGGAGATGGTTCATGCCAGATCTCAGAGTATTAGTTAATTTCATCTGCAGTCCCTGTGCAGTCACACACACAATCAATCATAACTTCAGAGCTGCAAGAGCATGAAATAGCATCATTCATTATTTTACAAATTGTTTCTATAAAAAAGCAAACTTTGAATACACAATTTCAGGTAACAAACACTGACAATTATTATCATTATCCGTCATGTTTGGCCCTTACCTCATTTCAAGCTGCAGCTGTTTATTTTTCTGTCAACAGAGCGGCACTACCAGCTTCCTTGTGAGCTAATAGCAGAAGTGGCTCATGAATAGTTTTGATGGTTGCGCAAAAATCAGGCTAAACACACACACGTCACACACACACACACAAGGCTCACTCAGCAGCACTTACTTTCCACTCTGTTTAATCAGTGCTTTTAGCCAGCATTGCACTTGTCTCAGTTCGATGTCTACAAACTATTTAACCCTCTCCTCTCCACAGTTCCTCCTCCCAGAGATTCCACCATCGCAGTGGCGATCGGGGCGTCAGTGGGCGGAGCTTTAGCGCTACTGATCCTCTCCATGGTGGTAGTGAAATGTCTCCGTCGACACCGGAAACAAGAACTGATTTCAGAGGAGAAGATGGAGGAGGAGGGAAAGCTGGATGCTGAAGGTGTTGCGGAGGAGGGAACTAAGTAAGAAATCTCATTAACTTGTCCTCAAGCAGAAACTACCAATAGCACACAGATTAAGAAGGACCTGGTATAGCAGTAGGCTACATGTTCTGTTTTCTGAAGCTGCTCGGGCACATATCTCTCCTCTGCAGCAGTATTTCCAATGTTAACTAGCGAACAAATTCTCTAGGATATGCCATTGCCATAATATTATTCCATGTATACTAGTTCAAGCTATTTTACATTGTCACAAAAAAAACACCCCTTGCGTTTAACAATAAAAAGAGAAAGAAAATTATGCTTGGTATAATTTCAAACATATGAATTGCCGGTAGCATTTTGCACATTTGACAGTATGTGCTGACCATCACATTTGTTATACAAGTATAACAGCTCAGACGTAAAGTTAGCCACACATAAAGTACTTTTCCTTCAATATAACTCCTTGGCTTCTCTAACTGAATCACACATCTTCTCAAAGCTAACCTGTTGTCGGGCATCTCTTCACTTTTATCTTTAGACAACCATAGCTGGTCCTCTGATTGGATCCCTCACCCCAACACCCCTCAGGTAAACACCTGCTTATCAACCAATCTGGACTCCTGTTGTTTATCATCAGCACCATGTGTGCTAGAGAAGATGCCTTAGGTCAGTATGGGGAGAAATAGGAAATACAACAAAATTAAAAATCAAAGTAACGGCCAAACTAAACAGACAGGACACTGCCATGTAAGCGTGTTAATTACAATAGAAATTACAGCCACAGTGATGCTGTAGTGGAAACATTAATATAACCTGGGTTTTATTAAACAATGTATTGGAATATATTGGAAGCAGTCATTAAAAGTACTTTTACTCAGGGACTTTACTTAAGCACATTTTGGAGATACTTGTACTTGAGTATTTTCATTGTATGCTACTTCATACTTCTTTTTTATTTATAATATGAATTCAAATTGGGACGGACTTGAAAAATGACTTAATAGTATATAGTAGCTCCACATTTACTGGCTGCAAAATAAAAAGTGTGCAGACATTAATGGATCACTTATTATAATGTAGTGATAAAATATATGATTCCGAAAATGTTATAAAGAGTACTTTAGGCTTTGGTACGTGAAGTATATCTGGATGCTATTGTACTTTAACTTAAGTAAATCTTTGAATGCCAGACATGCACTTCTAACAGAGTATTTCTACTTCACTGTGGTATTTTTGATCTGATTCCCCCTTCCTGCTGTGATTTCTCTCAGAAGACCACTGTGGATGTGCAGTGTCCCTAAAAGTGGTACAAACAAGTGTATATATATATGTATTTGTGCAAGCGCATGTGTTTCTTTGTGTGTTTTGCCCTAGATCTCACTACCGGCTGGCATTATCTCTAGAGAATCATTTGCACATCTTCCAAGAATATTGCTAGCTTATATAAAGAAAATGTTAATATTCCCTTCCTCTCTTTTCTTTCAGACACCTCCCTGAAGATCTATAGTTACCACAGCTCAAATCATCTTCCAACGACACTTCCATCCCTTCTGTGTGTGTGTGTGTGTGTGTGTGTGTGTGTGTGTGTGTGTGTGTGTGTGTGTGTGTGTGTGTGTGTGTGTGTGTGTGTGTGTGTGTGTGTGTGTGTGTGTGTGTGTGTGTGTGTGTGTGTGTGCATGCGCGCATGTGTGTGACCTAAATTTATGTTTACATAGTCACGTGTGGGGACTCGCCTCCCTTATGGGGTCAAAATGGAGGTCCCCATGAGGGGAATGATTAATTTTAGGGTGAAGACTTGGTTAGGGTTAGTGCAATGTCCCCTGAAGTGATGTATACATGGTATATGTGTGTGTGTGTTTACTGAATGTGTCTTTGTGTGCGTGCATATTTATATATGTCTGTGTGAGATGTTTTTTGTTTTTTTGTTGAAATTAAGACAGGGAACACTTATTACAACCTAAACACTTAAAACGTTATCCATAGCCGTGAGTCAATATCAGTAGCATTGGAAGTGTATTTGATTCCCTATTGCATAGGGAATGGCCTTTTTATCGTACACTAGGCTGGGATGGGCAGTATGACTTGAAAATAAATAGTTTTAAAGGGCCCATGTCATGCTTTTCTGGTTATTACCCGTCTCCTTGTGTGTTATGAAGGTTTTTCTGCATTTAAACCGTCTGCAGAGTCACAAACCCTCAAAGTACACCCTGTAGCGAGTAAAACTCTAACACAGAAAATACCTGTCTACGCTGCCCCAGAAGCTCCAACAAGCCCCGTTTAGGACAGAGAGTGAATACACATACTATACAGAGATGCTGTATGAGAAACCAATGTGAGTTTGGAAAATTGCACAATATAAATGTATTTTAGTAGACCTCAACAATGGAATTGTGATCAGTAGAAATGGCCATGACATGGGACCTTTAATGTTGACAATATCAAGTGTAAATCTAGCTGTAAAAGAAAAAAATGTGTGTTTGGGATCCATGAAAGTGAATGATCGTTGACTACATGACAACAGTTTTGAAGATCCAAGACATATCAAACAGAATTTAAAGTGAAAAACTCACATCGAACCCACAGTCACAAAATCTATGTTAACCAAACCACCCATAGCACACACAGAAGAGTTTACTGCCATTTACAGAAAGTACTACAGGAAATACCAAATGATCCAAGTTTAAATATAAAATGTTTATGTTCACGACTAACTAAGAGCTTACAGTGTGCTGTACTGCCATGCATGTCAAACAGTGCATATCTATAATAAAACTATAATAAGAAAGTAAGAAACTTAATGATAGTCTGTTAAGTTTCCCAGAAAAGCACAGCAATGCCAGTTAAACCATATATAAGCTCTATATACCCGTATAGGTGGCGCCTTGTATCAAATATTATATGATGTTATTCACATTTTTGATATACAGTAAATATTGTACTTGCATATTTGACTTTTTAGCTCCTGGAAAGATATGAAAAAACTTCAACTTCCAGTGATTTTTATTATTAAAAAATAAATACTTGATATGTATTTTTATTCTAACTGCAACTTGAATCCAACTGGAGCCCTGTTTTATAGCGATACAAAAAACTGAGCAATTGCACCTCAATACAAACAAGTTTTAGAGAGTATTTTAAAGCAGATTAATATATTACATTACATTGCATTTAGCTGACGCTTTTATCCAAAGCGACTTTCAATAAGTGCATTCTACCAAGAAGATACAAACTTGAAGAAAACAGAATCATATAAGTACATCAGGTTTCATAGAGCCAATATATAACAAAATAATTTAAAAACCTACATCCTAGCTCTGTCTCCAAAGTACTGCCTTTGCCTCAAACGTGAGCGGGTGAAACTGTATTGTTTTGCACAGTTAACACATTTTTACTAATTCTAATCATAATGGAGAGCATGCACCTTTAAGGAAAACACATAGCTCACTCTGTGAAGACGGGGATGTATCTGAATGTGGGCTGTTGTAGTAAAACATGGCCTGGTGATTGTATGGTGAAATTGGGAAATGTATTGTATTTATTTGATCCTTTATTTGGTTGGAGCACCCTAAATGTTAAAAGTAATGATGAGATCACTATTTGATGTCCACTTTTACATGTTGCAGCATGTGATCTCTCTTAATATCTGAATGTCTATGATGTTTTTGTCAAATCTGGTGGCCTGGCCAGTCCTCCTTTATTACAAGGTTTAAAAAACAACAGGTCTGTGTTTAGGCCTTTCACTTCATGATGGTATTTTTTTAAGTTTTGTTATTTATTTTATAAATTGTAGGTGATGTACAGTTGATCAATATGGTCATTTTACGGTGGCCGACGGGCAAATGCGTTACAACGGCCCAAACGGTTCCATTAGGAGAAATGGAAGAAGGTTGATTTACACGTGTTTTGGCACATTTGTGTTTTTATATTTGCTTAATTTTTTAACCCTTAGATGCACGAGTCACTGGACCCTACACTCTTCCATAAGTGGGTCAAAAAGGACCCGTATTCGAATAATATGTGTTTTTATGCCATTTTGGTTAAGAAAAATCAGTTGTATAATATTTAGTATTATATTTTTGGTTCACACTAGAAATATTTTATATTTAATTTTTCACTATTTATAATTTTAGAATTTTTTTTTACATTTTGAAAAAAAAACGAAATTCCATAGAAAATGCATGCGGGTCATTTTTGACCCACTTATGGAAGCTTGGGGTAGAAATACAAAAACTACAATTTCTTAAAATGTATACAATTTAAATGAAAAATGTGAATGGCATGATATCCAAAACGTGTTTTTTGAGGAATAGCTGGAATACGAAATGATACAAAAATGTAATTACAAAGATACTCTAAGACACCTCACCGGGTCAAAAAAGACCCACTTATGCATCTAAGGGTTAAAGTGACACGCATTTCTCCTAATGTGTTATGGGCCGTTGTAGCACGTTTGCACCTGTCTGCCACCGTATAATTTAGCACTATCATGCTGTGAGGAACAATGAATGAAATGGTGATTTATTGATGAAGATAGTTGGCAAAGCTGCAGAGTTATGAGGTTGGAGAGCCCTATATGTCAACACCACTGCCTGTGTGTGATCATGCATGTTCAAGTTGCATGGCATTAGGGTATGACAGGTTAACATTTTGGTGAACTTTAGTGTAGCTTTAAAACCAGGGAAGGGTTGTTAGCAATATGAAGCGGTCTCCATTACTGTGTATACTGTATTTCTCATGCAGATACAATTAAACGGACACAAACGGTATCATGTGCTGGACAGATGTATCATTGTGCATCACTGTTTACCATCTTGAGTTTGCCCTGGATAGTTGCTGTCCTATCACTTTACATGTTAGTGAACACCAAACTAATGCTTGCTGCCTACGAGCAGCTGTCATCACATTATGTATTTTAAATAAAGAGGATTTAGGAAAATGACAGTTCTTTGTACTTTCTTTGTGTCCATCCATCCATTATCTATACCTGCTTATTCTGTCCAAGCTAGCTGAAGAAGCATTATTTTTGCAATTTCACAGTTTAAAAAATCCGGAAATGCAATTTACCACTTCCATTTCCAATCGTCTTGAAGTCAGCAGTTTTTTTAATGTGTTTAGAATCCTTAAATATGGTCTGTGGTTAACACAAGCTGAAGAGATTTTAATGTTTCGTTCTAAAACCTAAAATACATCAATAAATAACCCACTGGTGATTTTCCGAAGCCTCTATTTGTGTCATAAAAACGGCGATTGCTAACATGTGTCTAAATGGAATACTAAACGTCATCATGCGGAACATTAGCCACCTTTAGCTTAGCGGTGGTGATGTGAAGTTATGTGACCGTTGGCTTCTACTTCTGCATTTATGCTTCAAAAATCACAAAATGATGTTAATATGGAGAGTATCCTGCTGAAGTATGATAAATAGTGAGCTTATTTTCTGCAATATACGAAAACCTTGTTGAGGGAGCCCTTGCGATGCTAACTTTCTCGTTGGCCAACAAAAATACTTAATCACTGCACCACATTAATAAACTAGCATGTCTTTACACTGTGGGAGAAAATCAAAAGCCAAGGCTACGCGACAAAGACGTGGGGATATGTAAATCCATACAGAAAGGCCCCAGCAAGTCTAAAGCAAGGAGCCAGATTCAAACCTTAACAGAGTATCAGAATTTAGACGTCTCATTATCTTTGACACTACGACAGCTCAGGTGTTTTAATGTTAACGCAGTCTGAAACCCAGGAAGCAGAGTCTGGAGCTGCTCCACTGAGAATCAGCCCGAGGTGACTTTGTGAGGGCGGACTATCTATTTTCCAGATTTTGCTGACTAACGGGATTCATTTTGCCTCTGCAATATAGCCCAGGGTAACAAAAAGTCCTGTGTGTGCAGTGCACGGGTAATTCATCCATGAGTTTGAAGGCTGAAACCAAAACAGCATAGCACAGTTTATAATACCAATAAACGGGAATCTTCAAATTGGAAGGATCACATTTATTCCACATCAATTCCTTTGCATTTAGGTTACAAAGCAATCTACCAGCTGTTCCTTTGCACGCACCTGATTGGCTTTTGCAGCACCGTTCCGATAATGCATTGCGGTAGCGGTTGTGCCAAGTTCAACGTTTTTCCCGATGACCGTGCATTTAGTTTTTGCCAGATCTCCTTATACTGTACACTGCGTCAAAAGAGTCGTCTCCTTCAAATGAATGAAGGGGACTGCGTTTGTTCCCAAAATGCTGTTGGGCAAACATGACGTAAGAAATGTTTCGCTTAATAGGTGTCGCTTAAAACTAAATACTTTATGTGCTAAATAGGTCACTTTTCAGATGTGGGAACAAATTAAGAAAATATATATAATCTGTCTAAGTGAAAGAAACACGAAGAGTGTGTTGTTTTAATCATTTTAAAATAATATTCACAAAACAACCTTAGAAGTAATTATTTAAGAACATTGCAAAGTGTGTTTTCAAAATGTGCTGCACTACGACATATTTCATACACTTAAATACAGAATGTTTTATAAGATTAGAAGTTTATACAAGAAGTTTCTTGTGCGTATATAAAGTCAGTGAAACAGCGAGTACACATTGTATATTGGATACTTTGAACAATATGTTAGATACGTATTTAAACGTTTTTTGTCCAGCCCAGAGACCGTGCATTTCCTAACCATTTCCAAAAACCAAGCCAACGTCTTTCCAAAATAAAGCGAATCAAAGCCAGTTTCAAAGTAACATCCAACTCCAAATCATTAAAGAATAATGACTGCACAATAAACTGAGGATAAAAACCTCCATCTCAAAAGCTCCCATCACAGACCGTACGACCTGCTGTTAACTTATACAGGACTCACCTTTAGATGGGTCCTGTTCCCCACAGAGAGACGGCAGGACGGACAGACAAAGAAACCAGATCCCAAACCACGGGGACAAAAACAGACAGGAAAAAGAGAGGAAAGTGAACAAGGACAAAGAAAAGAGGAAGCAGGTAGGAACGTTTAAAAAAAGAAACTAAATAAATTGATGAGGGAAAAGATGAGGAAAGGGGAGAGGTATATATAGAGAGAGAGGCCCAGCCCACATGTCCTGCTCCACTCAGGATGCTTTCTGAAATCTGCTCACTCACCGGCTGGTGCAAAGGAAGAGAGAGATAGGGAGAGGAAAATGGGGGAGGGGGGGTTGTAGTGAGGGGTGAGAGGAAGGTTATTCAGAGTGGTGGGTGGGAGAAGATGAAGTTAGGAGAGAGAAAGAAGGGAAAGAAGGGGGGAGAGCTCAGTGTCTCTCAGTAGCTGCTCGGACCGGCTCAGCTGTGGCTTCACTGCAGCATTTGGCCGTCCCAGAAACAGATCTTCCACTCCCTCCCCCCCTCCCTCTCTCCCTCTGCCTCACATCTCACCTCCCTCCCGTTGCCTCCTGTCATCTCTCCTCTCCTTGCTCCTTTCCTCCCCTTGAACTTCTCTTTCCTCTCACCCCTCCTGATTCCTTACACTCTCCTCTCCCCTCATCAGTGTAATGTCCTCTTTGCTCCGCCTTCCCTCTACACAGCCTCCAAGGTCACCCTGTGTGTGTGTGTGTGTGTGTGTGTGTGTGTGTGTGTGTGTGTGTGTGTGTGTGTGTGTGTGTGTGTGTGTGTGTGTGTGTGTGTGTGTGTGTGTGTGTGTGTGTGTGTGTGTGTGTGTGTGTGTGTGTGTGCATGTGTGTGTGAAAGATGGGGAGGTGAAACATCCATCATGTCAGCATGGTTAGTTAACGGAAAGTGCAGTTAATGAGAAAGGTGTAAAGGAAACAGATAACACAAGTAATATACATATGTGTTATTCCACATATTGCATTAAAACGTAATTGCACAATGAAAAAAACCAATGACTAATACCTTTAAAGTAAAGACGACTAAGCAGGCTATGAGAGGAATACAACCCACAATGTGCCATGACTCCAGGAAGAAGGAACTGAAGCCAAACATCACACATATTACCTGCCAAGTCCTCACAGAAATCCTCAGAAATGTGTTGTGTAATACCAAGTTATCGCAGAAATGTGTTTTCTCAATTTCAAAAAGTAATTAGGTGTTGAAGAAACGTTGTTGTATTTCTTAATCGCTTGAGTCATATTAATTCTCCCGGGCAGTACTGATAAATGTGAAGCAACTGCAGCCACAAGAGTTAAAAACAATAAAGTAAATATCAGAATACAAGACGAGAAAAAGGACAAAAGGGTCTCCACAGTGGATTGAGGAGCTGGGAGAGGATAGTTGTGGGGGTTTGCAATAAAAACACCCTGACATTCCAGCAGCTCTTTATCCTTCTCTTGCAGATAAGCAGGACACACTGACGGAGTAGTGGGTGTTCAGTCTGAGGTGGATGTGGTGACTAATCGGATGCACGAACTGCGATATGTGGAGGAACCAAGAGGTCAATAATGCTGCACAGTACAGTAGGTGATGGAGGGTACTGTACACTGACTGTGTGCTAGCAGATGACGAACAGTTCCCTTTGGCACCAGCAGCGTGGGGAAAAATGTAGGGGAATGTAGTGCCGGGAGATATGGGAGTCGGAGGCGGTGCATCGAAGGTGCAAAAGGGTACTTTAATGAGGAGCTGCACAGGACATGTTGTCGGGTCGCAGCCCGGGTCGACAAGAGAAAGAGCCGGGAGGGCACACAACATATATAGATATGAACACATATGTCCGTGCGGAAACAATACCCCCAACCCGTAGTTCCATGCGTGAATTATGTCCCAGTGTTAAATAGTGATCACTACAGGAAGCCCATTTTTTGGGTCGGGGGGGTGGTCAATAACGTAACCAGATGAGTGATTACAGCGCCCGGTATCATTTTACACACATTTGTATCACACAGATGCAGGACTTACACACGCCTGTTATCTAACCGAAAGGTCCGCACGCACTCTCCAGCTGAAACTCTCTTCTTATTCATTTAAGCATTTTACTTATTAATGTATGCAGACAATCACACAATCTATGTGATTTTTGGATTTACCGTGCCTCTCAATTGCCCGTGGCAGGTTGGCAAGGTCGATGAATCCTGAAGTTGCCCAATGATTGTTCAGGGAGCACGAATCCTTGTCAAAAAGAAGACATGGCCAGCAAGATAGACGCTGAAGTTTAGCGCTTCCAGTTAGCCACTCCGTGCGGACATAATTGTCTTCATTGAACGTCCGATTCTCTCCCTTTTTCCTCTGTGTACACACAGCTCGAGTGCGGGCATTGGCCTGTCATCTGATTTAATTTTTAGTTGCTGCTGTAGCGGAAGTTTAGTAAAGGTATGTTTGATTAAGTACGCCAAATCTCCACCCTCCATAATGCTTAATTTGCTTGATAATTTCTAACGGCGGTGATGACAGTTACAGTATTACAACTGATGTTGATGTGATTTGATTGGATGGCAGTGTCCAATCAAATCGCCAGCCACCTCTGAAGGGAAGCAAGAGGCGGCTGGCTTCCCTTGGCATGGCCCTGACCAATCACAGGTTGGCAGGGGCATCACGTGGGCCTCATCTGATTGGTCAATCCCTCCATTTTTTTTCACCAAGGGAAGCCAGATTCGGCTGGCCTCCTCTCGCAACAGAGAGTGCAATCTACTGTTTCACCATAACATCTAGAGGGGCGCTGTTTGTTTCACTCTTTGTAAAATACTCAATGAGAATGGGGGAGAGACGGGCCGGCAGCAACACACAGCAAAGGGGAATTATTGAAACAAAACAAAGTGTTTTTATTTATTTATTTAAATTATAACTACAATCCAAAAAAACAGGGGAAGCCTGGCTTCCCTTGGCCTCCGGGAGAAAACGCCACTGTTTGGCACGCCTTTGCAGGAAGTGGAAGCTGATGGATGCAAAACCTCTTGATGTCATGATTGTAGTTTGTCTTTCCTGTTTTATGCAATGCTGTCTTGTCTTGTTTCACTTCCTGTCTTTGTTTTTTTCCCGCCTTTTGTCATTGTTTGCCCTGCCCCAATTAAATCCACCTGTTCGTAATCACCACCTGCTGCACCTCTTGATGTCGTGATCCTCTTATTTAACATGTCGCTTTCCTGTTTTATTTTTGTTAAAACACTCCCCTTGTGTCTCATCTTGTCTCGTCTAACTTCCTGTCAATAGGCGCTTTCACACCGGAATACTTTTCCCAGGAATAGTTCTTGGGATTTTGCTTTCACACCAAAAAGATCTGGAACTAGAACCTAGTTCATGCAAACCTTTTCAGTGCCTGCGAGAGAGGTGGTACTTTCCTGGGGAGGAAAAGGTTCCCATTTCTGATTGGCTGGGCGAATTGCAAACCACGCCCTGTAAAACTCTGAAAAGTTTTGTGAAGCCGCCATTTTATTTGCTCGCATTAGCATTATTAGCATTAGCCCAGTGCACTAACGGAGAGAGACTAACTTATGGCAACACAAAATAAATCGTGGGAGCAGAGGAGTGATGAGGAGATGTTGGCGCTTCTGGAGATTTACCGACTTCGGGTGGCAGTATATGCCGTGAAGTTGCTTGCGGCCTGCCAGTAAATCCAAAGCAGAAGAAGAAGAAGAAGAAGAAGAAGAAGAAGAAGAAGAAGAAGAAGAAGAAGAAGAAGAAGAAGAAGAAGAAGAAGAAGAAGAAGAAGAAGAAGTGACGACAGCGGCTTCATTTGCGTAATCCTCCCTCAGGGACTTATTTCGGTGTGATCGCGAGATACTAGGACAGTTCCAGGGAATAAAGCGTTCGGCGGGACTAAGTACTGGGAACTAAGTACGGCAAAGTACTTGGTGTGAAAGCGGCTAATGTGTTTTCCCGCCTTTTGTGATTATTTGCCCCACCCTGATGTATTCCACCTGTGTGTGATCACCACCAGTACTCTCTTGTAGCTGTGTCTTGTCAATGTGATTAGTTTCTGCATGTATACTAGCCTGTTTTACACATTGTCCTCCGTTTGCTTGTATAGGTTTCCCCTTGACGTTCTCATGTGGTTCTGCTGTCCATGTTTCCGTCTTTGTTTCCTGTCTGGATGTATCCTCGTGTTCCCTGTGGATTTGCTCACCATTTTTTCCATCCAAGGTTGGTTCCTCATTTGCGTTTGCTGCTATTGTTTTTTATTACCCTTGCGGGCAGGGAAGATAGTGGCCGACCCCTCCCACCCTGGACACACCCCCCTCCCCTCTGGCAGGAGGCTGCGCTCCATCAGGACCAAAACCTCTCGCTACCTGAACAGTTTCTTCCCCTCTGCTACCGGCCTCATCAACATGTTTTTAATGAATTAATTAATTATTTTTTGTTTTTGTTTTATGTGTGCACCACGACATCAAGTGAAATTCCTCGTACGTGTCAACCGACCTGGTAATAAACCTGTACTACTTTTTTTGTGTTTTTCTTAGCTTTATTTTTAACAAAGCTTGCCTTTCGTTAGTTATGCCGGCGCCTGTGGCTATGATGTAGTGTGGTCGTTTTCCAATCAGATTTAGAAGTATCCTTTGGTAAGATGTGCGAATGTTAGATTCCCTGCTTCCCTCTCCTGTGTCTGAACTTGTGTGAATGCTGACTAAAGCACTTTGAGGAGTCGTAAAGACTGGATAAAGCGCTTTATAAATACATTCCTTTTACCATACCTGCCTCCATTTCCTGCTGCGTTTGAGTCTGCCTTCCACCCTTGTGAGACGTGATTGTCAGTGCTTGTATTTACACAGCTTTCTGTCCCCAGAGTCAGAACTAAACATGGAGAAGCAGCGTTCAGTTATTATGCTCCAAATATCTGGAACAAACTCCCAGAAAGCTGCAGGTCCGCTGCAACTCTGACTACTTTTAAATCCAGGCTGAAGACTTTTCTTTTTGTCGCTGCTTTTAATTGAAACTGAGCGGTTGTGTTTCGTTTTTGGTTAATGAACATTAAGTAACCCCAGGGAATCGATGTCTGGGGACTTTGTCCTGGGTGATTTTCTCTGTGTATGCTGCTCGGGACGTATGTGCCATACAAGCGTACACAGCTCTTGTTCGGAGAAACCTTAGAGAAAGGCATCAGTAAAATGGAACTTCTGTGTGAACTATTCATATCTTAAACTGCACTGTAACTTTTTATTAATGTATTTTCTCTTTTAATGTTTCTTTTATTATCTTTTCTTTTTAATGACTGTTTTTAAATGCCTTTGTCTGAATGTCATTCATTTTTGTAAAGCACCTTGAACTGCCTTGTGTTATATAAGGTGCCTTGCCTTACACCTTTTGGTAGATTGGGAAGGCTATAGAGAAATGGGCCTTGGAAATTCAATTGGTTGCTCTGACGTTGGTGATGACTCCGCTGATGGGTGAGGAAGTCATGAATCCTGTGAATAAGGTCAGACTGCACATTCAAGTTGTGGCCCTGTGTTGTGTTGAAGGCTGAGCTGTGATTGATGAAAAGCTACGCTGTGATTGTGTAGTGTCCATGAGACTCCATGTTTTGTAACGAGGTGCGTGTGACATGTCGCTGCCAGTATTGCATTGCAGGCAAACTGTGAAGCATGACATATACAACCAGTTTCTGAAGGTTGTTTATGTTTCAATTTCAAAGGCATATGCACATAAGCTACAGTGTAGAAATGGCAATGAATATCTCATGACCCGAGCTCCGACATATATAATAAAATACAAAAATACAATTCAAAAATAGTGCAAGAAGTCTATATACACGTTGGTATATTTATAATGTAATAGTTTTTTTATGAATTATTTCATTCTTAAATATAAATTTACAATATAGAAATTATTTAAGATGATGTAACCAGATTGTTGTTTATTACACATTTACCTTGTTGTTTATACTTTCAAGTTATAATTTGAATTTTTTTTGTTTTTATTTATAAGAGAAGGCAATGTACAGGATATTTAAAAATCCCTTGTGTTTTTTTCACAATCTGACAAACGATAAAGGATAGTTGAGCTCTGGACATCACACCTCAAAGGATGTTGTCTGGGCCTGGTGTCTGGTTTGGCTTGCATCGGCACAGAATTTGGCATGCACACTTTTTCAAAAGCATTTAAAAAAAAATCATGTGTCATTCAAATTGCAATAATGGAATGTATTAAACAAAACAGACATAGCATAGCATAAACCCAGTGCAATATCAAAATACTGCACTTAAAGGCATATAGATGTTCCCGGGTCGCCGAGGGTGCTGGCGTTGTTTGTTCGCCGCCCCTCCGCCCAAATATAGTTATTTAGTCCAGATCAGAACCTCTCCTGTCTGGCTCTCTACTTTTTAAACGTCAGTCATTAGCAAATAATAGCAGCATCTCTATCTCAAATCGACACAGATAAATGTGTTGTCATCTCCTACCTGCTGGCTTTTTCCTGCTCACCGGTCCCTAGCCCGCTAGCCCGCTAGCATTATCGGACCTAGCAGGCTCCTCGGCTCCCTGAAGTCTGCTGAGCTAACATTTCTGTCTCCACCCCAACTCCACCCTAACTCCGCGACTCGTGTGGGTCTTCCCATCCCGCTGCGATAAGCCGGCTTCCCCGCTGACATCGTCTCTCCCTGCCGCCTACAGCCGGCGGCTATCAAGCTAGCTATCAAGCTAGCTAACCAGCTAGTAGGCTAGTCACCCGGCTCCCACTCTGCACCAGGCTGTCAGCACCTCCTACGATTCTCCTCTGGAAACCACTGGAATTATTCTCCTGATATGCTGTGGATTATAATTCTCATTTTATCTGGACTCACACCGCTCCTTCTTCCACGGTCATCCGGCTCCTGGTCTCTGCTGCCCGGGTCCCCAGCATTAGCTAGCTCCGTGCTAGCGCCACTTCACCGGATCATGCCGCCGCTCTACTCCCTGTCAGATCTCCGCTCCTTCAATAACCGCCTGCGTCCGGACTGCATGGACATCCTCGCGGATTATGAAATACTCCGCAAACGCCGTCCTTCACACAGAGGCTCTGGCCGTAAGTTTTTATTTCATTCCACGTCTCCACACTCCATCCCGTCCATTCGGTCCTGTCACACGCCCATACTACGCCATCACAACAAACAACACGTGAATCTGACCAATCTCCTTCCACTCCCCCGGTCCACACAACCCCCCCCAATGCAACGCCACCTCAGAGCAGCCCTGCTCAACACACGCTCCATCCACAATAAAAGCCACATTCTGAATGAATTCATTAAAGACAATAACCTGGACTTTCTGTATCTGACCGAAACATGGCAAAAACCCCTGGACTATTTTTCTTTAAATCAAATCACCCCAGCAGGATTCACATACATTGACAAACCTCGCCCACAAGGGCGGGGTGGTGGTATAGCTGCTATTATCAGAAAGGAAATAAAAGCTACCATAATCCCCATCCCTGATGTTTCTTCATTTGAACACCTGATCTTTAAACTCTCTGGTCCCACTCCCCTGGTCACAGCCATCATCTACCGTCCCCCGAAGCCAAACCCCTCCTTTCTCTCCGATCTCTCTGACATTCTCACTCAGCTTTCTGCTATATCCCCATCTGTTCTCCTCTTAGGTGATTTTAACATTCATGTTGACGACCCAACCTGCAAATATGCCTCTGAATTTAAGGAAACCCTTCACTGCTGCAACTTCTCTCAACACATCAACTTCCCAACACACAGCCGTGGTCACATCCTGGACTTGGTCTGCTCCACTGGTCTCACCATCCACCATCTGTCCAGCCTCAATCTTCACATCTCTGATCACCTGGCCATCATCATGGACATCAACATCCCCATCCCCGCCCAAAAGCAAAAACGCACAATAACCTACAGAAATCTCAAATCCATCTCACCTTCAGCAATCACTGCCTCCATTACCTGCAAGATGTCTGTCTCCCCCTCCCCACTTTCGGAAAACCCATCTGAACTTGTGGACTATTATAACAGCACCCTCTCCTTCTGTCTCAATGAACTGGCCCCCACAAAAACAAAACATGTCTCTTTCATACACTCCGCCCCCTGGTATACCCCTGAACTCCGCCAAATGAAATCAAGGAAACGTCAACTTGAACGCCAACACAAGAAAACCACACTAACAGTCCATCTTCAAATCTACAAAGACTATCTCCAGCAGTACAGTAACGCACTCAAAGCAGCCCGGTCTAATTACTACTCACAACTCATTCAGTCTGGCTCCAGCAACCCCAAGCGTCTGTTCTCCACCATCAGCAAACTTCTCAAACCCTGTGACAACGCCACCTCATCCTTCACCACCGAACAGTGCAACTCCTTCCTCTCGTTTTTCCAAACCAAAATCAGCAACATTTACAGCAATCTGACACCCTCATCAGCACCCCCCACCTTCCCTCCTTGCTCCCCCCCCTTCACCTCACACCCCCTGTCCCACTTCTCCCCTGTGACCCCCATGCAACTGTCCGACCTCATGACTGGAATTAACTCCACCTGCACACTTGACCCAATGCCCTCCAAATTTGTTAAAGAGAGCCTCCCTGCCATCTCCCAACTCATCGCCACCATCATTAACTCCTCCCTCAGATCTGGATCAGTTCCCCCCTCTCTCAAACTGGCTGCTGTCACACCCATTCTCAAAAGACCTGGACTCACACCTGACATCATGTCCAACTTCCGGCCCATCTCAAATCTCCCCTTTCTGTCCAAAATACTTGAACGTGTCGTTGCCTCACAACTTAAAGCCCACCTCAGCTCCAATGATCTCTTTGAGCCATTTCAATCCGGTTTCCGCTCAAAACACAGCACCGAAACAGCTCTTCTCAAAATCACAAACGACCTCCTCCTCTCCTCTGACTCTGGCAACCTTAACATCCTCATCCTCCTCGACCTCACCGCAGCATTCGACACCATCAACCACGCCATCCTGCTGTCCCTCCTCGAATCATCACTGAACATCACCGACACTGCACTCTCCTGGCTGAAATCCTACCTCACCGACAGACATCAGTTTATCAACATCAACAACTGCACCTCCTCCACTGCTCCTCTGTCCCAAGGTGTCCCCCAGGGTTCGGTGCTTGGCCCCCTCCTCTTCATCCTCTATATGCTCCCCCTTGGCAAAATAATTCGTCGCCACAACCTTCAATTTCACTGCTACGCCGATGACATCCAACTTTATATCTCAACAAAAACCATCACCCCCACAACACACTCCACTCTCACCAACTGTCTCTCAGAAATAAAAGCATGGATGCAAACAAACTATCTCCAACTGAACAGTGCCAAATCAGACATCATCATCATCGGCCCCCCATCCCGTATCAAAGACATCCAGAATTTCAACTTCACCATTGACAGCCACACTCTATCTCCCCCCCCTCACATCCGCAACCTCGGAGTCATCTTCGACAGTCAGCTCAAATTCAACCACCACATAAATCACATCACCAGGACCGCCTTTTTCCACCTCAAAAACATTGCCCGTCTCCGCCCATCACTCTCCTCCTCTGCTGCTGAAACCCTGATTCATGCATTCATCACTTCACGACTCGACTACTGCAATAGCATCCTCTACGGCATACCATCCAACCTCCTCAATAAACTCCAACATATCCAGAACTCTGCTGCCCGCCTCCTCACCCACACCCGCTCCCGAGACCACATCACTCCCGTCCTCCAGAACCTCCACTGGCTCCCCGTCCGTCAAAGAATCATCTTCAAAGTCCTCCTCATTACCCACAAAGCCCTCAACAATCAGGCCCCCCCCTACCTCACAGACTTGCTGCACCACCACGCCCCTTCCCGCTGCCTCCGCTCATCAGATGCCAACCTCCTATCCATCCCCACCCGCACCAATCACCGGACCTGGGGGGACAGAGCCTTCTCCGTCGCTGCCCCCTCCCTCTGGAACTCACTCCCCCAACCCATCAGAGACTGCACTGACCTCACCACCTTCAAAAAACTCACAAAAACTCACCTCTTCAATCTGGCTTTTAATGTGTGATTGTTTACTATATATTTATTTGTTGTTCCTTCCTTTTCCCTTCACTATATCTGTAAAGCGTCTTTGAGCACCTGTAAAAGCGCTAACAAATTAAATCTATTATTATTATTATTATTATTATTATACACACTTCTATAAAAGCTCATTTTGATACACAAGCCCTTATAAATAGCCTTTATTTCAAACTGAAGAGGGATACAAAGTGATTTATCTGCTAGAGAAGTTGCCGAGATCAGATCTTCCCGTGCATCAGCTAAATCAGAGCAGTGCAATAAGAGACGCATGAAAGTGGAGACGGGGGTAAAAGATGCAGTGAAGACGGAGGCATGTGGGAGCACCCTGTCCGACAGAGACTCTGTGGCTGACTCAGCCTTACTGCAGTGTGTATGTACGTGCATGTGGCTGCACCCCCCTTCCTCCCCTTGGCCATTTCGCTCCATCCCCCTCCCTCTCTCCCGCTCTCTCTCTCTTACTCACTCACTACCTCTGCAGTACCTCTCCTTTTCATTCCTCCCAGAGCTGGCTGGGGAGACACGCTGATTTTTCTGCTTTTCCGCCTGCTGGCTCTGCTCCAGCATCCCTCCGTGCCTCTCGTGTACTATCCTCCCCCCTCCAGCCTATGTGTCCCTCTGTGGGTTTTGACAGCCAGCCTGCTTCCCTGGCTGCTGCTGCTGCTGGAGCAGTGGAGCTGTTTGACACCACACTGCTACGCCGCCTTGCTTCTCCTATCTGCCTCACACTCTCCTCTGCTGGATAATCACCACTGAGTCTGAAAGAGACCGCGACAGAGGACTCGGGAAGCAAAAGGGAAGGCGGGAGGGAGATAAGAGAGCCTTTCGTTTGACTGCTGCATTCTTCTTCTTCAGTTTTCCCATCTCTGGCCTGCTGGAGAGCAGCACAGGGAAGAACTGCTCGGGGGGGGAAAACTCCCTGAAGGAATTTATTCCCTTCTCATAAGCGTCCTCCCTCACTGGGACAGAGGAGGAGAGAAGAGGGGAGGGACTGAGTGCAGGACTTCAGCTCAGGGTCCCACCCTGCTCATAGGACAAACACACGCACAAACACATTTGGATAGATTGGACACAGTGCAGTCAGACAGGGACAGATTGACACATTTAGACAGACAGGCAGACAGACAGGTGGTGTCATGGCGTCAGTGGACAGCACCGGTTCGAGGGTCTCTGGTCGGCTGAGATCAGGGGATATACTTCACACTGGGCTGGTAGTTGCACTCCTGCTGGGTGAGTTATACTTCTGCCTGTCATTCTTCACTCTTTCACTACACATCACACGTTTAATGCCTTAATTGCAGTTTATAATTGGCTCTATACATTTAAACTCCTTCCTAAGACATCTTATTCTGGTGCTTGAGTATATGTCATGCCGCTCTGTCACAGTAAATCTTTCTTTCATTAATCCATACGAACATTTGCTGCTCTATTGCCTCTGCTTCGGCTCCCCTGTCTCAATATGTTCTGCTCTCAACTGGAGGCTAACAGGTACGGTTACATCACAGCAGATGTTTACTTGTTGTTGTGCTAAAGGGCATCAAGGTCAATAACATCCAATCCTTCAGTGGATCTGAACCTGGGCATGTGTTGCCGAGTGACATGCTGAATGCATTATGCCATTTTTATAGAAAAGTTAGTGAAAGGGCGATACATATATCTGGAACAAAATGTAGACTAGTCAATAATAGATTGGATTAGATGTGGTGTGTGTGTGTGTGTGTGTGTGTGTGTGTGTGTGTGTGTGTGTGTGTGTGTGTGTGTGTGTGTGTGTGTGTGTGTGTGTGTGTGTGTGTGTGTGTGTGTGTGTGTGTGTGTGTGTGTGTGTGTGTGTGTGTGTACTATTACTGGTAGTGACGTAGTGGTGCAGTGGTTATCCCTGTTTTGCTCACACACTCCCTAAGTGTGTTGTATGTCCTCCTGCCTCTCACCATAGCTCACAGTTGAGGCAAAGAAAACTGATTAGGGGTTTATGTGAAAAACATCCCTTATTAAGTAATAATATTTCATAAAATGCCGATATCTAAGCACTTAAGACCTAAAATTCCAATAGTTCTAGTGGCAAAAACAACCTCAACTAAATCTTGTTATTCTCTTTTAAAGAGTTTGCTTAATTCCTTTTTTGTGATTTGTAAATGATTCTTTCCTTTCACACCGTTAAAGTTGTCCAATCAAGCTATAATGGATAATCTTTTTAAGGTTGAATATTAGTAATTGAGAAATATTGAACAAGAGCTCCAACAACATCTTGTCATTTATGTGAGATTTGACTTAGCATACATAAAAGAATGGAAGTTAATATATATATAATCGAAGCTGATTATGGTGTGTGGTTGGCTGAAAACCCAATGTATATTCGATGTTGACCTCAAATTACAGGCATGTTGATAAATGAAAATATTGCAAATGGATGCTTGAAGAGTTCAAACTTTTCCAAACGTTGTAATCTAATAGAGTTATTCGGTAAAGTATTAAATAACTTGGTTAGGGTTAGGTTGTTTATGTGGCACTATCTGGCTCCCTACTTACCTTAGGTTTGATCCCAAAAGTTGCATTAACATTAAATAAAACCTATTTTACTGATAGCTAACAGGCTTTGGATTTTGATTTACAATTCAAGAAATACACTTTGTAATATGTATATATATGTTTTATTTATTTGTTTGGAAGAAACAAAACTGAAATGTTGAACGTAGATGAAAGCCACTCACTCAGTCAAAGTAAAGCAAAGGAAGTATAGTGTGGAGATGTCAGTGTGGAGATGTCAGTGTGGAGATGTCAGTGTGGAGATGTCAGTGTGGAGATGTCAGTGTGGAGATGTCAGTGTGGAGATCTCAGTGTGGAGATGTCAGTGTGGAGATGTCAGTGTGGAGATGTCAGTGTGGAGATGTCAGTGTGGAGATGTCAGTGTGGAGATCTCAGTGTGGAGATCTCAGTGTGGAGATCTCAGTGTGGAGATGTCAGTCTGTATCTTTCGGTGTGTGGCTTCACCCTTTGGGTATTTGCTGTTGTAATGAGTAGGTCACCTACTTATAGTTGTTCTATATTTCTATGAGGCAAGATTTTCCGGTTTATCTTGAAGGTAAAAAATCAAAACCAGTAGAAAAGCCACCACAAAATTAAAAGTTATACTCGCCCTGTATCAACATGGATTTTTAAATTGGGCCAAGAAAGAAAATTAGCATCATTTTTCTTTTTGACCTTCTAAAGACCTTGACTCAAATTAATTATGCGTCAGCCATCTTGGAATGTCAGACAAATGACAACTCATAAGCTGCTTCAAAACACAACATTACCATCTCCATGCTCACACATAGCATCATGTTTTACTTTAATCTGTATTCTACAATGTACTGTATTCGGTTTAATACAGCATATTCATTTTCATCTTAACATACCCATCTGTTGATAAGTCCTGCCTGCATACTATAACACCTGTTTAGTTGTTCTCTTATATTCCTATAATCTTTGCCAACATGCTGCAGCAATCTCTCTTTTGAATTACTAAGCAATAAACTAAATTGCACACTTGTGTTACAATAATCAGAGATATAAAAATAAAACATGATAGTAACTGGCTGGCAGGTCTGTCCAAACTAAAGAAAGAAGGGACGATATTATTCGTCTTCAAAGTATCACTCATGTTTCACTGACATTTCAAGCCCTCATTACAACAGACAAGACTTAACGGACCAACATACACTCATCAGAAAAGAAAAGAAAATCCAAAGTGTTTAAAGATATGCAGAAGAACACACAGAAGAACTGTCACTTAAAGCCTGAAACCACATTCATCTCCTTTACCATCACGCACTACAGTCTTTATGGTGCTATATTATAACATAAAGGACTATGCAACATTGTTTGTTGTCAAAGAGCAGATTGTGATAAAACCAGCGATGAGGCCAACAATTGCAGAGCAGTGCAAGTTATAGAAGAGCATTTCCATTACATTACATGTCACTTGTTAGACGCTTTTATCCAAAGCGACTTCACACTCAATACAGTGGACAATCCCCACAGGAGTAATTTGGGGGGGAAGTGTCTCGGGGACACAACGACATGCTGACTGCAGCGGGGTTTGAGCCTCGCTAGTGACCAGTAACATTGAATAATCAGTCAATTAAGTTGTATTTATATAACATAACTATACTGTTTTTAACGCAAGGCTCTGTGCCAATCTCGCAAAGAGCAAGTCACATATCACTTGAATGCAACATAAGACTATAGAATTGTTAGCAACCGCCGTTTTTAAGACGCATAGGAGCTTCGGACATTCACCAGTGTGGTATTTACTGACGTATTTAAGTCGTAGAACAAAACATTAAATCTCTTTGGCCTGTTTTAACCAAAGATCTTATTTCATGTTTCTAACCACAAAAAAAACACTAACTTTGACACAAGGGTGCAGAAAGTGATCAAATCCAGTTCCGGGTTTTATGACTCATTCCTGCACCACCTTATAGCAGCATAACCAGATAAGCCTCAACCAGGCCTCAAAATAAGCTTCATCAAAAGTCTTAACCAACTCTTAAATGTGGTGAGTGTGTCTGCCTCTCGAGCAGTTGGCATGTAAATGTGATAATCGTTCTGTATGTTGTTACTTGTTCTTGAGTCTATCGTATTACCTCAGTGTGTGTACGAGCAGCGTAAATAGGAGCCTGCCTATAGGCCTCTGTTGATTTAGCCAGTGTTGTGATTCTCTGACCTCCTGTCACTTTTACCTTGGAGAGGACATCCCACTACCTCTCCCGATCCATCTGGCGTAACCTCTTCAACACTGCACCTCCATTATCATACCCCTCCATGTTCACTCCCTACCGTCTCTTTCTCGGAGAGTTAATAGTGTCCTCGCCCGGTTCTCCAAGGGTTTACTCTGACATACATTAACCCTTCAATCTGTGGCCTACTTAGAAAAGAACCACCTTGACAGTCAGCAGAGGACACACACACTCAGTTACTTGATTTTTCCCTCCCAGCAGTGATTCGGATATTGATGTTTCCCAACTGAGACAACGAGATTGTTTGATAGTGGAGTTATAAATATCACACACGTTCTATTACTCACACACACACACACACACACACACACACACACACACACACACACACACACACAATGCCTGCATTGTAATGTATTGTATGTAAAGACAAGAGTTCAAATATATCACACACATAGATATAGCATAGTACATGTGCGGGTGTTGTCAGGACAAACTGAAGAGATTTAAGAAGAAGAGGAAGGGGGCGGAGAGAAAAGGCATAGTATAGAGCAGAGGTGAAAACATAGGGGGGGTGATCTATTTATAGGCATGAGGGGGGGCACGTCTCTCAGATATGTAAAAGATCCTCATGTTCCAGTGTGCAGAAAGATACACTGCTATTTAGAAAGAGAGAACCTGACTTGTGTTCACAGTTGTTTTTCGTTTGCACCTTTCTCAGTGGCAGTAATCACCATCAGATGGTAAATGATGTTTCATTAATCCACTTAACAGACTTTACAAGGCCAATGAGCACCCAGCTACTGAAAGCGTTTGAAAGCATCAATTGATTTAAAGGGGCTCTAGTATGCTCATTCTCAGGTTCATATTTGTATTCTGTGTCTCTACTGGGACATGTCTCCCACCTTTAATGTTCAAAAAGCTCTTTATTTTTCTCATACTGCCTGTGCTGCAGCACCTCTTTTCACCCTCTGTCTGAAACCAGAGCTCAGTCTGCTCTGATTGGTTAGCTGGCCGGCTCTGTTGTTGTGATTGGTCAACCAGCTTAGAGATGTCCCGCCCATTGATGCACAATTTGTTGGAGCGGTAGAAGTCCCTCCCTTTCCGGTGGAGCTCCATGGGACCTGTATGTATGTATTGAAGTCAATGGCGAGAGAAAGATTATCTATCGATCCCGTTTGAATTGTGCCACGAATTACACATATGATGTTTGTCAATTTAAAAGATAATTTTGCAAGTCAAATTTTTTAAATATGTCGTAAAACTGTGAAGTAACACTTTGTTTTGTGTGAAACCACTCAATGAACTACAACTCCCATCTCGCACCACACACCAAGACGGCCGTCACGTTGGAACATCTCACTTCTTTATTTCAGAATGAGGCGGAAAGTATTAAAAGAGGTGAAAATCACTCCAAGTCTGGGCACGTTGAGAGCTGTGCATACACACAAGGGGAGTTAGTCGGTTCCGTAAGAGCCAGCATGCGGGACCGGGATTCTGGGATTTGTAGTCTTTCTAGTTGCGTTTTTTTCAGAGTCTTATATTTCAACAATATTACGACAAACTGTGACTTTTTTGACATGGAAATGATTTTTTAAGATTGACAAACATCATATGTGTAATTCGTGGCACAATTCAAACGGGATCGAAAGATAATCTTTCTCTCCCCATTGACTTCAATACATACTTTTTCCGAAGTAAGGTCCCATGGGTCGGAAGTAGATGGGCGTGACTTTGCCTCTCTATAAAGTGCTACATTGTGATGTCAATATTACGGAAGTAAACAAATAGTGTTTAGGACAGAAACTCCCTCTGGAGAGAACACAGGTATTTTAGCGTTTGCACACAAACCTAAATCTGCAGGAAAGAGAAAACCCCCAAAAGCACAAGCCTCTTTAACCAACCAGCCACATACGAAAATAAAAACACACAAACATAGACCAGCTCCACTCTCCTCTCATCTTTAATTCAGTGATCCCTGAGGAGAATATCCTGCAAACAACTAACACAGAAACCCTGAGGAAAAAAGATAGAAATAAATAAATAAAGCTTATTCAAAGAGAGTAAAAAAATAGAGAAGAACAATGAAAACCTAGATGGCCTGTGTTGAAAGTAGAGGAGACGAGTGTAGGTGACGACAGAGGAGAGGTAAAACTATCGGATGTTAAAAGAGGTGAGAGTGAGAAGACGAGAGAGCAAATTCAGAAAACTGAACAAAGGAAGTACCAAAACCATTCACACCGGAATAATCTGAGTCATTTAGGCTACTTTTTAACTTTCCGCCAACTTGACATAGACAATTGTTTCTATAAATACTTTTGAATGCTCTATGCAAAACTCTATCCAGTTTGTGTTTTTCCCAAGCATCACTGGCCAGACAGTTATTGAACATGTACATTAAATGTTTTTTATACAGAACACATAATTACTGGGAGCTGGGGTCTGTTCACCACTTTTGAATAGGACCCTGATTCAATACCAAATGTTAAAGAGGCCCTGTAATGGGAACTTATTGGGCTCCTGTCTTTCCTGTAGTGTGTTATGTAGGTTGTTGTCTAACTGGTTTCCAAAGGCAACTTGAATATATGTTAGATAAAGCTAATACTCATAGGTTAACCAAATACTAAGTGAAATACGATGCTAGTGACAATTACGTATTTATTTTACTTATTCTTTCTTTTTCATTGAGACATTTATTTTAAATATTTGCTATATTTATTCAAACACTGTTCTCAGGCTTCAAAACTGTAAATATTTTTTTAATTATTAACATTTGAAATATGTTTTTTTACATCCAGAGTTGTACTATCCATAACTTATTCACAGTAACATGTATTTCCATTATAATGTCAAGTGGCCATTCATCTCAACTTGATGCCAGATATGCCTGTTTTATAATGTTTTGTTACAGAGTTAGAAAGATGTGGTGGGAATTTCTAATATAGATGTAAGTCCCGGAAAACACACAGGCCTACATGTACTTTAACAGTTTGCACCATGTCCAAGTGCAACGTGATCCTGAGCAGCTCTGAGTGTAGAACAGCGTTTAAAAATAGGCCCCAAGTGTGTGAGAGACACCGGAGCAACAATTTGAGATCACAGCAGCTGTCATTCCAACACACACACACACACACACACACACACACACACACACACACACACACACACACACACACACACACACACACACACACGACAGCGATATCAATATAATACACGTCTCTTCTGAACAAAAATCCAGAGGTTGAAAGTAACTAAGCACATTTACTGAAGTACACTCATTGAGTATTTCCATTTCATTCTACTTCATACTTCCACTCCAATATGGAAGCAAACATTGTGCTTTTTCCTCATTACTTTTATTTTAAAAAATGTGCTACTTTGTCCTGAATCAGTTTCTCTATGGTTTTAAGCTGTTCAAGTCACGACCCATGGCTTTCACGGACAATAAGTACTTCTACTTGTGGTCCTTTGTATATATTCTGAAGCCAAGTCTTTTGCACATCTACTGAAGAAATATGTTGAATGCAGGACCTTTAGTTGTAGTTTGTAGCATTACTACTTCCACTTAAGAAAATATGTTAGTACTTTTTTACGTCTGGTTGCCCTCATCTTTTACGTAATTCTAAGTAAACATATAACATCATCTCGTCATTTTTGCTGTTCTATGTTTTACTTTATTGTTCATCCTTTCCTCTCTGTCTCCCCTTTCCCTGCTCTCTGGGTTCAGGTGTGTGGAGTGTCGGTGGCCTGGAGGTGACGACAGGTAAAGTGCCTCACCTTTTCGCGATTAACGGCTCCACGGTGCTGCTGCCCTGCACGTACGCCTCCTGCATCGGCATCAAAAAACTCTACTTCAACTGGCACTACAACGACAATGGAAGCATGATCAAGGTACAGCACACACACACACACACACACACACACACACACACACACACACACACACACACACACATACCATGTATACATCACTTCAGGGGACATTACATGGGCTTACATGCATTTCCTGGAGACTTACCCTAACCTTAACCATAACCAACACATGCCTAACCCTAACCCTAACCCTAACCAAGTCTTCACCCTAAAATTAATGATTCCCCTCATGGGGACCTCCACTTTGTCCCCATAAGGGAGGCGAGTCCCCACACGTGACTGTGTAAACAGATTTAGGTCCCCACACGTATAGTAATGCTAGGCCACACACACGGACGTAATGTACAAACCACCTGTGTTGAAGGTGTTTTTATATTCCCGATAACCAATGCTAAAATGTAACAAAGTACATTTACTTCAGTACTGTAGTTAAGTATACGAGATACTTCAAATGTATCTGAGTATTTTCATGTTATGTTATTTTATTTTATATTGCTAGATTAAAATTCTGAGTTCTTCTTCCACCACTGACGTTTACACATTTGTATATAAATCTATACATATATGGGAATACCCATGACTACCCATCTCTAAGTACTTGGGTGTGTGTGTGTGTGTGTGTGTGTGTATGTGTGTGTGTGTGTGTGTGTGTGTGTGTGTGTGTGTGTGTGTGTGTGTGTGTGTGTGTGTGTGTGTGTGTGTGTGTGTGTGTAGTTGTGTGAAGGGATGATCCCCATCGAGGGTGTAGAGCCCAAGGTCGATGTGTTCAACGAGCGTGTGGAGTTTGTCGGCACCTCGAAGGGCAACAACATCTCCATCCTGCTGTGGAACATCACCTACGCAGACGATGGAGAGTACATCTGTTTCGCCAGGAACGAGAAGGAGAAGAACCGCAACCACAGCGCCAGCTACATGCTCTACGTGGTGGACCAAAGTATGTTTTAAATCTACACTAAAGACACACTTCTTCTCTATGGCCTTCTAGTCAGAGCGGAGCAAGACACCTGACTATTCCCTGTGTTGTTTTTTTTTTATATTTCTGTCAATTATTGTCTTTTATTGTGATTGTAGTAATGTGTTTTTATTACATGTACAGCACTTTGGCTCCACCAAAAATCACTTTTAAATGTGCTATATAAATAAAACTTGATTTGATTTGATGTTACCACGGTCGGGAGGGTTTCTTAAGATGTTTGTTATTTCAGTGTATTATGTAAGACTGTAGAACAATATAACATATTTAGGATCAATGTGTCCTCTGCTCAAGGATTTTATTTATAGGAAAACCTGCCTTTCATGAAGCATACTCAGACAGTAGCCTATACACCAACAATGAAACACATGCGCACATACTACAGTTTGAAAAGGCAGAAAATGTTCCATTTACGAAACAGTGATATCCTGCTAGTAATCCCACATTTTTTAGAAATGTAACTGTAATCTTATTACACATTTTCACTTTAAGGGGTTTGGACTCTACTGGACTCCTTTGTTTACTTTTTTAAGATAATGACATCACCAACTAACCCTCACACTCCTCTTGGCTATCCCTTAACACATTATACATGATAGGCTAAGGGGCGGGACATCTCTAAGCAGGGGACCAATCACAACAGAGCCGGCCAGCTAACCAATCAGAGCAGACTGGGCTCTGGTTTCAGACAGAGGGTGAAAAGAGGTGCTGCAGCACAGGCAGTATGAGAAAAATAAAGAGCTTTTTGAACATGAAAGCATGGAGACATGTCCCAGTAGAGACACTACATACTGATATGAACCTGACAATGAGCAGAATATGTCCCCTTTAAGTATATTGTATGTTGCACTGTTAAAGGAGCCTGAGATTTCAGATTTTCATTGCCAAAAATGACAGCTAGTGTATGACAATAACACCTTTATATAATACCTGCTTATGAGAGTCTCACTGTTGGTGTCTCATCTCGCTCTTTCTCCCTCACAATGTGTTCCCCTCTCTTCCTCTCTGCAGTGAAGGAGATTGACACGACATTGACCACCATCATTGTCTCAGTGGTGGGGGGAGTCATTGGCCTGTCTATCCTTGGCATGGTAATCAAGGCCTTGGTGATTAACTTCCTGCTGAAGGATGATGAGAAGAAGTGAGTAGATCTCTGCTAATAACACAGGAGGACAGATGATGAGAAATACACCATATGTATAGATTATAAACTGTCTTGGCCTTCTTATCAAATATAAGTATACAGGACTGTCTCAGAAAATTAGAATATTGTGATAAAGTTCTTTATTTTCTGTAATGCAATTAAAAAAACAAAAATGTCATACATTCTGGATTCATTACAAATCAACTGAAATATTGCAAGCCTTTTATTATTTTAATATTGCTGATTATGGCATACAGCTTAAGAAAACTCAAATATCCTATCTCTAAATATTAGAATATCATGAAAAAGTATACTAGTAGGGTGTTCAACGAATCACTTGAATCATCTAATTAACTCGAAACACCTGCAAGGGTTTCCTGAGCCTTGAAAAACACTCAGCTTGGTTCAGTAAACTAAATCACAAGTATGGGGAAGACTGCTGATCTGACTGCTGTCCAGAGGACCGTCATTGACACCCTCCATCAGGAGGGTAAGACACAAAAAGAAATTTCTCAAAGAGCAAGCTGTTCACAGAGTGCAGTTTCAAAGCACATCCACAAAAAGTCTGTTGGAAGGGGGAAATGTGGCAGGAAACGCTGCACAACCAAGAGAGATGACCGCAGCCTTAACAGCATTGTGTAGAAGAGTCGCTTCCAGAATTTGGGGGAGCTTCAAAGACAGTGGACTGAAGCTGGAGTCCAGGTATCAAAAGTCACTGTTCACAGACGTGTCCGGGAAATGGGCTACAATAGGCGCATTCACACTGCGGTACTTTTCCCACAAAGGTTCATGCGAACTTAGTTCAGTGAACTCTTTTATCGCGTTCACACCAAAAAGAGCCGGTACTAAATATAGCTCTTTTCTCACAAAAGAGCCGCTCGTAAGTCCCTGCTAGAGAGCAGGGACTTTCGAGCGGCTCTTTTGTGAGAAAAGAGCTATATTTCTGATTGGCTGGGCGGATTGCAAACCACGCCCCGTAAAACTTCCAAAAAGTTTTGTGAAGCCGCCATTTTATTATCCTCGCATTAGCATTATTAGCATTAGCATTAGCCCAGCGCAGAAACGCAGAGAGACTAACTTATGGCAACACAAAATAAAACATGGGAGCGGTGGAGATGAGGAGGTGTCGGCGTTCTGGCGATTTACTCGGAAGGCTTCAGTAGAAGCTGCTGGGAGTCCCAGCAACTTCTACTGAAGTCCTCTTACAACTCCGGGGACTTCCGGCCGGGGACTTTGGGCGGCAGTATCCGCCGTGAAGTTGTTTGTAGCCTGCCAGTAAACCCAAAGCAGCAGAAGAAGAAGAAGTGAAGTCAGCGGCTTCATTTGCCTAATCCACCCCCAGGGACTTTTTCCGGTGTGAACGCGATCTGTACTTAGTTCATGCGAACTAAAGAGTTTGCATGAACTAAGTTCGCATGAACCTTTGTGGGAAAAGTACTGCGGTGTGAATGCGCCTAATAGCCGTATTCCCATGGTCAAGCCACTTCTGAACTCAAGACAACGGAAGAGGCGTCTGACTTGGGCTAAGGAAAAGAAGCACTGGACAGTTGCACAGTGGTCCAAAGTCCTCTTTTCAGACGAAAGCAAGTTTTGTATTTCATTTGGAAGTCAAGGCGCCAGAGTCTGGAGAAAGGCTGGAGAGGAGCAAAATCCAAGTTGCTTGAAATCCAGTGTGAAGTTCCCACAGTCAGCGATGGTTTGGGGAGCCATGTCAGCTGCTGGTGTTGGTCCACTGTGTTTCATCAAGCCCAGAGTAAATGCAGCTGTGTATCAAGAGATTTTAGAGCACTACATGCTTCCGTCTGCTGAAAAGCTCTATGGAGATGAGGAATTCATTTTCCAGCATGATCTGGCACCTGCCCACAGTGCCAAAACCACCAGTAACTGGTGTACTGACCATGGCATTACTGTCCTCGATTGGCCTGCAAATTCCCCTGACCTGAACCCCATAGAGAATATGTGGGGTATTGTGAAGAAGAAGCTGAAAGACACCAGACCCAACAATGCTAATGAGCTAAAGGCCGCTATTGAAGCATCCTGGGCATCCATAACACCTCAGCAATGCCACAGGCTGATTGCCTCCATGCCACGCCGCATTGATGCAGTAATCCATGCAAAAGGATTCCCAACCAAGTACTGAGTGCATTAATGGACATTTTCAAATGTTTGATTGTGTTTTGCTGTTATAAATCTTTTTTTTTACTTGGTCTGAGGAACTATTCTAATTTTTTGAGATAGGATTTTTGAGTTTTCTTAAGCTGTATGCCATAATCAGCAATATTAAAATAATAAAAGGCTTGCAATATTTCAGTTGATTTGTAATGAATCCAGAATGTATGACATTTTTGTTTTTTTTAATTGCATTACAGAAAATAAAGAACTTTATCACAATATTCTAATTTTCTGAGACAGTCCTGTAATCACAGGTAGTCAATTGCTTCGTTTTTTTTATTTATTTAAAAGACAACGCAAGTTTAACATGACCTTCAATCATTTGACTTAAGATGAAATGATCAAAATGTCTTGATTTGACAATGCAGGTACACAGTACTGAGACAGTATATAGATTACGGAAATGAAAAATGCAGATTCACTTCAAATTTAAATTGTCGTTGTAAGTGGGGCAAAATGAGACGAGGGATGGGATGCCAGGATTTTATCACAATAATTGTGAATATCCCCGAAAAATACAGTTCCTTACAAAGGAGGCACACATCCCCAGGCAACTACCACACAATATATACATATATACACTGAACAAAAATATAAACGCAACACTTTTGTTTTTGCTCCCATTTTTCATGAGATGAACTCAAAGATCTAAAACATTTTCTATTTACACAAAATAACCATTTCTCTCAAATATTGTACACAAATCTGAAAAAATCTGTGATCGTGAGCACTTCTCCTTTGCCGAGATAATCCATCCCACCTCACAGGTGTGGCATATCAAGATGCTGATTAGACAGCATGATTATTGCACAGGTGTGCCTTAGGCTGGCCATAATAAAAGGCCACTCTGAAACGTGCAGTTTTGCTTTATTGGGGGGGTCTGGGGGGGTTCGAAAACCAGTCAGTATCTGGTGTGAGGGGTAGGGTTAGGGGTAGGGTTAGGGTTAGGGTAATGTTGTGAATCGAGTGGCCTATGTTCATCGTCCATAACATACGCCTGCCCATACCATAACCCCACCACCACCATGGGCCACTCGATTTACAACATTACCCTAACCCTTAAAATATTATGAATTGTTATGTTTACAAAATACTTTATTCAACACATTTTTTATTTGTGTATGTTCATACATTTTTCTTGTTATTGCACATTGTTAAATTTGTATGTTTATGTCATTTATTTTCCTCTACTTTATTCATCCTAAAATGGAAAAACTGTCCAAAAAACGAACGTTCCCATGGGAGTATTAAAGTATTTCTGATTATGATAAATACAAATAATGTCTATCTGACTGAAAAAGAGAGAAATATTGAATCTCTACTTAGTTCAAGGTTCAAGGTTCTTTATTGTCAAACTAACATAGCTACAGAGTAATTATGTCGTTGAAAATCTTAGGTCACAGGCTTCTCCAACAATGCAACACAATTAGGGTAGGCTTCATTCTCTCTGGTTTAAATGAGTGTTTCCAATCTTACCATTAAACTATTGGATAACAGTTTCATTAAAGTCCTAATGACAGACTTCCAATTCCTGTCCAACACAAGATTGTTATTTAGGCTTACAAGGGATCGGCTATGTAGAAATCCCTTCAGAACATATATAAATAGCTGTTATCACTCCTCTTGCCTCCCTCCGTGGGTGTACACCTAACCTTTTGTTTCTCTCTCCCCTGCAGCAAAGAGTGTCTGGTGAGCTCAGGGAATGACAACACAGAAAATGGACATTCAGGAGCCAAAGCAGACAACAAAGGGACACCAAAGGCATGAGCAAAATGCAAAGTATGTCTGTATGTTTGTATATATGTTAGACAAATGTACACGCTCAGAGAAAATGCTGTTCAGTGGACTGTTTTATCTTACTAGCGGCTAACATGTAAATGTCTATTTTAAATCATGCTTGAGATTTGGGGAGGGGGGAATGTGCAAAAGCGTAAATCCTTCTCTCACCTTCACGAAAGCCCGTTCGTTACACAGTGTGCAGCCTAAGTGATCAAAATATGCTCTTATATCTGACATTTTTTCTACAGTAGAGCCTTACGTGGCCTCGAACAGAGTGGTGCAGGAATGAGTCCTTATGAGTCGGTATTTTAGCTTATCAAGGCTCCCTTGTCTTGGAGGGTCAGTTGTTCTTTGAATGAGTTTTTGGTTAGATTCCTGAAATAAGGTCTGTGTGGTTAACGCAAGCTTATGAGCTGTTCACGTTTTGTTTAAAGACATCAAATAAGTCAGCAAACACACAACTTGCAAAAAAAGTCATCACGTCGAACATTAGCCACATTTGGCATAGTTGTACAAAAATTATTTCAACTTTGGCCTAGTTTGCAGCTGCAACCAATCAGATAACAGCTCTATGTAACGCTAACAGGTGAGGTAACCGTAGAAATGAACTTAACTAGCCGTTTTCTACCAAAGACTCTGCGCCCTACCCTGCAGTGAGCATGTGAAGACAGCTTTAGAAATGGAGATTACCCCACTGAAGAATATGTGTACGTATCATAAATGTTTGCCTCAAAGCTTATTTTGTGCATATTTTCAAAGTCTATTTTAAACATCCCATTGGCTTCTAGTCGAGGGTGCCCTTGTGAAGCTAACTTAGAGTTCAGACTATAACAATTAGTCATCACTGCACCACTCTGTTCACCCTTTTACAACATGTATTGAGGAACGACTTTGAAAATCCTCAGATGTAGTTTTAATTGTATATTCCAAATGTCAATAATCAACTGCCAACAGTTTTGTTAGATTCTTCCATTTAGAGTCAAACTTGGACCCAAACAAGTTACACTTTGATGACACAAGGACATGCCACAATCTATGAACTGCCATGATGTCGACCGACCGAAGAACAGCACAGAATACAGAATACATAAAACCAGAGGACCACTCAGCCAGAGTTTTGATAATGAAGGTTATAGCCAACATTTTTCTGGTTTTAATCAAATAACATTTACATTTAGGTACAAATAATGTGCTACTAATCAAACACTGTTTACATTTGTTTGTTTGCTAGTAGTTTTTTTAAAAGGATTTGTTGACATTGTAGTCCTAAACTCATAATTACTGTCAATGCAAGCTTCAACTTTACCTTGCATGTTTACAGCTGGGTCCAGGTTTGACATGTGGTTGTTTTATTAAAGCCAAAAATATGTTTTTGATCAACCTTACTGCTTGCTTAGTCTGACATCTGGCTTTCTTAGGTGAGAGAAGGACCAGGATGCACAGGTTTTATTGTTTGCTTTAGATGAAACACTGGTGCCTGTTCTGCTTTGTCTCCCCCTGCTGGTGGGAGGACAAAAAACACAAAACAATTATTTAAAAAAAAAAAAAACTACCAACCCTATCCTTCATCAACGACAATCCCTAGACTACCCAGCTCCCTATAGACATGAATGAACTTAATCATGCTGCTTCTGACTAATAACCAATGCATTTTTAGCATGTGCGCATTTTATATAACTTCATATATGTATAAGTTGTCTAGCACCACAATACATGGACATTTATGTGTGTCTCTGTATGATCCCATTTAACCATTCACGTTAATTGCCCGAGCTCCGTCAATAAGCACTTCCCAACACTGCTTTGCTGACCCCTCTTAACTAAAGGTGGCTCCTATATAATAAAGTAATTGCCTGAAGGTAATTGTGGGAAAGAGAGGGTGAAATACATTTAACACCTACAGAAAAATAAGAACAATATCTTTAAATGTGACTAATACAATTCAACCTACTAGAAAACCTTAAGAACATGGCACTTTTGTTCATTAGCATAATGAATCACTTCTGTATGTCCGCGCTTATATGCAGACTCTCACTGGCTACCTTTCCAAACACGAACGTGCTCCTAGAACACTTTACACATATGTGTTTGTCCTAAAAAATAGTCCATTGATAGTGTCTCAGTAATGCAGGCAGCACAGCATTGAGACAGATCACTGAAAGAATTTAAAGACTGTCAGGGAATAGATGTTAAATATTGTCCAAACAAATATTATATTTTAATGAATTCTAAAAGTAATATTCAATATATAAATATATTATGATTAAATGAATGTGTGAATATCCCAAAAGGCCAGTGGTTCATTCTTCGTCGTTTTATTATATGTGACCCTATCAAGACTTTAAGTGTGTTGCTCAGTTCATTGGTTACTCGTGACTGTATCCAGGAATGTTAAGCATTGAAGACTATATTCAAAAAAAATTCTAAAAACATGCATTGGTAAGAACAGATGAGGAAGTGGCGAATAGTAATGGTAGAATATTTAGAAGTCATCACAACTTGTTTTAAGAGAAGAGATATGGATAGAGTTCACAAAGCCTTCATTACTTCTTCTTCATCTCGTGATAAACAAACATGGATCAATTTAGTGCTAAGAGGAAGACTGGGAACTAGAAGCTTCTCTCTATGCGACTCCGTGCGAGAAGCCACCTCTTTGAATAGCTATAACAGTGGAACACTACACAGAAACATACCTAGTCACATAAGAGCCACTTCTTTGAGTGTCGTAAACTGGCCTTGTATTCAAACAATACAGCACTTTAATACAATCCAGAGTGGGTGCACAACACAGGAAGTGACTTCTGAATGGTCGTTCTTTTATCATTTTTTACAAAAGTAAACTAAATCCAAGGTTTTCTCGTACCTCACCACAGCATTGTCTGACTACATGTTGGATGAGTTTTACTGGAAGATGTTATTTCTTTTTTCTAATCTCCATCAGCCTGATGCACTCTAAAACTGGAGTGCATCTCCCTTTTTGCTTTCAATGGAAGCAATAAGACAGACAACAGATTATGCAATAACCTGTTATAGGGCACTTTAAAGACGTGTCTGGAATGGCTTTGATTGAAACTTTGACACTTTCATTATATGTGTGTATCTACACTGTGTTAATGTATTTCAGTTGGACTAATGCATTGACATTAGATTCAAACTGTGCATTAGACAGATGTTTCTGCTTTGGAAAACTGTACTAGCTACTAACATGTGACTGTTCAGTGTTAGAAGTGATACAGCGTCCTTGATGTGATATAAAACTGTGAATGTTATGGATATAAGAAAGCACTACACATACGGACACACACACACTTGCATCCTTGTCTAAAAAAGTATTGTGCATATGTCTCTGTGAAAAGGGTACACATGAACCTTCAAAGTCTTCCTGTAGGGAAACGCAATATTGTGGTGTTGGTCTGTCTGTTAGTGTTAATTTCTGAACTCATGCTTTGACATAGCATAACAAACAGGTGGATTTGTGTAGGGAATGTGATGCATAACTTGTATATTTGTGGATACAACATCCATTTTGTGATCCCTGTTTTTCTGTGACTTGATTTTGTTATGCTTTCTAGATTGAAGCCCATTAATAGAGATTTGTTCTGACTTTATGTGGAAGTAAGAATGTATTTTTTTTAAGTAAAACAACTCAAAAAGTGTAAAACCATGTCAAAATATTCCCAGTAAACCAAATTCAGGCATATGGGATGTAGTACCCTGTGGAAATGTACTCAAACGACCAAAAGCAAAGGCTGATTTTTAATATTTTTCTCATATAAGCCCATTTGTACACCTGCCTGTCTTTAATATCTGAACCTTACATGAGTCTTGAGGTCTGTTTACCGCTTATATAGTGATTTCTGCAGTACTGAGTCTGCCCTGTACAGTGTTGGATGCTTCTCTGCAGTGGTGCAATACACCCCGAAAATACACAATGACTGCCACCCAGTGGTAAACGCCTGCCACATATAGTACAAGCTAATGAAACATAATGCATTCTATGATTTCAGATTGAAATGGAAAACAAACACTTTGTCAATAAGGCTAAGAGTTCCTTTTATGTAAATGACTACACTTTTCACAGTGGAGGAAACATAAACCTCATTTTAAATGCTTTTAGATAATGCTTTTAGTTGGATTGTTTACACGTATACATCATTCTAATCCCTGTGCCCATTGGGCGTTTAAGAAAAATGGGGGACGAGTGTGTATTAAATCTGCTAGGAAAAGGAAACATGCAATTATTTGTTCAAATGTGAATCCTTTATCAAATTGCTCCCCTTGTGAGCATTGAAAAGTTACCTTTAGTCACAGTGTTAAAGTCACAGGTCTAACTAAAGGACCAGACTGACCACTGTGATTCCTTAAAGCTAGTATTGCTCTTACTGCCAGAGCGGCTGAAACTCATACTGCCAATCCAAGAGTCTCACGTCTGCTGTACACTATATTACAATGACTCTCGACGTCCCTTAGTACACACTTTACTGAAACTTGTTGCATTGCCGTCTACCGCTGTATTAAAAGTACTAAATGATATTGCTCTGTAATACTTCTGTATCTGTAGCAGCTGGAACTCACACTGCCAAGCCAAGAGTCTGACGTCTGCTTCCCACATTCCACACAGAGAAAAGAGATCGAAAAACGGATTTAATGCCGGCGTAAAATGTAACTTGACTACTATCCTGATCCAATGGGATGATCAAGGAAATAGGAGCAACATGTTACTTATTTTGGCAATTGTTTCCCTATTCAGAATCAAAGGATTATAGTTAGGAATGGCAAACAATGATGCATTTTCTGACTTGTTGCGTGTCGAAACGGATTATTTCATAGACTAAGGCTAGCTAGCTCAACATTTGAAATAAAAGCACAGGCTTAAACCGAACTTTTCACATTGTCCCTTCTGCCGTTCTGACTATTTCAACCATATTTTGTACACATAGCGGCTGTCATTAAATTAAAAACTCATTAATAGTACAGTATAGAAATTATAGTGTTTTATAGAAGTCAACGTCTTGCAGCAAGTGACTTTATCTTGCATACATCAGCACAGTCTATTCAACAAGTACACAACACACCCCCAGGTTTCCCCTGATGTCCAGCTGTATGTCTGTGTTCATGCTCCCTTCATTCACCCCTAACGTTTGACTTGTTAAAAAAAATACATACTGGAAATAAAATGTTGTTTGAAATTCCCGCAGTCCTGTTGAGTCTCATTGTGTCTTTGTCCAACTCTAGAGAATACAAATGATCAAATTCAATTGCTGATAAGAGAACATTTGCTCCATGTATAATGGTTGTAATATTTTCCTGTTTTTACGTTATAATATATGTGTGAAAATATACAGCTTATAACTGTGAGACATACACAGAAAAAGTAGAATAAGACTTGGTTGATGCCGTAGAGCACTGATCAATATTTGCATCATGATGATTACTTCAAGGACAATAAACCCCCCAAAATATATTAGCTTTTCACTTTGAAAGTCTGGACTCAAAATATGCAACGATATAGATAATACCTGCATTTTATTTTAATGTAGGTGGCATCAATGTGGATAATCAGATTTTGCCGTACATTTGGGGCAACATATTCTATACTGTATAAGATGTACTCCTAGAATAACATGTAATAATATGGATAACCTTACAGTCAATGATACTCACTGTGGGGCCTAATCAGGGGCAGTTCTAGGGGGGGCCGGGGGGGCCAGTGCCCCCTAACACTGACCTCTGACCCCCCTGTGGCCCCCCTAACAATGAAAAGTTTTTTTTTTTTTTTTTTTAAATGTATATTTTCTGGTACTTGGTTTGCCAAAAACCGCAGGATTTTGTTGCTGTAATGTGAGATTGTGCAGACACCCTTATGTAAAGTAGAGATGTAACTGTTCATTACCTTTATTTTTATATAAATATGGTGTTAGTGCAAACATTGCACTATAACTTAAGCTGAAGCTAACAGTAATAACTGTAAGGGAAACTTCTGTGTAGCAATGCAGTGGTAGTCACTGACTCAGGAAGGAGACACGGGAGGAGCAGGAGCTTCGATGTCAAACACTGACGATTTATTTGGAGTTACGGCCGGAGAGATTCACATCACAAGTCACAGCAGTCACGGTGAGACTGCACGGGTGGGTTGCCACGTCAATTCTAAAGAACTCTACCTCAGACCCCTGTATTTAGCTAGTTCTGAGAGCATCATCAACATGCTGCATAACAAGATAGAATCATAACACCTCTATCAGCTGACGCCACCAGGCAGGAACAGGGAGACAGAACACTGAGAACACAGCAGCCAAGGTTACGAGGTGCGTGTGCTCAGTCAGGACAGTTTGAACTGATAAACTGGGTCAAAGTTATGGGCCTTGGAAAATATTCCACAACAATAACTATAAGATCTATCTGAAATAAATAAGTGTACTGAAACAAATACCAATAACTGTATTGCATTGTTTTCTTATGCGCAATTACTTCATACTGTCTAGTTCTCTTTTTCGTCCTGCATTTATTGTGCCCCCCTCAGAAAATAACTGGCCCCCCAGTGGCCCCCCCAGTCAAATTGGTCTAGAACCGCCACTGGGCCTAATGATAGGTACAACAAAAACAGTTACAGTGCAGTGTAAGATATGAAAAGTTATTTGACTTAATTGAAAGCAGCATCAAAAAGAAAAGTCTTGATTTAAAGTGGTGAGATTTGCAGAAGACCTGCAGTTTTCTGGCAGTTTGTTCCAGATATTTGGAGCATAATAACTGAATGCTGCTTCTCCATGTTCAGTTCTGACTCTGGTGACAGAAAGTAGACCCGTCGTAGAAGACCTGAGAGTTCTGGGTGGTTCATAATTTAGCAGGAGATCAGAAATGTATTTTGGCCCTAAACCATTCAGTGATTTATAATTCAGCAGTAGTATTTGACACTAATATTTACTTAGAAAATAATACAGGACTCTCCTTTAAAGGGTCACCCACATGCTGGTACTTTTACTGTGTATTGTTGTGCTGACTTTACGTTAGTCAAATCCAATGCTCCATACAGCCCTCATGTGGAGGTTTTGTAGAAGTGCATCAGTGTAATGTCTCAAATAACTATGTTGGCTTTTGGTGGCTCTGCAGCAACACAATCCCTTTTTATATCATTAATTAAAATAAAGCTAGTTCGATTCCATTATGCGTTCTTCTACAGCCAATACTTTTTTTTAACTTGATTCACTTTTTGATTGCAGGAATTTTACTAGCCCCAAGTATTCCTACACTCTGGTATTTCTACTTTTACATAATGATATAAGTACTGTTTCCAGTCTTGCTTGGGGCGTTGTCGCCATCTGCTGAATAGGGAAGTGATGGCTTTTATACATTGAAAATAGTGTAAGTATGTCCTACGAGGCCACCGTAGGAATGTGTGAAATGTAAACAGGAAGTCCAAATTCGTAGCTCAAACAGTTTCATTTAATACGTTTTTCACTAAGAAACCACTAAAACCAAATGCTTGTCCGAAAATAAGCTGCATTCTGTTCTTTAACGGCAGCATTTCTGAACCAAATTATTCTAATTTTTTGTATTGTATTGTTTTAACCCATTAGCTTGATACATTGGGGGTAATTAAAAAAAAACATATTTTTATACTTTGTTGCCCTTAGTTTCACACTGTAGAGCGTCATTTTAATTACCTTAAAACAAATAAAAATACATTAATTAATGTCATATATTTCATTTAACCCTTCTCATATTATTGTTTGTATAGTAGTAAGTTCAAAGATAGTGCTTATTTTACGTTACTGTATATTATAAAAATGCTTGCCATGTAGGCTGTGTTTACAGGAGATGGAAATGCTTTAGTTAGTGTTGTAGCTGAGATTCATCCCGTTCCAATGATGTATGGGATGTATTGATATTGGTTGTTGGTTGTTCCTAGAGTCTCCAAAAGTACAATGGGAGCCAGAGCCTTTTCTTATCAAGCTCCACATTTGTGGAATCAGCTTCCAGTTTGTGTTCGGGCGGCAGACACCCTATCCGTTTTTAAGAGTGCGCTTAAGACCTTCCTTTTTGATAAAGCTTATAGTTAGGGCTGATTAGATTCAGGCCCTAGTTTTGCTGATATAGGCTTAGTTTGTCGGGGGACATCTTACTTCTTCCTTCTCTCTGTCTATACCTGTGTACTCCCATGTTCCGATTAACCCAGCTTCCCCAAATCTCTTTCTTTTTGGTGTCTATATACGCTGGGATCCGGAGTCATGGATGATCCTGCGGTCCTGTGTCCTGCATCACGAGCCCTGGATCTTGAGTCGTGGCTGTGGTCCTGGATCATAGGTCCTGGATGGATATCCTCGTGGATTCATCTTCCTATTATACACACATGCATTTCCAAACATTTGGACTACCTATGTTGCAAATGTATTATCTTTTCAATTTACACACGGCATCTATTGCACATCTGTCCGTCCTGGGAGAGGGATCCCTCCTCTGTTGCTCTCCCTGAGGTTTCTCCCATGTTCCCTTTAAACTGTGGGTTTTCTCCGGAAGTGTTTCCTTGTACGATGTGAGGGTCTAAGGACAGAGGGTCTAAGGACAGAGGGTGTCGTATTGTCATACTGATATTCTGTACAAACTGTGAAGTCCACTGAGACAAATGTAACATTTGTGATGTTGGGCTATATAAATAAACATTGATTGATTGATTGATTGATTGATTGATTGATTGATTTGATACAAGCAAGCCAGTGTTTCATGTCATGGTCCGGACCCACGGGTGGGCCCATCAAGTTCAGCATTCACTGTGATGAATATAAAATAAGACACTGATACTGTTTTCTTCAATGAACATTTATTGAAAGAGAAATATACCATAACAGAACATGTGTATGTATGTGTGTGTGTGTGTGTGTGTGTGTGTGTGTGTGTGTGTGTGTGTGTGTGTGTGTGTGTGTGTTCACGCACATAGTTGGCAATGCAAAATTATGGAATGTCACCTCAGGGGCCTCTCCCTCAGGGGCCTCTTCCTGGTCTGTTGTAGGCTCATAGTCTGGATCGCTGTTGTCTTCCATTTCTGAGACATCTTCCTCTATATCCTCTTCATCTGGTTCAATCTCCTCTACAACTGATTCAAAAATGCGTCCAGAGCCTCTACTACAGAAAATCGCCTAATCGGTCGCCTGGTCATTGTGTCAATGAGTCAAATGTGAGCAAGGCACAGATATAACTGCTTGAGAGCCAGTAAGGGAGGCGCATTTAGCACGAAAAAGTGAGAGGTTTGTGTTTCTCGAGGGGCACAGAGCTCGCACCTGTGAGAAGGTATGATACATTGTATCATACAGTGCGAGAAAGGGAGAGGTTCCCGTAACGTGTGTCTGTTTGTGTGTGTGTGTGTGTTTGCATGTGTGTGTGTGTGTGTGTGTGTGTGTGTGTGTGTGTGTGTGTGTGTGTGTGTGTGTGTGTGTGTGTGATCATCAAGTGTGTTTGTTCAGAGGCCTAGTGTGGAGGATAACATAAGGTATCGAGGTAATTGGATGAAAAACACAATATTTATGATTAAAATAAAAGTCATTCGGCCACTGTTGACCCAAAACGCAAGAGAAGGGTTAAATGCTTAAATGTAACCTCTATGGTTTTTGGCGCATGCGCACACTCTAACAAGCCCTCCTTAGCATTATCATTAGCATTAAGTATTTAACTCTCAAAAGAAGCTCTTCACTGATTTAAAAAAAAATGACAAAACGCTTGTTTGCTCTCAGCGTAACTCGAAAATCTGCATAAACGTTTGTTGGAAATAAAGGTGTCACATTCTGCTGCAAAGGAGAAAAGGATGTACCACACGAGTGTATGTTGTTTGTAATGTAGGCTATACGCAGGTTGTAATTTGTTTGGGTAGCTCGTGTGCAGGCTCGGATTTTGTTACAGGCCTTGAACTGCAGCCTCATCTGGAGGAAACAAACGAATGATGTACAGTATGCATGGTGTTTGGTTAAAGTTGCTTAGAAAGTCAATTTGATGCAGAACTGTAACTTACTGTCTGTTTTCAAATGCAGTCAGTGAGTTATGGAGCTTGGGCCTGCCCTACTTTGTTCATTCATTAGTTCTTCACGGACTTTCCTAAACATTTTGGAAAAATATGTATATTATTATATCCTGACAGTGTGTTTACCTGAAATAGCCTTCTAATGGTCATAGTGTTGTGGCACTGCCTACATGGTGGTAAATCCCCCTTTTATCATTCAGCTCAGAAAAGCACAGGTGTTGCCCATGATGTTAACAATGTCTTTGGAGAAATGCAATTCATAAAACTGTATCACTGAGAAAGCATGCACCACATCAGCATCCTGGAATGTAAGCAAGGCAAGGCAAGGTAGGCAAGGCAAGTTTATTTATATAGCACTTTTCAGCACAAGGCAATTCAAAGTGCTTTACAAAAAACGAAAGACATTAAGAAAATGGCATTTAAAATCAGTCATTAAAAAAAAAAAAAAAAACATGGATAAAAGTTACAGTGCAGTTTAAGATGTGAATAGTTCAATTAAAAGCAGCGGCAAAAAGAAAAGTCTTTAGTCTGGATTTAAAAGTAGTCAGAGTTGCAGCGGACCTGCAGTTAAAGCAGCTAAATCCAGCTTTCATTAACTGAACCGTTTACACCCTGGCTTTTTTACTTTGGCCTTTTAATCTTTCCTCTGTCAAATTTGCCTGGTTTGTGAAAAATGTAAGAGTGATGTCCTTGGTGTGGAACTATTGTGGCCAGGGCACAACGTATTGTCTTGCGTTTTATGTTGATGTTTTTTTCAACCTTCTGCCTGTCATTTGTTATAATACACCATCATTTACATCTGGACAAAATGGGACTCTTCACTGCATTCCCTCCTGTGGACACTCCCATGCTTCTGCTACCTTGAGGGTTTATTCAGATATGTAAGTCAAACAAATATCATAAAGATTGTGTATTGATTTCTTTTAAAGCGGTCTTGACATATTCCTATGAAAAAGAGAACTTCTTTAACTACAGTAACTGTACCCACCCTGAGGTCTGTAATATACCTGAACTGTGTTTGAACACAACACCACAGCTAACACTTCATACCAGTGTGTAACAACTTCCCCAAACATACAGTAGTGTCATTTATCTCTTTGGATTGACTTTTCAAAAATGTCTGTCATGTCTCGAAAATATTGGAAATAAATGGCACTCGGATTGTTGCGCCAAAAAAAACATTTGGAACAACAACAAAATTTAAATAACAAAAATCAAAATACTACAGTACAAATATGTCAGTACAGTACTTGAGTACATGTACTGTCCAGTAAGTAAAGCACAGGTGTAACTAAAAGATTAACGATGGCTCAGATCCATTCATGTTCCTGGTAAATGGTGATTTGAGCCAGCATGCCCTGAAACTGAAGCAGAACCATGGATTCACCTGTGCCTTTCATACCGGGACATCAACATGTCTTCATACTGGGACATCAACATGTCTTCATACTGGGACATCAACATGTCTTCATACTGGGACATCAACATGTCTTCATGCTGAGATTGTTGGCTAATTGATTCCTCACTATCATAGCTATACTAAAAGTGTTCGTACAAAGCAATGTGGCTTTCTACTTGTCTGTCTCAGTTCAGATGAACTGTGCTGTAAGCAGGTTATTGACAGCTTCAGTCAATAGTGTGTCCTAAGCATCCCATTTATCTGTATGCTCTTTTAATTGCCGTACAACCGGGAACTTGACAAGGATTCTACTGTCTCTTCTTACTGGAAACAGAGATAAATAAACCGCATCGACTGTCCCATTGATTACCGTCACACATATCTGTTGAAGGGGAACATCAGTTTAAATGGATGGGGATTAGTCTGTTTCTTTAGAGGTGTGTGTGTGTGTGTGTGTGTGTGTGTGTGTGTGTGTGTGTGTTGTGTGTGTGTGTGGTGTGTGTGTGTGTGTGTGTGTGTGTGTGTGTGTGTGTGTGTGTGGCCTAGCATTGCTATACTTGTGGGGACCTAAATCTGTTTACACAGTCACGTGTGGGGACTCGCCTCCCTTATGGGGACAAAATGGATGTCCCCATGAGGGGAATCATTAATTTTAGGGTGAAGACTTGGTTAGGTTTAGGGTAAGGGTTAGGGTAAGAGTAAGGTTAAGGGTAAGGGTTAGGGTTAGGCATGTGTTGCTTATGGTTAAGGTTAGAATAAGTCTCCAGGAAATGCATGTAAGTCAATGTAATGTCCCCTGAAGTGATGTATACATGGTATGTGTGTGTGTGTGTGTGTGTGTGTGTGTGTGTGTGTGTGTGTGTGTGTGTGTGTGTGTGTGTGTGTGTGTGTGTGTGTGTGTGTGTGTGTGTGTGTGGTACCCTCTCATCACGCATTGCTCAGAGATAAATATGTCTGTGGTCAACACCAGCCCCATCAATACTACTCCCACAAATTGTCTGAGGAGCGCATCGTAATCTGTCTCCAGCTGCAGACGGAGTTCAGGAGCGGTTGTTAAAATGCACTTTACTTCAGCACAAGCCTCATAAATCCATCACATGTTGCCTTCTGCTTCTCACTTGTATTCATTTGAACCATACTACACCTGAACGATTTGAGAAAGAAAATAATTAGATCATTTTGCATTTCTATTCTGTATTTTTTTTTTTTTAAGATGATGTATGTTTTGGGACAGTGCAGATGAGAGGCAAACATACAAAGAACATATTAGAGAAAGAGGCAAGGACACAAGAGACTACAATCAAATAAGTACACATCCATGGTAATAAATAAAAGTATTGATGTAACAGCGAGAAATAACACAAAAAAGGGTCAGTTGTTGCACAGGAGTTTTTATAACAAATGTACTTCCTGCGATTTGAATAATGCACTTTAAATATGATAATATGTATTTGAATTGTGCAGTCCCAATCCAAGTCCACAAAAAATGAAACTCACAAACTTCATAGATTTAATTAGATTTAAATGCAGTGAGTTAGTGTGAGTACAGCCTGTGGGAATTGCTAAAGTTGAGAGTACACTAAATATATTGGGATATTTACATTGTGGTCTATTTGATACATTTTTAAATGTTTGGTAGGACTCCCTTGCTGTATGACTGTAGATGCATCAGTAACTCAACTGTATGTGTCGTGCACTACAGCGTAAAGTCCACTAGGGGGAGGCAGAGTATAATGAATGTCATACAAGAAGCTGTTTCCACCTCGACTCAGCTTCATGCAATATACAGAACATACCGCACTTTGTGGTGTGTATGGCGATCTTTATGATTTGTTGTAAATTATTTTTAAGGTACAAATGAAATTCCTTTAAATGGTTTCCTGAGTTTATTTTAGTAATGAATGTGTGCCATCTTATTCCATCACTGATAAAACAATACAAAACACGCATTACCAGCCTCTTTTTTTTTACATTCGATTACCTTTGTTCATCTTGATACACAAGTTATTTCTGCTAAACAAATAGTTTAAGATAAAAGGAACATATTTTGAATATTACAAGATTGTATAAGGTAAATAGGCCAAATGGTTTAATTTGGATCGTCCTCTGCTATGAATAAGTCATAGGATATTAAATTACAAGGGTCAATCAATCAGTTGTATTTGTCACGTTTCAATTGCAGTAAAAGTTGATGTTGGCATTAAAAAGGGGTTGAAGTAAATACTATAAATGCATGACTGGGTTTAACTTCGAAACTGCAGGCGTTTCCATTTTGATACACTGTTAAAATACAACACACAAATCTAATTAAACATTAAGTGAATATGCATGAATTATTATGCATGTTGAACCACATCGCTTGTATGAAAACATCTTCTTCTTTAAAAGGCATTTATTTTTATTTTAAAAGGGGATAATAGCCTATACACTCTTCACCCAGTGAGGAGGGATTATTTCCTCTTGTATTATTGTATCGCATTAGCTGTTCATTGGGAGCTTTCACTGCGTCTGATTGGCTCTCCACACAGGGGCAGCACGCGCTGAACCGAACACATCCTGCAGGTTTTCACATTATACTGAACACTGTAACAAAAAGCAGGAGGGAGGGGAATTCATTGCAATATTAGCCTATAAATTCGCCATAGATGTGTGAGAAATAGGTGAAATAAATTGCAACACATGAACCCTGTCTGCACACTTGTTCATATTTGTCTAATATTACGTTTTAGATTATGTAAAGCAATAATGGGCCTCTGTTGTGTAATGTGGACTTTTTTAATTTGCTATTCATAATTGTACCTCCGTCTGGGGTTGCTTATGTAGACAAGCTTATATGTTTAATTTAATTTTGATTTCTCCTTCTTACATTTAAAAAAAATAATATTTGTTTTAATTCGAGGTTCAGCCTTATCAATAATCCCATGTTCCCTCTTTTCTCCAGTTTGTGCACGCGGCTTCGCTCGGACACAGCCGTGATAAATATCCCTGTTGATCACTTGATTGATTACCTTGCTCAAAGGTCACGCGGGCGCTGGTAATTTCCTCGTGCCGCAGGCTCCTTTTCACTTTTACTCCACAGACCCGAGCACAGAGCATGTTATTTTTTAACCCCTGAACAGCTGAGCATGCTATACTGTAACAGGCCTGCAGTGAAACGCACTGTGTGTCTGAATGAAGAAGTCTTTTAACAATGTTGAATTAGACTGTAGTGTGAATGTAACGCAAAGTGAGTGGGGTGAGACAATCTTTTTAGTGTATACTCGCCACCGTGGGGGTCTCCAACCCAATTAATGTGTTAATAATTACAGTGCACGGGGCTGCGGGGATCATAATAAAATATGTATTGAGGAGGCAGAAGAGACGAGGGGAAGAGAGGGTGAGTTATTGCGGTGAGTCAAAACTGTTTCCATTTAGGCTAATTCCTCCCTCTCGCGCCACACTCTCGCGCACGGTGTTCAGGCCTGCCCACTTAATGGCATCATTTATGTCATTACAGCAGAGGTAGAGGTAGCCTACAGTAAAGCCTCCCCTTTAATTAGATTCAGAGATGTCCCGCTTTGGGTTGAGTCGTTGTGGGTTACAATAGGCCTAGATCTGTAAAAGAAAACGATTTGATAAGAACGTTGCGTAACTTACGTGCCGTGGTGTGTGTGTGCCTCTCCCTTTGACATGTGGTGTAAAGTAACTAAGTACATTTACTCAAGCTACTGTATAAGAACAATGTTGAGGAACTTGTACTTTACTTTAGTATTTCAATTGTTGCTATTTTATTCTTAATACTCTAGAACAATTCAGATATTGTACTTGTACTCCACTTCATTTATTAGTTGGGTTGCAGATACTATATGAATGGTAAATAATATGGATCAACACTTAAATCAGACTTTAGTTAGACCTGGAGTAAATTCACAAGCTACCCTGCAGTATACAAAGTCATTACAACTATAGCTGCACCTTCACCAGCTTTGAGAACACATCAATAATGATAATCAAAACATATAGCCTATATCTTATTCTGAAATTGACCAATCTGCAGAATGACTACTTTTACTTGTTGTACTTTAAGTATTTTTAGATGCTAATACTTTTGTACTTTTACTTGAGTAACATTTTGAATGTAGGACTTACTTCTAACAGAGTATTCTTACACTCTGGTACTTCTACTTTTATTACAAGATCTGAGTACTTCTTCAACTTCTGCCGTTCGGTTGATGATAACTTTTTTCCTGGCTTATTTCATATGTGTGTTACTTCCCTTTTCCCTTTGAGTTTGTCAGGAACAGAACACAGGTGTGTTTGCCCAACTGCGCTTAGATCATATCTGTGTGTGTCTTTGTTTCCTAAATGATGGCTTGGCCCCTATATGATTTTTTCCCCCACATGACATGGCATGATGTCAGGACTTTAATCAGTTTCAACACAGTTTAGAATCGATAGCTCGAGTTCACGACCCATTAAAGAGTTCACCTGCAAGGTCAGCAATGATCTCATGCGGATCTAATTAATTGCCAATTACGTTAGTAATACGCTGTCTCTATTTGGGGACAAAGCACCTCTAAGATATCAATGCGCGTTCACAAACTCACTGTACTGTTTCATACTTTTCAGCAATCCAATCCAAGAAGAGTAACAAATCACACGTGTTTGTTTCTGGTACTTCTTGATATGACTCAGTATCTAAATATGCTTCTATAAAATGTTTATGAGATCACAGCAGACATGCAGTGGTTTTATTGACTTTTAGTGCCATGCATTTATTTTTCTTTAAATGCAGAGCACAAAGAAGTAGGTCCAAATATCAAATCCACCCACTGAGATGAAGGTTTTCTTTCTAGATAAAGCCGTTTTCCTACCAAGTGAAACCAAGTGAACACATCCCTTTTCGAGCCTCCAGTATAATTACCCAGTGATGAAATGAACGCAGTGCAACAGAAACGTCTCAAGCAGGCATTAATACTGAGCACTTAACATATTAATAATTGTCAGCACAAAGAGAGAGGGAGAGGGAAACCTGGGCACTCTCATATTAGAGCTGTCATCCGCGTGCCCAAGCGGAGAGGAAAGGGGGGGCTAGTTATACATTAATGTCATTCCGTATAATAGTCCAAACACAATTAAAATATATAAAATCTTTAATGACCTAAACCAGTATTGGTAATATAAGTGAACGTTGATTAATGTGGGGTCATTTGAGGGGAAAAGGTGCGCAGTTAATATGTTATGTTAATATGAATGTCCTTTCTGCAGCACTGCGAAAAATCTCCATCCTGAATCATTTCATTTAAAGCTCTTTGTGAAACTTTTCCTCCTTTCTTGGATTCACATATTTGTATTGCGTTGAGTTCAGTTGTAGATTTGACTTTTTGGAGGAGTTTTGTCCAATTTGGCACATTTTTCTGCCGTATTTTACAAAAAATGGCTCCTATTTCGAGATACGTCCCGAAGTCAAAGCTGCATCTGGACGCATCTCAATGACAAACTTTCCTCACGTGTTAGATAAACAGAGCGACTTGGAAACCAGAGGCTTCACCATCAGTGGACATTTCTTGCAGTGTGCCCTCTGCTTTCTCGCTCACTGATCGGTAAGAAACTCCGAGGAGATGTCCCGCACATCTTGACCGAATCAGGTTAATATCAAAGTGATAAATCGTCCCAAACTTTTTTTTTTGGCACTTGCTGCCGGCAGATCTGTGGCAGTCTGTGCGCATGTGCGAAGGTGTCCCAGACTGACAATGCTGGAGAGATAGCGCGTTTTGGATTGAGAAACCCAGAGAAAAAGGACAGAGAAAAAACATAAAGGAGGAAAAAACATCCAAGAAAAAATCCAAACAAACCCACGCCGAGAGACTGGCACCATGAGGTCCAAAGGCAGGGCACGGAAACTGGCCACGAGTAGGTGCAACATCCCTTTCTTTTTCCTTTTCAAACATCTTATATACCTACAGACTGTCGCGTGTATCAATACTTTCTGTTACGCTTTCCTTTCCACCCTCACTTTTGCCGGTTCAAAGTTTCAAAACGATGGTATTGTCGCGACAAGAAGATGTAAAAGCTGTTAAAAAAGAAGTTTAAAGTGTTCGCAGCGATGGAGGAACTTTCTGCAGGGCGTCCGCTCCTGTATTGGAATTGCTGGTTGCATGTAGTGGGCGCTGTAGTGTAATATCGTAGCTTAAAATGTCCCGTGCATCGGCTGCTGTGTTGCAATCTGCTGCACATTGCTGCTGCGGCTGCACGGGGATCAGCTGCACGGGGAGCAACTTTGGGGGGGAAAGGCAGTTTGACGGAGAGAAATAAGGAGAAAACCAGGATTTAGACAGGCATGGTAAATGTGGGGCATCGTGTTTGTAACTCTTGTTGTGTTTGGGAGTCTTGCAGTTCTTTCTTATGAGTGTTAAATTATATGGCACACTTTGTTGTTTTAATCTTTGTGTTTATAGTGTACAGCCGTTCTGATTATTGCTTGAGGCAGGCGTCTTACTGTGTTAATTTAGGATAAAATTAGTTTGATTAAATTAAGCGTAATATGGAAACACTCTTGTCATTAAATCGATTTAATTACTCGGACCTAATCAACTATACGAATGTATGCAACGAGATGATTGATATGGCTATTCATGCATTGATCTGCTGCAATAAATTATCTAGAATTATATATTTTTTTCAAAAGCTATGTCAATCAAACCCTAGTATGTTAGTAAAATATTAACATTGACATTATTCCCATAAAACGCTCTGTATTAATATAGAAGTTTATTGCAGATATGTGTTGGAAGAAGTCAAACCCAGAAGGCAACAATGTACAGGCCTGCATTATTGTGCTGTTTTAATGCGAGTTACAATTTTCATGAAATTCCGTTCAGTTTAGCAAATAGACTATCTGTGTTTTGCATAAATGCGAATTAGAAAAACTACACGACATGTTACAATATGCGTTAGCAGCTGCATATGTATAAAACAGTGTGGTCAGTTTACGCGAATACGCATCATGTTATGGAGTTCCTGCCTGTGGTCAGTTGAGCAAGGCTCTCTTTAATTGTCTAACTGGAACAATAGAGGCTAATGCAGACATCCCCATGGAGTTAAATAAACACAGTAAGTATATGCCTGTGATTCTATTGAATGTTTAGGAAATATTGTGACATGGATAAGGAAATAGGTGCACACACAACATAATCATCAGAAAGAAAACACTTTTCTTCACGGCCCTCCAGGACTCTCGTGCAACACAAAACTTTTGTATTACAAACGCACACATAGGGGATACACTTTTCCACAACATTGCAAACCAGTAAACCCATTCTCTCTTATAAGGTATAATTTAAAGTGTATTTAACGATTATTATTCTCGAGATGGAGGATTTCTCTCTTCGGTCAGAATGGGTGGGGGGGGTTTATGTTCTGGACCCCAGCCAGGTCTGCGCAGTGTCAACAGTGAATATTTAAATTCCCAGACCCCTCATAAGAGCTGTGCTGGTAAATGCGTTCAGTGTGTCCGGAGCAGTCGTGTTAAAACGGGCATGGCCTCCTCTCAGAACGGCGGAGTGATTACAAAAAAAGAAAGGGGGGGTGGATGTAACAGAGGAGGTGATGGAGAGGTGGTAAGAGTGATGGATGGAGGTTGACTGATTAGTCCGCACGTCCAGATGTAATGCGGTGCGCCACAACAACTCGCTTCCCAACTAAGTATAGCCAAGGCCGCACCCCGCGGTGAATTGTAGGCCATACGGAAAGATGTGGAAGAAAAAAATGGGGGGGGGGGGGCGGCTTTGATGATCCAAACTAGGCCTAATTAAAGGTCCACTTCGCATATTTGTGTCCCAATAAAAACTTTTTATTATAACGTGTTTAGAGAGCTTTAAATTTGTTAGGAATAATTACAAAGACGATTAATCCCATAGACCTGTAGTGTTTAATTCATTGTTTTAGGTAGGCTATTGTTAAAATAAATCGAAGTAAAGGAAATATTTGGGAATTTAATAAGTGGCAATGGGGCATTCAACCCCATTTTGTATTCATAGTAGTTATATTTTCACATTTACCACAATATGTATTGGCACGTTCGACCCCCATCTCGGGCAGTCCATGTTTCCAAACCCTAAATCGCTCCTCCATGCATACGTCACTCCGGATTAAATCGTCAAATAACCTGTAATGTGATTTTAGTCAGTAATCACTCATTGATTCGCATGTCCAGCAATGTGGCTCATATCTATTGGCACCCCTGATTGGCACGCGGGAAGATGTGCGTGCAGAGCGAGGCCTCTCCTCTCCGGCGCGCGGGGAAAGTGCGCCGTTCCTCCTCACATTGTGCAATGGGCCATGCATCTCGCGTTTGTCTGGCGGAGCTCATTAAAACGCTTAATAGATCGGCCCATTTAAAGGTGAGAGGGAGCGGGCCGGCGCGAGGAAAGTGAAATAGAGAGCCCATTAAACAGCCCTTGTTGTCCCGGAGCGGTGCTCTTTGCCTGCGCTCCGCTTGGTGTCAGAGCTCCGTATACAAATGCCCCATATCTCTGCAGTAATGGCCCGGGTCAGGAATCACTGCGCAGAGGTTAGGCATACTCCAAGCTTTTGTTAATCGATGCTTTGAACTCGTTTTCCATGCAAATAAATGACAATAGAGCCGATTTCTCCTGATAATGGTTTGATTTTTTTTGATAAAGTTTTATTTTGTGAATCAGGAATTTATTTATTGCATATCACTCAGTAAATAATGCTTAAACAACAACAGGGAAGATAACTCAAGTAGTGGGATGCATGTTTGGGAAAATATAACTCCTTGCCATTTTCACATTATTCAATTAGAGGGAATGAAACATAATTCTATTATATTATAGTGTTTTTTTGTTTTTCAAGAGAATCAATATCCACAAATGATTTATTTTTATTAACTAGTGACTTTTCTGCACCACCATAAGCAGATCATTTCATATATTTGGCCTACCAAATATTGAAGACATTTTTGATTAGTCGTGAAGCCATCAAGTAACAATTAAGGACAAATCTATGAATTAGTTGACTTGTTATAAGGGAGAGAAATACATTTCTTTACCATATCAGTTTTCTTGAACAAATATTGAATCCACTTATTTTATGCTTTGAATGTAAGATTAAAGCATTTGCTGCTGAGTTAATGTGTTTGCTTTGGATGAAAGTTTGGCCCACTCTAAGTTGAAGTCACATGAAATTATTGTGTGAATAGGTGAACACGCTTCCTGTCATTTACTCTACAAAGGCAACAGTGTTTTACTTTAGTCAAGGATTTATAGCAAGTATGTGATCAGTGTACAAAGCTGCAAAACACTGAGTGAACAAGCAGCCGTAGCATTTCTCAGGAACTCTGCTGAATGCTTGTCAAGCCAGGTGTAAAGCATATTGTATCTGTTTAGGTACGTGTGTGTGTGTGTGAGTGTGAGTTTGGGGTAAGGGGGGCAGGTTGATATGACCCTCTCATCTATCAACGCCCTCCCTCTGTCTGACATGTTGTCCACTTTCCTTGTCTCTCACGATGAGAGAAGCTTCTCCCCCCTTGTTTTTTCTTTAAAATGGCTCTTTGGGAGGGTCTCTGATGTTAATGAGTCGTCCACGTCCCGCTCTCAGGGCTGTAAACACAGAGCTGATGAGGTTAGTGGTTTGTTTATGCACTGTTGTCACCCGCTTGAAGGATGGCCCCTGTCCCGAGCAAAAGGGAGCTTCCAGGCCTTGTCATGGGTCCCTCGAAGGCCCGGCCCCAAGGGTCTTCTCTCCCTCTCCCTCTTTTCTTCTCCCCTGCATCTCAGTCCTTAAAGAGAAATTGATAAAGCTTTAAAGCACTCAGACAAGGTTGTAGTGATCGTGCACAGACACAATACAGAAGATTCCAGTTGTTATAGTTTACTTTGAGGTTTATTGAAGTTGTACAATACCAGTTTACTTAATGTCAGAGAGCTGTGTGCCCCCCCTCTTCTGTCACCACCAAGTGTCCACAATAATACTGCAAGAGTCATCTAAAACAAATAATATGATATGCCAACGAGAAAACATGAATCTGCTTCTACAAATGGCTGCATGATTTGGTAAATAATTGAGATTAGTTTGACTGATATAGTAGATATAGTTCAGATTCATGGTCATCATCAAAATATATGAAAATCATCATGATTCATATTTAGTAAGGGCATCCGTGTCAATACATTTTTTTTATTAACTCTGTAAAATATAATGTTATGCCAAGATATTTCTATCATAAAACAATACTTCCTCATATTTTATTTTTGGTGCGATTTAGATAATAGTGCAGCCGTACTCCAAGCATTAGTTCTTGAATGCTTGCCCTGGTGGCAGGTCAAAGAATGTGTAGTTGCACTTATGGGTGATATGTGTGTATGTTGATGGTGTGTGTGTGTGTGTGTGTGTGTGTGTGTGTGTGTGTGTGTGTGTGTGTGTGTGTGTGTGTGTGTGTGTGTGTGTGTGTGTGGCCTAGCATTACTATACTTGTGGGGACCTAAATCTGTTTACACAGTCACGTGTGGGGACTCGCCTCCCTTATGGGGACAAAATGGAGGTCCCCATAAGGGGAATCATTAATTTTAGGATGAAGACTTGGCTAGGATTAGGGTTAGGGTAAGGGTTAGGGTTAGGCATGTGTTGGTTATGGTTAAGGTTAGGATAAGTCTCCAGGAAATGCATGTAAGTCAATGTAATGCCCCCTGAAGTGATGTATACATGGTATGTGTGTGTGTGTGTGTGTGTGTGAGAGTGTATGTGTGTGTTGTTGGGGGGTGGTATAGTGCAACGACCCAGACAGGGCAGTGTGGGAACACCAGGGGATGGAGGCCAGGAGCGAGGGAGGGATGGAGGGAGGGGGGGAGGAGGGGAGTGCAGCAACATGTCAAGCCTGGGAACCGCTGTGTGTTTACCACAGGGAAACCGTACCAACACAGAACAATGAGCGAGCCGTAGCCCTCCTAAATAAAAATAAAAAGGCATTTCTGCTTTCTTCTCCTCCCCTAAAGGTCATGCAGTCAGAGATAGGGAGTCCACACAAAAGCCTCCAGTCTGTCGGCAGTCTGGTCTGGCCGAGTGCGGTGCCAAGGCTGAGGTCATTATCAACAGAGCGGTCCCAAGCTAAGCATATTTTTATAGATTGTGCTTGTGTGTGTTTGGAGGAGGAGGCGAGCATGCGTGGACGAACCAAGTTCTAGTGCACGAAACAAAAGGAGTGTGCAGAGTGTACGCAGGCGTCAAATGTGTGACAGGCCGCCATTTTCTCATCACAAATTGCTCTGAGATAAATGGCATTTTGCTGAATGGAAAAGTTTACCCGCGGACATCAAACTGATTTGTGTCGCTATATGATGTCTGAGTTATAATGTCCACAGATTGCTGATGGTGCGCTTCGCCCGGGCTATTAATGAGGCGCTGTTGAAGTTAGCACTCCTCGGCGCGCTCGGAGAAAAAGATGTCTGTTAGCTAATTAAAGAAAGTCAATCATTTTATACTCCAATCAATTACCTGAAGCAGGTGGTAGAAACAGGGCCCGACACTCTGGCCCCATGTCTCACATCAGCTAACTACCCCGAGTCACTTTACTACATTGTTGAGTGCTTTTACGAGCAGAAAGGCTAAACAACAGGCTTCATATGTCTTTATTCTGGCTGCCAATCTGTGTGTGCTGCACTTTACTTCTGACTGCAGACATGGTGTTATGTGTGCGCCATTGTACGGGCTGCAGCTTGATCATGGAGCTTAAATAGAAAATCTCAATTAAAAAACGTTTTATTTGAATTTTTTTATATTTTTATTTGTTATCATGTATTTGTTTATATGATTTTATTATATACATATTTTAATATTTATACTAATAATAAAACATTTAATTTGTATAGCGTTTTTCCTCGTGCTCAAAGACGTTTTTGTGTAAATACTGTATATTTCTCTTACGTAGAAAAACACAGCATTGCTTGGATAAGGCAAGTATCCTTGTCTTATTTGGTTTATAAAGTATGTGAAAAAAATGAGGTTAGATTTTGAACAAAGTACATCCAATGTACTTTGACACAAATTGTCATCCAATGTGCATATTTGAAAGCCCCTTACTTTCATATATCATCAATATACCTTTGAATGAATTGCAAATATTTATGGCCATTATGCTAAAGTACTCGTGGACATTTTAATCTTTTGAGTCACTCTCATTTCGGGTTGACAGAAAGAAAGAGTGCTTTGTTTTGTTGCTCTTACACACTTGAGAGAGAACATACTCATAAACAGGAATTACCCAACAATCGCTTTGTGAGCGTGGTGATAACAGTGTGTTCCAGCTCCGCTCGGGGATCTCCCTGGGTGGAGCAGGCTGGCCCGAGGGATGGTAGGAGTGAGCAGGGGGGGGGGGGAGGAAAGTAACTTATGATTAAGAGAAGCGAAACAGGGCATCGGGTCATGCCCATCTGCAGCTGAGAAGGGAGGACAGTTCAGAGAGGTTTGTGTGATTCCTGTACACCTTTCATCTCTGCCACAACAACCCCTCTCCGCCCTGAGGCTCATTAAGCAGCGACCTCTCACCCCGCAGGACGGGAGAGATGAGGGCAGGCGATGTGATCAAAGCTGTGGCCCTTCCTGATGAAGTTTGGGCCGCAGCACAGTCACCTGATTGGACCCGATAGCTGCTGTCTCTCCTGCGTCTCAGTGCTGAAACACTGATGCTTACATTGAGGAGAAGTCATGACAAGCTGTGAAGGAATTATGAAAGGGGAGATGGTCAGGGACAGGAAGGTCAATCCTATTGCATTCTTTTCTGATGGTAGTTATCAAAACACTTATATCTTTGAACCATTTTCACACAGAGTAAATAACAAATGTAAAAAAAATATTCTTTCTTTATCCCGAGGGGAAATTAGGTTGTTCACTCAGTTGGTTCACACAGTACAATACACACACATTAGGTCTTTATATGTATATCTGACAGGGAGTAGTTTGGTGCCTTGCCCATGGGCTCTGTATTTATTTTGGTCCGATCGGGACTTGAACCGGAGACCCTTCACTACTCAAGCCAAGGCGCTACAGACTGAGCTACTGCGCCCTTAAATTGCCACCCTAATCGTAATGCCTCACGTTCTTAAGTATCTTGCTGCATTAAGAAAGACGAGTGCTGCTAATCATGATTCATCCCAAAGTTTAAGTTTTACAATTCTAGTATGTACTTCTATTTTGGGGGCAGATAAAACAAATGCACGTGTGGTGTTGTAATAAAGAAATGCACGAGAAACTGGTCAGAGAAATGATATTTTACATATTTATATACATTCTGAATGATTGGCATGAAGTCAGACAATCTTCTGACACTTAGCTAAAGCATGGACTAAGCATACTGCAGCTCTATCTGTTCATACAGTGGTGACCCTATCACTATCTCACACTCAAACAAACGAGCATGCTTCAGCTAAATGCCTTTCCTCCGTCTTCACCACAGGTAGTGATGGTTCTTACTGATGTTTCCAGTCAGTGTGGTTCATGTCTCTTGTGCTGATTCCTCCGCTTTCTTTGCCTTCTCACTGTAATTACGGAAGCAACTTCGGGTCAAATTCTGGTGATTAATTTGTGTTGACGTTTCAAGGTTTCCAGATAAATTGCAAGTTTGAGCGTGTTACTGTTCAAATCCCTAATTAAGACCTGTCTCTGATATAAAGGCTCTGTTGTTGGGATCATCGTTCCACTGAATGCTTCATCGATGTTAACCTCACAGTTCCACTTCCAATCACTCGCCTGAGAAAAAAGGAAACGCCACGTCCCTGTCCTCAAAGATCCTGTCTTGATGACTTCCCCTCTCCGTGCATGTGTGTGTCTGTGCACCTTGCGTGTGTGCACAAGTGTTGTTGGTCAGCCGGGGTCGCAGCAGAGGAAAGAATGCGGCCGTGGAAAGGAATGCAGGGCTGATTAGCGCTTCTTACCTGTAAGTGAACTGGACGTGCCGGCGTGTGATGAGCCCGAGGAAACAAGGGAACAATAGGACAGTAGAGATTCCTTTCCACGCCGCATTCCAGCGATGCTGCGGCCGGGGCCCCCCGCTCCGAGCTTTGATGAACCCTCCTCGCAGCTTCCTGGGATTGTCGCTCCTCCACAAACACAAAAACATAAAGCGGTCGGTGAGCGAGGCCCGGGGAAGAGAGAGCACGGCCCTCCTCAGGATGTCCTGTTTTGATTAGCGTTAGCATCCTAAATTCACCATAGAAATATTATTCTAACACGGAGAAGAGCTTAGCTGTGACACATCCACTTCTTTCCACTCTGCGACCTGTGGGGTCAGATACACTACAATGAGCCAGGAATCAAAGGGGTGCTCCTCACCCAGTGATCCGACAGAGGATCATGAGAGGAAAACAAGGCGATAAAACGATAGGGAGAGGCTTCAGGGAGAGTCAACAGGTGGAGGGTAATCAGGCCAGTGCTTTCAGAGTTTTCTAAGAACTACCTGACCAATTCTGGAATTACTGTTATCAACTTGATAATATATTGGTAGCATCTCTTAAAGGTGGGGTAGGTCATTTTGGAGGAACCAGCACGAGTGCGCTAGAATTTGAAAATACACCGCCGGAAAAGATCTGCCACTTCCTTACAGAGCCCCTCCTCCAACACACACGAACGTGCACATGACCAATGAGGGCACGAGAAAAGTTTGTGCACAGATGGAAGGCTGACAGGCAGGTAGGCCAACCAGTTACTTTCGCTGGGCCGGCTAAAATGATTGGTCGTGCTTTTTACAGTACTTCGGCTTCCACAGATGACATTTACTTAAGGATTTTTTGTCAAAGCACTTAAGATATTCATTGCTATCGGGATGTTAAGAGCATTCCATGGAATATTTAACATCAAGTGTTTCTCGAGCCGGTTTCTCAAACTTACCTACCCCACCTTTAAATGTGTAGCTGTTGTTTCTTTAGTTAGAGGACAGGAAGTGGCAAGAGTTGAAGATGTTTTGAGATCAGAATACTTTATTTATCTTGGGTGGAAATTAAGTTTGTGACAATTGCTCCATTTTACAATAAATTGAGAAGATATTCCTGCTCAATTGAAAGACGGTGTCACTTTATCATAGTGTTTTAAAATACATTTCCGAGTGGGTAAAAGCTGATACATTTGTGCTTATTAGTTTGGAAACAAACTTGTGTTTTCTCAGTCTTATTAAGCCCTTTGTCATACCGTTTTTAGGATGGCCAGGTGCAAATGCGATAAACAGCCAAAAAAAACATTAGGAATAATGCCCTTCAAAAACATCTTCACATCATGACGAAACCTGTGTTTACTAAAAGCACTGTATTAACGGAAAGCTGTAAGTACAAAACGCTGCAAGAAGCTCAAATCACAACAGAAACGGGGACACTAAAGTGATGCACACAGCTGGGACCGGACATGTTGTGGGCTATTGTAGCGTGTTTGCACCAGTCGGCCCCCTTACATGTTTGCTAGAAAACCCTTTACCTAAGCTCTTTTTCATTCTTGTATGTCTTATACGGATAGACAAGTAAGATGAAAACCAGATTGAGGAAAGTCGTTTTTCACTTAAACAGCTAAAATAGCTTATTTTCAAAAACTGAGCTGCTTTCAGTCGGCTGAACTTCTTGATAAACTGAGGATACTTTCTTATATGTACCATACTGGTGTATTTGCAGCTTTTACACAGTGTCCTCTTTCAGCCGAACGCACTACATCTCCTCTGTCTCCTGTGGAATCAGGGAGCAGCGAAGCATTGCAGCACGGTTTGTTGTTTTGCTGGTGCTTGAGGGCTTTAGTTTGACAGGAGGGCACCACTTTGTTCACCTCAGTGTCCAGAAGGGACCCCTAGGGGCCTCTGGGCCTGGACGTCTCTGTCATGGCTGTGGCAGAACTGAGGCGACGGGGGGGCCGTGCCGCTCACCGGGTCAGTGGACAAGCTAATCGATTTTATCTCCGTTTCACACACCACGCCAAACCCCTACTGGCCTGATATTCACATGTTCACTGCTCAGAGGATTAAGCTGCTTCCATCTTCTGTCTCTCGCTTTTTTCTCCCACATTTATTTTACTTTGTTTTGTCTACATCTCTTTATCTCCTTCCCTCTCCCCTTCTCCCCCCTTTTTTAAAGACAGCATTTTAAATTTAGCCTCCATGCCCGTCTCGGGGTTGGCGCTCCCCTCCAGGGAGGCTGCTTCGGGCAGACGGAGGAGCCCATGTTTTCTCGGCCATTCCTCTGGATGAAGCGCTGGAACAAGGGAATGAGAGCTTATAGGGAAAGGTCTGGAAACTACCCATTCATCAGTGTAAGGAGATACTGCGCTGACAGTTAGCAGACGGCCAGCCAAGCACAACACGGGACAGCCGCGTGGGCCTGACAGAGCGAGACCAGACCAAACACTCCTCTAATATCTGTTGGAGAAAATAACATATGTTAGCATTTTAGGCCTTTCAGACGCCGTGCAGAGTGACTTGAGTGTGAACAGTAGAATAAGTGAATGATTACTGGTGCAATCATAACTAATATGGTAATAAAGAGAGGGGGGGGGCAACAAAGTATAGAACATGATGATTACATACTGTCATTTAAGTAGTGGAGCAAACTGGGGTTAGTTCAATTATCTTCTATTGAAGGTAAAATACCGAAAAATTGCGAAAAAAAACGATAAGCATTTTAAAGTTAGACATGTATTAAGGAGTTTATTTGCAACTTTTATGAGGTAATAAGTGAACTGTGGTACTTTTTCACTAGTGTTTTTTAAATATTTTATCAGCATGAATGAGTCTCTTTTGTAAGATTTAACTTTTGTACCCTACATTTTCATCAATAATTGTATTGATTGATGTTTTTTATGTCCTTCCTCTGAGACCCCCTGCCCTCTCACCTTCCCATCAGCCACTGCAGTAGGGCAGAATATAGCATACCCCGAGGGCCAGTATCACACGCATGAGAGCAAAGATTTATGTGCACCCATAAACACATGCACCTACACATGTTTGAATATTTATCCATCCTTAAAAGAGATTTGGACACTCACACGGACATGTACCTGCTTAGCTGGGATGGGGCAGTGCATGGTGGGACCTTGCAGGTGTGAGTCTCTCTGCCCGGCCATTAATCGCTGCCATCTGACAGTTCAATCTACGAGGGGCCTGAGCGGAGCAGCCGGCATGGTTACCAGGGCGGGTCATTACTGAGCACGGAGGCAGCCAATTGCATCAGCGATCAATGACAAAGGCTGGAGAAGGGGGCAAAAAAAGTGATGGAGAAGTAGAGGGGGTGAGATGTAGGGAGGGGAGAGGAGAGGTATGGCAGGATAAAGGTAGTTATGCCGCTGAAGGTCAGTTCTTGGCTGTGGAGTGGATGACAAACAGGCTGTCAGCCGCCACGAAATGGAGATATTCATGTGATGCTGCACAACTAAAAAATACGGCCCCTCACACACAGACACAGTCATCGCCATAGCAGCTTGATTGAGAATGCAGCGGGGGAATTTAGTGCGAGCCATTGTTTTATGAATTCCATATACAAGGTGTTGGCAGTCGGCGCCACCCTTTTTAGTGGTCAGTTTTTCGAGCTGCGCTGTAGTAAAAAGTAATGACTGGCTGTGGAGAAGAAAAAAAATGCCACAGATTCCCAGAGGACCCGCCTCCGCTGCCCACCATGTAACCACGGGGACAGCTGCCATGGCGAAGTCCGTCCTCTAGTGTTTACCCAGACCCAAGTAGTCCAACTCTAACAGAAGGAATTCCTCACTCTTTATGACATTTATCATATTTCATAACCCATTTTCACCTTCTCACCCGTGTTCCTTCTCAGACATTTTTTTCAAATGTTGATGAGGGGATTAATTGAAGTTGTGGGTGACAGTATTTGGCCGGGGCTCTGATAAAACAACAGTGAGATCTCTTTTTTTTTTCTTCCCAAGAGGCCTAGAATAGCAGACATGGTCGTTTATCCTGCACTATCTCTCAGCAGATCCACTGGCCCTCTCTCTCACACACACACACACACACACACACACACACACACACACACACACACACACACACACACACACACACACACACACACACACACACACACACACACACACACACACACACACACACACACACACACACATACACACACACTGTGGCCATCCCAGCGTGGACACCACTGAGTGATGATGAGTCATTATAGAGAGTGTGCCCTTCGACCTCCTCCAGTCCTTATGGATCGCTCTCTGGCAGAATCATATTCCCTAATGCCAAGTTCCTGTCCATCTGCCGGCCTGTCTGTCAGACAGTGAGTTTCACACACCAGTTCATCCCAGACATCTCTGTTTATTTGAATAACAAACAGGGAAAATATCTCCCGTTCCCATTACCAAACGTTTGAGTATGATAGTTTTCATGTATCCCATAGCGAGAATAATGGACATAAGTGTTGATTTGTGCAGATCATTTTTAGATGAGAAAGGCTCTAAAAATGTATTCAAGGGTGTGTTTTTAAGACATTTTTCGTGTCACCGCCTATCATGTGGGAGTTTCAATTCCCAGGTGGGGAGTCAATGTTGGCGCTATATATTGATTTGTTTAATAGTTAAGCATTTATTTTCTTGCTGTTATTATAAGTTAGTGTTATTATTTGAGTTAATTTAAATATTGTATGTTATGTACTTTTGTTATGCTTTTATTTGATTTGGGCACATGGTGATCAGGTATTAATTGGACACAGGTAGAGGTGGGATTCGCGCACCAGAAAGGGCAAATAGTCCGTTACCAGGAACAGATTCAAAAGTCCCGGCAAGAATGTAATTTTTGTACAGTATATTTCAATGATTCAATATCACACAGTGCTATGATAATGTGTTTTCCTTCCTTGTGTCCTTCCCTGGTAAAAGACACATATATACATTATCACCAAGTGCCCAAAGCTGCCTTCAAAATAAAAGCATAGCAAAACTACTTAAATCAACTCAAATAATAACACATAATCAATACAGATGCACAATAACAGCAAGAAAATAAATGTATAAATATGAAATAATATAAATCAATGAATAGCTCCAACAGGTTAATTGTCTATTAATTGTAACCAGTGTTGGACAAATACTCAGATCCTATTACAAATGCCGTGGTCTTAAAATACTCCATTACAAATAAAAGTCCTGATTTAAAATTGTTACTGAAGTAAATGTACGTATAAGTCTTATCGAATAAATGCAGTGTTTTTTTTTGTGATCACATTTTTTAAATGTATTAAACGAATGGTACAATCAATAACATAAAATGCAATACAGTACAAAGACAGCACAAAACTAAAGAACGAAACAAAACCCAGTGACGTCCCTCCCCACCCATCCAGATCACCATCCCCATTAGATAGTTGTCCTACACTGAACAAAATATAAACGCAACACTTTTGATTTTGCTCCCATTTTTCATGAGATGAACTCAAAAATCTAAAACATTTTCTATAAACACAAAATAACCATTTCTCTCAAATATTGTTCACAAATCTGAAAAAATCTGTGATAGTGAGCACTTCTCCTTTGCCGAGATAATCCATCCCACCTCACAGGTGTGGCATATCAAGATGCTGATTAGACAGCATGATTATTGCACAGGTGTGCCTTAGGCTGGCCACAATAAAAGGCCACTCTGAAACGTGCAGTTTTGCATTATTGGGGGGGGTCTGGGGGGGTCCGAAAACCAGTCAGTATCTGGTGTGAGGGGTAGGCGTAGGGTTAGGGTTAGGGTTAGGGTAATGTTGTGAATCGAGTGGCCTGTGTTTGTCGTCCATAACATACGCCTGCCCATACCATAACCCCACCACCACCATGGGCCACTCGATTCACAACATTACCCTAACCCTACCCCTACCCCCTCACACCAGATACTGACTGGTTTTCTGACCCCCGCAGAGTCATCGTGCGCGAGAATTCACGAGTCCGAGTCGAGTCCACGTCAATCAGGACGCGAGTCGAGTCGCGAGTCGCGATTCCGAGTCGAGTCCCAAAAATCGGCTCGAGTACTCCATCTCTGATAAATATACTTCAAGTATCACAGGTTATAGTACTCGTTATGCAGAGTTGATCTTTTCACAGTATTATATTATTATGGTTATTATATTATCCCTGTAAGAGCATTTTAGTATCGTAGTTTGTAGATTTGCACCTGAAATATAGTGGAGTATAGCTTTAAATGGTACAAACAGTACAAACAGTGCAATACTTGAGTAAATGTACTTAGTTACTTTCCACCACTGATTCTAACCTCCCATGCACTTCAATGTTAAAATTGTCATGCAGTAATCTAATACATCTCGTCACATGTAAATGTTTTCCCTCCATCTACTTCCTCACTTACTTACTAGAGTGGTAATTCCTCAGTGCACAGAGAACAAGCAGTTTCTACACATCCTCTTCTCCTTTCCTGTTACTTTGTTAATCCAATACAATGCCGAGGGTTTTCTGTGTAGATCAAGCTGCTAATATGTTTTTGTGTAGGCGCTAGCATTTGATCCTTCTCTCGACAAATGCAATTTGTTTGTCCTGATTTGATCAGCTGTAGCAGCGTAGTTCCATGCAGGTAAACCTCGATAGGAGTTAAAATGTTTGTGCGTCTGCGAGAGGGGAAACTCTATTACAGGTGTCCTGGACCGTGGGGGCCCTGCTGCCTCTGATGAAATGCTCTTTGGGTGTTAACGCAATTGTGACTTCGCCCTAGCCTGGAGACTAGCCACCTCTGGGGCTTTAGAAACTGGCTCTGAAAGGCAGAAAACAAAGTCTGGATCTCAGACGTACAATTACAATGTTGGAAACTTTGACAGGCACTTCCTGATGTATCATCCGCTGGGACTCCAGAGAATGACGCTGTATAATTTTGGTAATGTTTTTGTGGAATAAGCATTGTTGTATGTGTGCACAGTGTATGCGACTGGTAAAGTGGTATTGCTCCACAGCCAATGGAATATAGCTTACATGTGTTTACCAATTACATGGAACCTACAATATAACACTAGCAAGCAGGCATTAGCATTGGTAACACGGCTGCCGGTGAAAACAGGGAAACATGGCTCTTTGACTGAGAGTTAATACTTTCTGTTAAATTAGGAATCCATAGGGGCAGCAGGATTCTGTTTCTTTGTGACTTTGCACTCATTGGAGGAAATAACACTGCTTTACGACTAGTTCCTCAGTTTTGTTGTCAAGAGCTCTTTGTTGGTAAGAGCACAGTTACAACTTGCTTTCTGAATCTCCTCTACTTTCAGCATTCATTAGATGACAGAATTATTTAAAATGTTTTAAACTTGAGTGATGCAGGAATGAGTTCTTAAACCCAGGCATGAGTTAGATGTTAATACTTTCAGTTACCTTGTCTCAAAGTCAACGGTTTCTTGAACATGTTTTTCTGGTAAGAAGCCTAAAAAAGGTCTGTGGTTGACAGAGAGATTTTCACGTTTTAAAGTATGCCAGTAGATAAGCTTCTATGTGTCAAGAAACAGCGTTTGATAACAAGTGGCTGAGCATTTGCCGCCTTTAGCTTAGCGGTGTTTACGTGAAGTCATGCTATTGAACGTTAGCCTTTACTTCTGGCAATTGCACTTATGCTTCAGATTGGATAGAAAATGACAAGTATCGAAAAATTGTGTTTACAAAAAATCCTAATTTCTGCAATATTACAACATCCAATGGTAAACTCCCATTGCTTTTTGTCAAAGGAGCCCATATGATGCTTACTTACGGTATAGGTGTTACCGCACCACTCTATTTTGTGATAGCTAAACTCGAATTTAATAGAAAACTCGTCACGGCTGTCCTCAGATTGAGACGCCACTGAAATGTTGCTAGCCCTGCAAACCAAGTAACCCATTTCAACCCCTTACGGGTTCAGAGACATAGGGTGCATGCTGGCTGCCACATCACCCCCCCCCCCCCCCCCCCCCCCCCAGAGCCCCCCAGATCAAATACAGGTATGATTTATGTCCCCTGTCTCAGCCTTCATGTCGCATGTTCTCCTGCTTTGGAGATGTTGGTCAAACCCAACTGCAGTAGTAATTTGTCTCCTTACATGTGTAGGAGGTGCGGGGCAAAGGTCAGTGAAATGAAAATGTCCAGACCTGATTTAATTGTTGTATCTTTTTGTGGTTTCGAGACAGGATGTCTGTCTGAATGTCTATCTGTCTATTTGTCCATCTGTCTCGCTTCTGTCCTGGCGCCATGTTTTATGTCAGTTGTTGGAGACCCTGTGGCTGCTGTCGGCCATTGTGGCTCTGATGGGATCCAGCAGGAGATCACTGCAGAGATCTGTGGAGGCCTGATAGCATCATTATCAAAACACAGTCTGATGGAAACTTTTTCTCTCTGGTTCTTCTTAATGGTATTCCCCGATTTGTCAATTTCTCATTTAAAATTGGAACATTGGTTGATCTGTAATTATGATCAATTCCTGCCTGATTCTTTTTTATGTATGCTGTAAAGTACAACGGTTGAACAAGTATTCAGATCCTTTAAGTAAAAGTACTAATACATTTTAGCCAAAATACTCCAGTACAAATTAAAGTCCTACATTCAAGTAAAAGTACACCAGTATTATCAGCCAAATGTACTCGTTCTGCAGAAAAAGGGCCGCTATATGTGTTATATTATCATATTTTTTACATTATGAGTTAGTTAATTTAGTTGAATCATGTAAAATGTTACTGTTGCAGACAAACAAAGATTTGATAGACTAGTTATTCATGTCTACAACTTTATTTTTTAACTTTTGGTATACATTTTATTTCATGTTCCTCAGTTTGAATGGTTTAATATTTAGACATACATTATGTTCAAATCTTCATGTCTCACAGGTGTTCTATGTAGTGAAGTAAAAGTATAAAGGAACATTAAATGGAAATCCCATTGAGTAAATGTACTTCCCCGAGTGGTAAAGTATAACCCATAGGCCTAATATTTCAGACATACACCTTTTTACCTCCAATTTCCTCACCAGCTCGGCACATGTGACAAGGTTAAGCCAGCAAATTGTGGTGAGAAATGCTTCCTGTGTGTGATTACATTTATCATGTATAATTAGGAAGTTCTGCTCTGTCTACACATGATGACCTCTGACCCTCAGTGTGACAGTTGTAGGTTGGTGTTGCCAGACACCCAACTGTGTTTCCGCTGCCGGATCGAGTGTCTTAGATTGACTTTCTTCCTAAGCCTTTTGATTTTTAGAAACTGCTAGTCTTCAATTCGCTCTATTTCACTGAGAAAATTAGTATGAACCACAATTTTGGATAAATGAGTGATAGCTTCTTATGCAGATGTAATTGGTGCAATCCCTTTCACTCATTTAAACCATTACAACCCTTACTGTGTTGGTATACATCAATTATACACGTCTTTGATTAACAATGCAACACCGACAAGAACAAGACCAGTAACTATATTTCTATTTATTAAAAATAGCAATGCTAACAAGTAACTACCGGAGACTACTCAACGTCATCTCGCGGAACATTAGCCGCCTTTAGCATAGCAGGGTGACGTGAAGCTTTGCAACCAAACGTACGATTTTTACTTCGGGCAATTGCATTTACGCACAGAAAATGAACATGTAAAAAGTGAGGTTAAAAAGTATTTCTGAAAGAAAACAGATTCTGCAATATAATTTATATCAACCATCAGGCGTGAATAGCACATCTTGTTAATGGAAAAAGAAAATAGCACCAGTATAATCAATATTCAACCTGAGATTCGACCGACCAGAGAACACATAAAGGATCATGAGATCTCTGCATTGCACATAAAACAAATAGCATCATTAACATCAACATTTGCCTGATGAAAGAAAACAAATCCCATCACAGTTCAGTTTTGTGCATTCATCTTCAAGAAGATGAGCATGCTCTCTGGATCCAAACGGGCCCTTTCACAGCGTAGGATATCACCTGCTGAACTGAACACTCTCTCGCTTGGCACGCTGCTTCCCTGAACACAAAGGTACTTGGTTGCCATACGAGACAGCATTGGTTGGAGGTTGGATGTGATGCCACCTTTCCCAGAAATAAACTTCTTGCAGTGGTTACAGACCCCACCATTCAGACTGGCAGTCATATGCAGCCACACTATAGATTTTCTAGTGACTCGTTTGCGGAGTTTCACAGCGAAATTGACATCGTAATTCCGACGGTTTGGGCGCGAAAACCGGATCTGATTTCGGTACGGTATACCGTAGCCGCCAGTAACCACTATTTCGGTAATACCGGGAACCAGTATGCAACCCTAGTGTGAATGTGTATTTATAAAATCATCCATCTGTTTGTTTTACCCTTCATGAAGCATGAATTGTTTGAATTGAAGCAAGGGGTAGCAATTGGAAGACATAATAATAATTCTTAACATGTTAGTCCCATATGCATATCACTGCTTTGTAATACATCTTTAATTCAACTTTAAATATATTAGTGTTTACATTTATACTTTGTTAAAATATGAGTTTTCTGAGCGAAGAGGATCTTTTAACAAACTAAGCCGATGCAACACTTTAAAGCTTCTATAGGTAAAGTAAGTAGGTTTTAGTAGCATGAAACCCCCCTAGCAATTGTAACTTTTTCTTGTTTTGTTGAGAAACACTTCCTACATGTAGTCCCTTTCTTGCCTGTGTGATAGTTTTCTAAATATTTAACCCCTTCTGTAAATCTTAGCCTTTCTTTCTCCCACTGTTTTCCTAACTTTATCTTCCGTTCCTCCTGTCCATTGCTCTGTCATTCCTCCTTCCTTTTTCTCAGTTCTCGTACCCTTTTTGTGTTATAATTCCCACCTATTATTTCTGTTCCGAGCCCTCATTAGTCATGTCGCTGTCAGCCGCCAGCTGCACACACACACACACACACACACACACACACACACACACACACACACACACACACACACACACACACACACACACACACACACACACACACACACACACACACACACACACACACACACACACACACACACACACTCTCACACACACACACACACATAAGCACAACCGCAACGTATTCTTGCACATGCACAGGTATGGAAGTCATCAAGGCGAGGTCAAAGGTCCGCCTCATTACCCAGCTCCAGTGAAAACTTTCTGTGTGTTTTATGCACTGGTATCAGAGAGCAGGGGGAGGGAAATGAGGAGAGGACGAGGGGGAACAAGGGGTTTCAAATAAAAGCAAGAAAATGAAGATGTGTTTTTAGGAGGAAACACAAGAAGGGAGAGTGTATAGCCAGACAGAAAGACTTGTTCTTTGTGTCTGTGTCTGTGCCTCTTAATACAGGTCTGTAAACCAGGTCAATATAACTTATGGGATAAGGTGGAGTGTTTGAGTGAGAGCCCAAAACACTTATAATAGGAGCAAATGAAGAAACAATAAAAGCGCTACATAAACGAAACACTGCAAATACTAAACACTGCAAATACTAAACCCTGCAAGAAGTTCAAACACGGAAACGGGGACACCAAAAAGTGACGCACACTGGGACCGGAGCACTTGTTGACATTCGGGGATTGGCAGAGTTAGTCTGTTTCATAACTGTAAGTGGTGTGTCAGTATATTTGTAATGACTAGGTTAGCTTCGTTAGCTAGCTAGCTTACAGCAGATCTGCAATAATATCGGAAGGAATCATTTTAGGTAAGTTTCCAGTGACTGTTGGCCAACCTTAAAATCCCCGAATGTCAACAAAGCTCCGGTCCCAACTGTGTGCTTCACTTTTTAGTGTCCCCTCCCAGCGTTTTCTGTTTGCAGCTCTTTTAGTAAGCCCTGCGTATGTTCGTCAAGCTGGTGAATGTTGAGCTACGCGGCGACATACATGACTGGTGTTTCCTGACGTTAAACACAACATCTTTAAAATAAAGTCATTAGGAGCAGTCCAACAGAAGCCCATTCATTCATTCATCCTCTTCTGCACCCACACACACACACACACACACACACACACACACACATATACACACACACTCTCTCTATCTCTCTTCTTTCTTCCCCTCACACACATGCACTGCTGGGACATGATACACTGACATGTGACAGAAAGCAAAGCAGGAGTGTGTGTGCGTGTTAAGCCTTGGAGGTCAGATAGGTGTGTGTGTGTGTGTGTGTGTGTGTGTGTGTGTGTGTGTGTGTGTGGGTGTGTGTGTGTGTGTGTGTGTGTGTGTTGGGGCTTCAGCTGGGAGCAGTCAGGGGGACACTGGTGATGCAGACTGACATGGGACATAAACACTCGGTAGTGTAGTGAAGGGGCCCATTGTCTCCATGGCCGCCATGTCAGTCTATGTGTAATGGAACGATCCGTCTCTGTATGTTTGTCTAATTGCCCAATCTGTCTCTCTGTCTGTCTGTCTTCTGATACGTCTATCTCACTGCCTGACTGTGTCTTTCTTTCCCGTCTATATTTACACTCACATTTCAGGCATGAGGCAGATCTTCTTGTCCCAAATGTCGGCCGGATGATCTGCCAACTCCTGGAAGGCTGTGTCTGTTTCTTGTATGCGTGTGTGCTTGTAACATGTGTTTTTCTGCATCTCCCTGTCATGTCATTTTACGATACGATGATACTTTATTGTCAGATTAAGTTCGACATTTTCAGTTGCTTCATATCAGCTCAATTTGGAACGAATATTCAGACAAGATACAAGGAAACAAACATTTAACATACTATTACAATCACTGAAGACAATATTTTCAAGACCCTTTTATATACATTTGGATTTACATTTAATTTTAGGATTGACTGGTGCATCAAAGAGTGCTTGAGTCCCACTTTATCAAATTGTGTGCCCCTGTATCTCTGATAACACAGTTCATGTTCTGTTAATGATATGGTTGTGGTCAGAGATAATGTAAATATGTTGTTTTTGATTGATTCATAAAGTTTCACAGGTTGTATGTTGACCTACACTTTTGAGCAGTGTTGACTTTAAAGCGGTGGACAAACACTTGTGCCAGGTAGTATTGCAATACTGTAACACAGATAATCCCCAAAAACATAATAATGTGTCTACTCGCTGCAAAGTACCTAGGGCAGGGGAGAAAATAAATTGTTGTTTTGTCCTGGTACAGATATATTAAATGTGGTCTTCCCAGGATTTCGTTTTTCGGACACACAATCACTCCATGAATAGAAAACCTATAACAAGACACCTACGAAAAGAAGGTGTACAGAAGAAAAGCACCACCAAAGCTCTGTTTGTGTCTCAAAAATGACCACATTTTGGATTACGAGAAGTGGCATAGTCGGTAGCAGGTGGAGCTGATAACAAGCCCAGTGGTTCAGAACATGCAAGGGAGTTATTAGTTGTGGGATCTCAGAGCTGTGGCCTAAAAAGAAAGGAGGTAAAGGTGTGCGGAGGATATGAGATCTTTGGGGTGGAGGTGCCGGGATTGTGATGAGGTGTGTGAGATTAATGGGAGTGAAGTTGCAAAAAAAGGGGGGAGGCGAGTGAGGGTGAGGTGCTGAGGACATGCCGGATGGGTGTTTGAGGATTTGTCTTTGTAGGTTTCTCTACATGTGCATGAAGACAATCATGTTCTCACCTGAGTTCAGACTGGAGATCTTTAACCCGTAACAAAACCCCCGGTGTAATGTGAAAAATGAATGGTTGTCATTTCCATATCGGCTGTTTTATGCATTTCATGCAGCAGCAGGAACACGTGTAAGACAGAAAGTGTTACGATGTCAGGACTGAGCGGTTTACAGGCAAATATGGAGGTGGTTAAAGAAGGCCAAAGTTGGTCCACGTCTCCTGGCTGTTTTATGTGCTCGCTGCCACTCTCCATATCAACACTTCTTCTTTGTCAAGTTCTGCTTCATATGCTGTCGATAAAGTCAAGATTTTACTATATCACTTATTACATTTTTAGACAAGTAGTTTCAAACGGGACCCCTACAACATCTATACGGCGCTCTGTATGGACATTGAAAAGACTTCCTAATGCTATCCCAGCAGCTCCTATACACTGCGTTTTTTCTTCCTCCTTTTATTTCCTCTCCTCACACAGTTACCAGCTAGGGTTACTGGCACTGCCATGTTTAGAAACAGAGCGGCATACAGAGGGCTGAACTGTAGTAATAATCCAATTAGAGTAATAAGTAGCCCAGTGATTGACACTTGAGTCAAACACTGAAGGGGTTTTACGGCCATGTTTCTTGAAGGACATGTTTCCGTATGTTGGCTTCCTGTTCACACACACTCACACACACACACATACACACTATTTGAATGGCTTCAGCTGAGCTTCTCTCTGAGTGTCTGTTTATTGTAGATGAGGTGTGGATGTTTATATTCTCCAAGCAGCAAAACAAACCAGCCTGAAGTGTGAGGTGATTCTAAAATAATCCACGATGCTCTTTGGCAAATTGACACAGTGTAGTCCCTACTTGTGTTGTTTATTCATGTTGGCCAAGAAAACACACATTTACTTCCTTTAATAGATCGTTTTGTTCCCATCAGCGACACATGTGTCAAATCGTAGATAATAATACTATAGTTCCCTGCAGGAAATACATACTGTATCTTCATCTTTATCTTCTTTGACATTACACCAGAACGTTCAAAGTGCTACGTACAGAAGAGAGACATTTGATTCTATCTAGATGTACATTCACATCCTCATATTCTACCCAGATTACTTAAATTGTTATATATTTCATTTCAAAATTGTTCCTATTTTATTTTATGATAGTTAAAAAACACTGTAAACCTCATTGTTTTACAACTTAGTTCCTCTTACGGTGTTAATGTGTGCACCATTATACACCAAACTAATTCCCTGTATGTATAAAACCAACTTGCTTGAACATGATTCTGATTGGCTGGCTATCAGAGAGGCTGTGATCAAAAAAACTAAAACATGACAGTTCAGTTTAGAGTGGTTAGGCCATGACAGCAGAAATGAATCACGCTAAACTAATCAAGTTGTTTAAATTATCCTGGTATTCACATAGCATTAAGAATCAGATACTCTCAATGTCTTTCAAAGTTGATGTTAAAATGTCATCAAAGCACAAACATGTCCACAAGGTCACAGAGGTGACATCTCATCATGAAATCAAAACAAATGATTCTGTTTGGATATCTTTTCACACTGTCCGACTTCTTTTCCCCCTGTTGCCCGGTGCATTAGCCTCTGTATACATACATCACAGAAACACACACACAATGGCCGAGGAGGGATGGATGTCAGTGGTCGCAGCAGATAAGAATGACAAAGCTCTACACTAAGCCACGTCACCAGCAGGCCTCTCACCTGCCTGTCTGTCACACACACGCACTCAACCATCACCAAGTGATTGTTTGTGCCCGTGTGTGTGTGTGTGATTGATGCGCTTTGCCTTCAGTCGAGTTCCCCCCCTCCCACCTCAGTCTGGACTGTCAGGGGGAACCTGGGGGAGATAGCGGCGGGCTCTCCGTCCGGCCCTCGGCCCGCTCTGTCTCTTTCTCTTTCCCTGTGCCAGTCACCTACTGCTGTGGGAAAAGCAGAGGAGATGAGGCCTTAAAAAACAGATCATTGTCCGCCTCCTAGATTAAAGCCAGAGAATGTGAGCATTGTCCACTGAATGGCTAAACCTTCCTGCTGTCACTCAAACGCTGCTCTGAGCGCTACTTCATGTCTAAGAGGCTTATCTGCACTGAAAGGCCCCTAGCTGCTCTGGGGAGAGAGGACGTAATGAAGCGTGTTTTTTTTTAACTCTGTAGGGAGAAACCTGCTGCTGGGGGGCTGCTGGTGGAGGTGGTGGTGGGTGGTTAGGGGATTCAGGGGGTGGACAAGCCAGTGGGACAGCTGCAGCACCGTTCCCCCCCGATCCCACCCCTCTCCCACTTCTTCTAACTGCCTCTCTGGAAAGAATTGTCATTTATCTAGTCTCACAAGAGAGGGAGCGCCAAATACATACAGGCCTGAAACCTTTGCTATGGCAGGACGGGGGGACATGGGGACATTATGTGGGGACGTGCCCAGGGACCTGCCTGTTGTCTGCGCTCAGCCGTCTGTGGGGACGATCAGCAGGCCACTGATGTGGTCCTCTCTTTGTGCTCCGCTGTTTGAAAAGGGGAAAGTTTAAGTGCTGCTCGCATTCAGGGCTGAGGGCCGGCCAGGCTGGGAGGGTTAGCTAAGCCCTGAGGCCTCTGTGGGTGTGTGTGTGTGTGTGTGTGTGTGTGTGTGTGTGTGTGTGTGTGTGTGTGTGTGTGTGTGTGTGTGTGTGTGTGTGTGTGTACATTATCATAGCCCCACAACTTTAGAATCCCTGGCAATATTTGTATTAAGTAAACCTAGAATAAAAGTGTGCAAACAGCCTTTTAGGAAAAGGGAAACTGTTTCTTGTTTTTTTACCAAGAAAATGTTTTTGCATGATGTCAATTCAAATCCTTGTTAGCATTGACCACACAGCAAGCAAAGTGGCCACACACAAAACTATTATACAGTTGAGTCAATTTAGGGTAACACTCCAGAGAAGAATCAGAGCACATACCCTTAATCCAGTCATAACGATTCAAACTCAGCTGTAGCAGGTCTTCAGGTTGTACACCTATGTTCATTGAAATAAGGAAGAGGTTAATGCTTATGGGAAATTCTCTTTGTCAACTTCCATACTGCCCACATGTTAGACTCCTTCTCCTGCACCATGCCACTTGTTGAGTGTGTGTAACAGCTGATCCCTCCTCTGCTGAGGCCTGGCACGCGTGGGTTTCCCCCAGCGGCTCCACAGATTAGCTTCTGGATGATTTACAGAAGTCTGCTGCTGTCCTGCTCCGTTTGCCCTCTGCTCTTCTGTCTCCGTGTCACGACGGACACACCTGCATCCTCAGCACCCCCCCCCCCCCCCCCTTTACCCTCTCACCCATATCTGTGTCCACTTCCTGTCTGCCGTCCTGCTGCTTCATACACACACACACACACACACACACACACACACACACACACACACACACACACACACACACACACTGTAACATATAGGAACACATCTAAGCTTCTGGCTTTCCAAGGGTTTTAATAAAGATTTTTTTTTAATAGAATCTCTATCTGTAGTCTGCTCGTCTTACTCGTCACTTTTCAAAGGAGGCAGCTCAGAGTGAATCACTACAGATAACCCACTCAGTCAAAGACAACATTGATTAATACCATAAAATAATAAAATATAAGTTAGAATAAAAAAGACTAAAAGACAAAAAAATATATAATAAATAATAAAATACTAATAAAGTAAATAAATAACAATAATAAAGATTACAATTTAAATAATAAGGCTGATCTAAAAAACAGTACTATGTGTTTGTTCCAGAGTTGATGACATAAGGCGCATTTATTGATATAGCACCTTTCAACACAAAGCAATTCAATGTGCTTTATGAAAAGGAAAAAGTCACTGGACCTTAAGGCAGTATTACTTCTTTTTACTTCAACCATTTGTTGTGTGTTAGACTTTGTCCCAGTGCTGCCTGCGTTGCTTAATGGAAGTTAAAGACATGACAGACCGATTCCCTCTATGAGCTCAGAGATAGTGTTATCGCTCTCTTCTCCCTGTCAGACCACGAGCCATGCACTCTCCTAACGTGACCTCTGACCCGGGCACCTTGCGGGGTGAGTGCTGCCTGCGCCTATTCTCTGTGTCGGGAGGTCGAGTGGACTGGAGAGCCTCGGAGTAGACCGGGGGTGGGGGGGAGGGGGATGTTAAGTGGTGTGGCCCAGCTGTGAAGGGGCGGCCCGGCGGTCCATTTAGAGCTCCAACCCCACGCTGGGAGATGGTACGTCCCATCAAGCTGAAGGGACCCGATGCTAGGAACCAGCGTGTTCTTGGCTCTGTCAAAATGTCAAAATAAGAATGTCAAATTGTAGGAACATCACTCCTGCAGCATGCTGGAACAGAAGCTCCGGGTGTCCCGTGGTGCTTTATCTTTTTTTAGTGAGAGCAACTCAGAAGCAAGAGTTTACATGTTGTGTTGCTCCTGATGTACCTTAGTATTTCCATGCAGTCTGTTGTGTATCAAAGCAACAGTATTCAAATACTATGTTCTGCCGCACAGCTTTCTTTTTGTCCATCTCAAGAGGATGAAATTCGGATCCCTGAGGATTTGAATGTTAAATAGAAAATGATTCATGGGAATGATCGCAATGATTCACAAAATACAATGTGTCCACGCACCCAAGAGTGATAGGTGCCACATTGTGCGGGAGACGGAGAGTGGATTTGAAGGTTCTTTTTCAGTAAACATTTAAAAGGGGGAACAAAGGCGTTAAGAAGGAGCTGTTTTGTTGCCCCTTTTTTAACCTAAATAGGCGGTCAGTCCGACCGAGCCCTTGGCTTCAAAGTATTATCCCACACATGCAATTACCATTTCTATCAACTGGGGAGAAAGATTATGCTTTTTGGGTGTTCTTCTGCGTTTCTTCCAGTGGGTTCACTTGGTGAATGTGACACGTTTTGTGTCTCCCACCCCCTATTGAATTTAAAAGTTCCCTATTCTTCGGGTGAGCTGAGGAGAGTCCTACACGCGGGCTGAATAGACACTAAATCTTTCAAGGTTAGGACTTAACCTTCTCTCACTCTAATTCATCTTCAAACTTTAGTCTGAAACCAATCAATATCAGATGATTGGTAAACAATGTGCAGTGTCTGATAGGCAGGTACCAAGGGCCCTCAATGGGATTGCAAATGCTTTGTGCGTCCCGAGTCGCTTTTGCTCTAAAGCACTGTCACAAAAAGTGAAATTACCATTCGCTTGGAATGATGCCATTCATCTTTGTCACAGCGCCAAGCTCAGCACGCAAGCCGCTCCCCTCAAATTAATTCCTTGTTTTGCATCAGCTGAATTTGCCCAAATCCAGGAGGATGGCTCCGGCTGCAGCTCGCCTGCATTCTTTAATGTGGCAATTCCAGCTGATTTCACTATGCACACGGCCCGGTGGCTTTAGTTACCGCCTAATTCACAAAGAAAAGGAAATAGGTATGAAAATAAGTTGGGGAAAATAAGATAAATCTGGTTGTGAGATTCAGAGGCCCGGCATGTTCCACCCAGCAACGTTAGAGTAACAAAATATACATAGCTGGCTCCTGAGAGCCGGTTGTCGATTTGTCATTTCATGTTGCAGGAGCTCCTGTACAAAGGTAATGTCTTCCCCGAGGCTCGAAGCCATGTAATATAAAGAGAAAGCACTGTAGAGGGAATGTCTGAGGGACTCATTTGTTATCCTGGATGAGATATTCACCAATATGTCAGAGCAGTTCAACTATAATTGAGAGAGAAAAGAGTGTAAACAAATCACAGATCTTTTTATTTTCTTTTTCTTTATCAGCTTTTTGATGTTTAAACCGCACATTGCTGCAAACCACTTTACATTCAGTTAAAGGGGCCTGTTGGGCTCATTGTCAGGTTCGTATTTGTATCGTGTGCCTCTACTGTGACATGTTTACAATGCAGATGTATTTGTTAAGCATTTCTTTTAAAACAGAACAAGTGCCGTATAGAGAAATACATACATGGATCAAATAAAAAAATCAGACAACATTTAAATGCTTTATTGTTAAACTGTCTGTGCTGCAGCACCTCTTTTCACCCTCTGTCTGAAACCAGAGCCCAGTCTGCTCTGATTGGTTAGCTAGCCAGCTCTGTTGTGATTGGTCAACCACTTAGAGATGTCCCGCCTCTTAGCCTATCATGTACAATGTGTTGGAGCGCTAGCCAATAGAAGGGCAAGAGTAACATGATGTCACTATGTAACAAATAAACAAAGGAATCCAATGGAGGTGTTTCAGGCAGGGGGGGGGGGGGTTGGGGAGTGTGTGGGAGGGATATATAACCTATATAACACACTACAGGGAAGAGGACACTCCAAAAAGCATAATGGGGCCTCTTTAAGTAAATGTGCTTTGTTACATTCTATAACTGAAAAGCAACTCTTTGATAAGAACATTCGACTATACTTCTCAATATGAAGACATTAGTTGAACATGTCCACTAGAGGGCTGTGACTTGTTCCTTCTCTCTTTCCTTTACTTCTCTAAATGACTCTTGCTCCCGGGTAACCTAGCCCTGCCATCATAGTCCTCCCGGCAATTTAGCGGTCACATCTCTGTTGTTTTCCCCCTCCAGCTCTTGTCGATGTTATCCCAGTGTTGTTTCATGGTGCAGAGCCCACATTGACAGCAGTGATGAGGTTTTAAAGAGCGGGTTGTCCTCTCCTCTCACTGTCCTCTCCCTCGTTGTACTTACATGCTAAAAATGGTTCCGAGGCTAATTTATGGCCGCGGTGGCTGTGACCACTGATTTGTGATCCCCCTTCTGTTTATGTTTATGGGAACGAGCCTTATATTTTTCTCCATCTTATCTGCCGGGTAGATGGACAACACGGTCTGACAGGGTTTATTTCCATGTTTGCTTTTTCCGGCACAAAGTATGATGGAGTGCAATTACCAGGAATGTAGAGTGAAGCCCTCCGGGTCAAAGGCCTTTTCCTCCCTGGTACGAGTAAACCAAAGTCTCAATTCAAATGTATTGCTTTGAATGTGTGGTATTTCTAAGCATAGCAAAGCAAGGTTTTACTTTTTTACTTTTTGAGAATCTGAAGAAGCTCTTGTTTGGGACGAATGTGATCAGGGATGGTAGGAGAAGTGGGGAGAGGAGCTGCTGGAGATAAGTGGGTCAGGCCTGAGAGAGTGTTCTTCACCTCAGACACCTGCACCTCTCCACAGATCCCTCATCAAGGACTCACTTTGTCCCCGGGCTGCGCCATTGTCCGCTGGAGGGCCCTCCAGATTTCGCTCTGAATACTTCCCAGTGCTACTCCCCAAGACACAGACAAAACAGCAGATTCCAAAGCACCGGCCCCTTGGCATTCCCCTGCCTTTGGGAGATAAAGAGGGGAACTTCGGCCCTGATTCACTCCTCCACTCTTCATCCCTCTCCACAAAGCAGGAGATGAGGAGGAGGAGGAGGAGGAGAAGAGGAGTCTAGCGAAGGAGGTTATAGCGGAGGGGTGGTCTCCGGGTCACAGAGTGATTAGTGAGGAGCAGCTCCTTTCCCCCTTTGGTCCTCCTCCTCTGTGGTCACTGAGAAATGACTTCCACTGGGCTTACTGGGGAGTGTGGGTGGAGAGGGAAGTGGAGGAATTATTCCCTTCTGTCTGTCTGGACTATATTTAACCTGCCTGACAAGATGGATGTTTCCAAGGGAATTCTCCCCTCGGCATAAATGAAGCCATTATGCTCTCCTCTCCTGTCCTCGATGCTTCTCATTAGAGACTGAGGGGTTTATGGTGAAACGTCAGGAGGACGTTCAAAATCAGGTTCAAATACAACCTGAGCACAAACGCAGACGTGCCGGGACACCGCAGGCTCTGCCACGATGTGAACATTAATATGGACAATTTCGCGACTTACTTTTCACAGGACAAGTGTATATCTGCACACTTATACACACACAGGCACACAGAGGTCATTGGGCCACTTAGGCTTAAGCACAAGAAATACATGCACTCTCAAAGACATGAGGACATTCATATACTTTGAACAATCTGTATAATCCAATAGAAAAAGAGGCGTGTCCTATTTTAATGCTGCATTCAGAATCAGAATACCTGTATTAGTCCCACAGAGGAGACACAGACAGCTTAATGTTACATATGTTTTTAAAAAAAGTACTAAGTTATGATAAAAAATATAATAAAAAAAAAAAAAGTAAAAAAAAATACTTTTCAAAATACAAATCCTGTAACAGTTCTTAGGATTTAGCAGCCAGGTATATATTACACAGTTTTTAATGGAATATGTATATATGAATAAAAAGACGTACTACTTTTCAATGACAAACCACTGCACTTAACATGTATATTGTGTATAAATTAAAAGGATGTGTCCAACAATTCAGGGTGCATTGACTTAGATTCAACAGGTCATAAGACATGGAAGCTATTAAAAACATAACTTTTCAAATTAGGAAAAACTGCATTTTCATAAGAATATTCATATAAATTAAAACGAGCAATAACATCCAGTAAAAAGGTCCAGCGTAGTTCAACGATTCCACATTGATTTGGAGTCACCGAGTCCCACTGGCTTTTACACAAGGACACACACACAAAGTTGTGGTGTGGCCAGCCGGTGCAGGAGTTGGAAGTGATTAGGGAGAAATATGCCTGTCTGCCTGTAATGTCAGTAATAGGCAGCAGCACATCAAAGTCCAGGCCTGTCAGAATGATCCGGATCAAACCGGCCCCCATCTGGAAGCCATAACTGACTTTTCACTCATTTAAACACTCTTAAAACACACTGAACAGACATGGAGCTCCCGTCTCTGCTCACCACCACTCATATCAGCACCCTCTGCCCTCTGTGTGTGTGTGTGTGTGTGTGTGTGTGTGTGTGTGTGTGTGTGTGTGTGTGTGTGTGTGTGTGTGTGTGTGTGTGTGTGTGTGTGTGTGCATGCGTGTGTGTGTGTGTGTGTGTGTCTCTCACTCCCTGCACATTGTCCGCCTCTGTTCGTATTTTCACATAATGGTAAAAGTCCATATGTTTCACATTTGTGCATTAGGCTACTAATTTTTCATGATAAATGTTTTCAGTCACACTTCCAGACTTTTCTTTTGACAGACTAGACGACATAACATCCACAGTGCTCCATTATGAGTAATATAATGTACATGCTACACTTTTAAAGCGGTATAAACATGAAATCAAGATTATATTATTCTTTAGAAGGGCATCAAAATTGGAATCAACCACGGCCTGTTTTTCTTCCTTAGCAAAGATAAGTATCGTGTCTGTGCGATAATGATGTGATGCATTCTGGGACAATGAGTGCTTCCCTTTTCGCCCGTCACTCACGCCGTGTTGACTGGACTGCTGGACATATATTATCTTTCCAAACACAAGTCGGACACGGCCCTAAGTGTATTTTAATTGGCTTTAAGCCTCCTTCCTAAAGCAAACAGCTGATGGTGTAGCTGGTAGTGCGGTCAGCGTGGTGACTGACGGGTGGCCTGCAGTCGGGCGGGGTGCGGTCCGATTGCGTCTGTCCTCTCCACCAACAATCTGTTCAATACAGGACCCCATTGTGTGTGTGTGTGTGTGTGTGTGTGTGTGTGTGTGTGTGTGTGTGTGTGTGTGTGTGTGTGTGTGTGTGTGTGTGTGTGTGTGTGTGTGTGGATAACTCCGGGGTGTTTCACATCTGAGCAGCGCACACTCGCTACTGTGAAAGATCTTAGCGCCTGGCAGATAGCATCTTGTGTAAAAGTGCAAGTGATTTAATACTAACAATTAAAGTAGGCATGTCAGCGGGCAGCCCAGGCCCCCGCTGCGGCCGTACAGGGAGTGGGCCTACTCTCATATCTCCACCAGACAGGGAGACGGGGGCCTCCGGTTCCACAAACTGCTGATGCTGCTAACGCACGCTACTTTTCATTCCCAACTTTCACTGAAAGTCTTCTGTCTTTTAAAAAGAAAAAATGATTCTCCACGGATCAAAAATGCCAGTTTATTGTTAGTTTGTTTCCATGAATGTTATGTTACGGTACACAGTTGCTAGCTACCATTGTTACGTCTGTTGTTGGCTTTAGAGTCAAAAACAAGACTTGCGTGGGTTCATTGAGTGTTTTGGAGAAAAGAACTAAGTGGTGGCAAGCCTCGAAGAAAAAGTTGTTCAGAGTCTGAGCTCAGCATATGGAGAGAAGCCCTAAAAACGATTCATTTTACAAGAACCAAGGATCTCACTCTTAACATGGCCAACTCCACTCTCATAAAATCTATAGACATCCATTATAAAACACCCAGGCCCTTATGAGTTGTTTCACCCGAGCCCAGCAACAGGGCCGTCTGCCTCCAAATCCCCTCTGGAAGTGTTTGAAAAACAAAGCGAGGCTTCACTTCAACCTCATTAACTAGTTATAATAAACAAAACAATGTGTTTTTAATGGATGGCGAATCCCGTCTCCCCCTTCGCCTCCCAGCTCTGGTCCAGAGCGACTGGCCAGCGGTGGGTTTCCCATGACTGCAGCTTGCGGTGTCACGATGATGGATGGGCAAGGTTGGTGGGGGCTGCCTCCTGCCCTCCTCCTTTGGGACGTCCCATGGACTGACAGGCACATTGTGGCGCTCGACCCGAGCTGACGTACTGCTCCGCCCGCTGGCACGACCACAGAGAGACCCGGAAAAATGCCCGCTTTTCCACTTTCACATTCAGCACCTCACACGAAGAAATGGATAAATGCATGCAGGAACATATACAATTCGTATAACAAGAGGAAACTCTTTTCACTCATTTAAATGGCACTAAGTTTTGGGGAAAAAGGACAAAAATGAAATATTGTTCAATTATTTAAAGGGGTCTATTATGCTTGTTGTAGTGTGTTGGTTTTTGTGCATGTAAAGGATCTGCAAAGACTAAAATCCAAATTCTCTGAAAAGCCTCCATTGGACTCCTTTGTTTACTTTAGGAACATAGTGACATTACTATGTAACACTTGCAAATCTATTGGATAGCGCTCTCAGATATTGTCCGTGATAAGCTAAGGGGCGGGGCATCTCTAAACGGTTCAATAATAACAGAGCCAGCCAGCTAACCAATCAGAGCAGACTGGGCTCTGGTTTCAGACAGAGGGTGAAAAGAGGTGCTGCGGCACAGGCAGTATGAGAAGACATAGTGCATTTGAATTGCAGGAATAACAACTCCATATGAAATAAAACAAGATCAAACTGAATGTGGAATTGAACACTTCAGTTTGTCAAATATGAGGTCATTATCTCATACATGTCCTTATCATTTCATTAGGAAAGCTGAATATATATTTTTAAGGGTATTGTCTGATATGTAGTCACTCCAATGCTATTTTGTGTAGCTTTGGGTTGGCGTGCAGAGCGGCCACCTGTACCTGAGGACCCCCGCTGGCCCCTCAGTGGGGGACACATTAGCTTCCTGATGAATACACACCAACAGAAGCTCAGCACAAACACTCAGAATGTCGTGCCACACATGTGCACACACACACACATCTCTGTCTCCCCTCCTCTTTCCCCTCTCTCAGAGCTCCTCTGGAATACATTTCTCCCAGCTAGTGTAAAACAATCCAATAACAGCCAGCACCTCTCAAAATAAAACAAAAGCTCGCCTCACGCTGGTGTTGTAAAACAGCTCAGCCCATTACACGCACGTACGTGTTGCCGTACTGTAAATGTGCCCTTTGGGTAAAAGCACATTCTTCCTTCACTTGGTGATTTGGGGGATTATAGTAATAGAGATGTTTGTGGTTAATTCAGCCTTTTGTCACAGTGTGTTTTACGCACATGCTTCTGGTTGCAGTTGTTGCCATGTGAGCTTGATGAGTTGTTGTGTTTTCACATTGAATGCTTCATTAGGTCAAAGGTCATTTGAATAGACGGATAAGATATAGGACTCACAGACAGTGTGAGGGTGACCATGACCCGCGCGACCCTGTTCAACGTGTTTGTAAACAGGATGTCATTAACACTGGGAACCGGCCAGGCGCACAATGACTTTTGTCTCCTTCGGTGTGTGTGTGTGTGTGTGTGTGTGTGGTGTGTGTGTGTGTGTGTGTGTGTGTGTGTGTGTGTGTGTGTGTGTGTTTGTTTGAAGGGAGGGAGGGCCAGAGAGGCAGAGATGGAGAAGGGTGAGGTTGATAACATTTCAAATAAAGCACAAATATATCAGCACCCTCACAGTTTTCCCAGTACTGCCCTTGTTCTGTTCGGTCCAAACAACATCCAGGTTAACTTTGTCACTTCAGATAAGCGCCGGGCTAATGTGATGAAATGTAAAAATTGGCGTGGCTGCTGTACAGCGGTGGATTGTGTGAAGCGGCACTAAGTGCACTCAACTGTCAGCTCTTATTGTGGTGTCAGTCCTTCCTTCTAATTAGTGTCCTCAGCGGGCAGGAAGTGGGCCTGGGCTGGACTAATCTGTCAGAGAGGCCAGACCATCCTCGCCCCAGCGACTGTTTCCTTAGATAAACCCCGAGCCCTTTATCTAAAAGAGTTGCAATACTCAGGGGGCCTGGGAAGCCCCTTGTGATTCTGTTATTACTTCTTGAATCTTTACATGAAATCCAAACACGGATGGAATTGTACATATTTTAATCTTGTAAAAGATTCAATCTTGCGGGGGTATATTATAAGGGATTTGTGTGCGTTGGAAGTGCGTTCCCATCGCGGCGCTGATTGCCGTGCTGACAGGTGTTGATTGAGCATGAGAGGGAGGAAGCGCAATGAAGGACACTTCCTGGCAGACAGTTTTATCAGCCAGGGATTGGAGGGGTCAGAGAGAGGGTGGATGAGGTTATCACAATCTGGTAGTCGTGTACTGTATGCACCTTCGGAGGCCTGGCAGCTGGCCACAGTTGCTGACCAAGGTGTCTGTCTTATTCATATAAACACTGTGTGAGTTATAGCCTTAAAGCACAGAAGTTTGTTTTTTCTTCTCAGTTTATATTGTGCTGCCGCAGTTCAATAGGTCATGGAATAGGTGGAAGGGCTTTCTCCGGTATGTCCAAAAGGGACCCGAGGGTTGTTTGTGTATTGTCTAAGGGCGCTGACACATCCTGGACAGATATCTAATGCTTGTACAGATTGCCAGGCTGTCTCTTGTTGACTAATGTGCGAAGCCTATACCAGAAGCGAGACGCAGAGTTTAAGGACTTTTTTGGCTCACACAAAACAAAGTAACAGGCAGGAAAAGAGAAAGTGAGAGAAGAGGAAAGGGAGAGTGATGGGGGTGCTTTCCCTCCCTCCATCCTCCCTTCCTTCTCTCACCACCAGCGGGGTCCAATTCCTCCAGTTGAGCGCTCAGAGCCAGCGGCGGGCTGATTAGACCCGCACCCCCAGCCGCGCTTCGCCGAGGACTCTGCAGCGGGACGACTTCAAATGCACCTCGCTCCTGCCACCCCGAATAAAACCTGACTGGTCCTAATGGACACGTTTTAATCTCCCTGGGTTATTTGAAGATTTCTCCAACCCGCTGCTGGCCACAGCAGAAACAAATTCCTCTCGCTTTGTTGATTAAACCGCTGCCTCTCCACCGTTGCTTATCGTCCAGCAACGAGCTGCTCTTTTTAATTAAAAGTGAGACACCACAAGTGTGCAATTAACAGCTGGTAATTATAGAGCTCTTCAGAAGTGCAACACTCCACCTTCATTTCAATTATATAACGGACAAGTGGCTCTTTGATCTCCAAATTAGTGAACTCTTGTAATATTTGTTTTGTGGCAGATTTGGAGGGTTAATAGTGGCCCATGGTGGCCTCCCTCTTCCATGATTGATGTAAGAGCGGAAAGAGGGATATTAAACACGGGAACGGTCCATCAGGAAATGCAAATAACACCTTCATGTTAATGAGCAGGCGGTGGGCCGGGCTGGCCAGCCGTGGCGTTTCATGTGAGAAAAACAAGCGCCCACTCTGCTGCAAACTGATTAGTACATTTGAATTTGAAAGTTTAATTAAGGGCTTCTAATACAGATCGTTTTGGAGAGTGACACATAACATTTAATTGTTTGATACTTAATTTAGCCGCCTTTTGATTGCAAACCAAGCGCGGGTAAATGTGTAACGCGAGTGTGGAAGCACTGAGCGCCATCCCAAAGGAGGCGGAAGCCATGCACTTCATTAAAAAACCTTTAACTGATTAGTGATAACTGATGAAAATGTATTTAATGACCAATGCACTCTTTGAGTGTATAAAGCGGAACACTTGTTCACTTTTAATTACAATTGATTTCCATCTATGTACATGGCCGTGGCATTGTTAGTGGAGAGCTAGCATCATTTCACTCAACCCAGTCCATCAATATGGAAAAAGACCTTGATTGATTTTGGCTGCAGCAGGTTCAAATGAAGCGAATATTAATTAGCTGCAACACTTCTAATGTCTTAGGGGGATGCTTTCCATTCTGGCCCTTTTTTTTCCTTCCAGATTGTCAACGTAAGGGGTTTCAAAAGAAGTTTAATCTTTGTGCTGTTGTGATTTGTAATTGCTTTATTTCCCTAGTCAATAAAGGTCTTTTAAAATGTTTTTCTTTTACAAACATAAGAACCTGCATTTTACTTTGCAGAGTGCATATAGCCTCTTTTATACGTTATGTAAAATGTTTGTAATGTGTGAATTGTGTTTAAACTTGGCATTTTAGCCTCATCGTTCTGAATTTAATTCAACATTTTGTAGCAAAGATTGAATACAAAGTTAGCTAATTCTCCATGATAAAGTATAACAGGCTTCAATAAATCCAATTTGCTCAATCAATAGAGCTGTTATAAATAAAGAGATGCAATCAAATAACCATATTTTGGTGAAATGTAACCATTAAAACCCACTTGTAGAAATAATGTAATACCAAATGCATTTAGCGTGTTCCTGTTCAGGCAATCTGTCAGTCATTCCAACGCAAGCGATATGCACAAACAGGAAAACCAAGGATAGAGAAAAAGCATGAAGCCAACACTCTCAAGTCACTCAAGCACTTTGGAATTTTTCATTGGTGAATATTGGCAGCTCATTGTGAAATAAACACCACGTATTTTAAATTCAAACCAGGTCATCATGGACGGTTCTTAAACAAAATGTCAGTCATTAAGGAGACCATGTGGCTCTGCTTACACTCCCTGTTTGTTTGAATTAGGAAGAAGAAACAGCAGATTTCTGTGATCCTTCTCATCTGTCTGAATGACATACTTAGCACACGTTACAGCTCAGCATCCCCCCCCCCCACACACTAGGGCTTGTAGGAACAGTGATGTGCTTTGCATCGTGTGTGTGTCTGCTTGTGTGTGTGATGTCAGTCTAATCTGAGTTGTTGTTACTGTCATGTTCCTCTCCTTCCCTCATTGTCCCTCTGCGGTCCCGCCTCAATCTGACTGTCATTTGGCAGCTGTCACTCTCCATCTATGTCCCGCCTCTGCCCTCCTCCCCACAAACACACACTCACATTCTCTCACAGGTTAAAAAATAAAATGCAAGTAAGATTAAAAAGCCTGTTGAATGTAATTACTGTAAAAAAAAAAAGATGTAGATTTGTGCATGCCATAAATATAAAAATAAATATTCAAAAAGTATTACAGTGTTTTCTCATGGATGAGAACTAATGATTGTTGTCCACAGCTGACGTTAAATTGAACGAACATCTTTCTGCGGATTAACATAGTCCTTTTGATAAGAGCGTTCTACTCTCCTTAGCAACGGTCAGTTCTCCTTAGCAACGGTGTTCTAGCAAGAAATAGAAGACCTCTGGAATGTCCTAATTGACCAATCAGAATTCAACTTTGTGTTTGGGATAGTTGTCAGTTGGACAAAAGCTGCTTTTGGTCCATTTTCCAGACTATTGCTAGGTTTTGTTGTGATGGTGTGCTGTTGCAGGTTGATGCTCTATGTTCACTGACAATGTGAACAGTCCACATTCAACAATGTGTGAAAGCATGTTAAGAAAATGTCATATTCAAAAATAAACAAATACTTTCATTTAATTGCTAAAATATCATGTTGGCAGGTCAGGCAGAATTCCCCTCTCAGTCCTGACAATGACCTTCACTGTTTATGTCCAGACTGCCATTCAGAGCTGTGTAGTGTTACTCACAGAGACAACAATCCCCATACAATAGTACAATCCTACTGTATTGCCCGGTTAAATCACCTGCTAAATAGAGGGAAATTGACATCCATAACAAATAACATAAACAGCCTCAGTGCTCCGAGGGGGATTTTGTTGCTCGGGGCGCGGGCCTGAATGTTCGCCTTCCAACAATCATTAAACAAACATCCTCTGCAGGACCTTTCCATGCCCGGGTCTATTCCATATGTCACGCTGTGGTTTGGAAAGTCTCTGTAGCCGCGGACTTTATTGTATGTAACAAGTTCTGTAACAAAGTTAAGGTGGAATTGGCCTGCAGCTGTGGTGGTGCTCAAGGCAGACCCTGAGAGTGGAAACCCTCAGACAAAGTCAATTCGTATCCAAAAATGTTAAATTGAATATGTCAGGTTTGCAGTAGGTGGTCAGCTTGTCACATTAAAAAATAGTCCGTTCCAATAGTTAGGTTTTCTTTACCAAACACAGACCTTGTTTCTGATTGAATTCAGTATGTTAAAGGAGTAACAGTACCTTCTGTTGAATTGAACTGGGGGGGGTTTCTGAATTCATGTGGCCCTTTGTGCATTTCAAACAATGCCTGTATAGATAACCTCTGACATGCCACTGTAGTGCCACAACAGCAATATTAAGGGCTCCTTTTCAGAAGCTTCAAGTGGCAGCAAGAGGTGAGAAAAGACTCATTAAATGAAGCTGAGCAGAGAAATGGGAGCTTTTTAAATGACTAAAGGTTCCTCCACAAAGAGAAAGTAAGGGCTTTGCCGGTTTAGGAGCACCCTGAATATACACTCCAACTATTTCAACTGACCCCAAAATCTAAAATAAATATTATTTTGTTCTGTTCGGTGATACAGTACAACGAGAAGAAGATCCAATATGAAATTCCTCAGTACAATCAATCAGAATCAGAAAACGTTATGTATACTGGGGAAATTGGGGATGTGTGACAGATGCTCTATTTTAGAAAAAAAAATATTTATATAAACATAGGAAAACGTAAAAAATAAAAACAAACAATGTCATAATATTAATAGTTAACATAATAATGACAACTATAAAAAAAAGTGGCATAAAAAGATGAATACAAACAGAATAAAAGTTGTTTTCTCATTGTGAATATGACAACACAAATATGTAAAAATGTGTATTTTCAAATATTTAAAATGTTTTTTTAGTAATTATGAATGATTACATTCAAGATATGTTGGCTACATTCACCTGGTCATGAGTAGAGAGTAATCTACTTCTAAAGACATTTTAAAAAACATTTATTTTTCATTTTGAGTTGAACTGTCTCCTTACATTGCTGACACAATTTGTTTCTGAAAGTGTGTGTGTGGTCCTGGCAGTGTCTGCTGTTGCCCCTGTGTGTGTTTAAGGTGTCCAAGTGATGAGTTTGAGTTTGTCAGATGCCTCAGCCCTGACTTGAGGGCCATTTGTCATTGGTGGGATTCATTATACGTGTCCCCAACACCCCCCCCCCCCCCCCGAGCTGGGCAGTGTGATCACCACTGACCCCCTGTGACAACCACAGCACCTTCATTATGTCACCGCAGCCCCCCTGTCACTACTGCAACTCTCTAACCGTCTGGGTGACACCCCTGGGTGGGACTCCAATCTCTCATCCGGAGGCCTGCCTGTCTCTGAGCCTGTCACTATGTGTGTGTGTGTGTGTGTGTGTGTGTGTGTGTGTGTGTGTGTGTGTGTGTGTGTGTGTGTGTGTGTGTGTGTGTGTGTGTGTGTGTGTGTGTGTGTGTGTGTGTGTGTGTGTGTGTGTGTGTGTGTGTGTGTGTGTGTGTGTGTGTGTTTTTCTAGTCTGTGTGTTTAGACATTGGTTTTTGGGTGTTTAATGTTTTTATTTCTCAATAAATCAATATCTAATTTTGAATACACTTTGATTGCTTAGTTTCTTGGCTGAATTCTCCTCATATATTCACCCATCTGGTTCCTCAAACAACACTTTTCCACTCCAGCTTTTGCACCAACTCATCTATAACACCTTAAACATATTAATACACCTAAGTTAATTAAGTAATTTCCTTTTAGGTATATATTTTGGTTATCCTTTGCCACATTATCATATTCTCCTTCCCCAATGGAATCATTTCAGATAACACACTGGACACTGTTGTACCTCTCCCCCTATTTTCTAATCAGCAATTATTCAATTATGTCCCATTACTTGGAGGGTGTTGCCAATGTCGCCGCCCTGGGCGTTTAGCCCCTGCTCTCTGTCAAGGGGAGACCCCAAGGGCCCCGGCGAACGCCTGTGATTAGTGTTGCGTCTGCAGAGAGGTGACAGAATCCCTCTTCAAATATTTTGTCTTCATTTTACGGCTCTGAGATGCAATTATGGAGCAGCAGTTCATTACGGCAGCACGCGGCGCTTCATGTTTTATGCATGCCGCCTCATTTAGGGACTTTATTAACGAGCCCGGTCTGACCAGGCTGCTTCAGACTCTCCTGCAGGCTGCGGCCACCACCGCCTGTGTTTCTGATAGGTGTGTGTGTGTGTGTGTGTGTGTGTGTGTGTGTGTGTGTGTGTGTGTGTGTGTGTGTGTGACATGTGTGGCGGCAATATGAGTAAGCACGAGTGAGTAAACGAAATAGAGTGAGCAAGGCTAGATGGAAAATAAAAAAAGGCAAGAAAAATGTGATTGAGAGAAAACTGAATGAAGCAGAGAGTGTGTGTGGTCAGTGTAGTGGTCACTTCACCGCCATGCCCTCTTTACACCAGCAGCTTTCCTCACGTGGCTCTATAGTGTGCAGAACGGTACAGCCTGGCTTGGCTTTAAGGCACAAGATTGAAGGGGTGGGGGCAGCAGGGGTGACTAACTGCACCTCCCTCAGCAGAAGAAAACTCCATCTGCATCCAACATTGAGACAGATGAGGCCAATTTGGCTCCTTAAATTTCTGGGCTGTGATGGATGTTGGGTGGCTGTGCTCAGTGAGAGGCTGGTAGGAAGGGTGTGAGAGAGGGGAGACAGGTGAGGAAAGAGAGAAAGAAGGAGACATCCAGGGTAGGAAGAGAAAGGGAGAATTAGGGAGGAAAGAAGTGTGAAGGACACTCACCTCTGAACATGAGCGGTTTGAATATTTAGCTAGAATTGATTTATTTAGACGACATGATGAAGACTCAGGTTCATGATGAAGACCTGATGAAGACTCAGGCTCATGGTGAAGACATGATGAAGACTCAGGCTCATGGTGAAGACATGATGAAGAGTCAGGTTCATGGTGAAGACATGATGAAGAGTCAGGCTCATGGTGAAGACATGATGAAGAGTCAGAGAAAAACCCACAGTTTAAAGGGGAAAAAAATGGGAGAAACCTCAGGGAGAGCAACAGAGGAGGGATCCCTCTCCCAGGACGGACAGACGTGCAATAGATGCCGTGTGTAAAATAATACATTTTACAGCACATAGACCGAATGTTAGGAAATGCATGTGTCTGTAATAAGAAGATGAATCTACGAAGATGTCAGCTACAATCCTGAGGAAGCCATCAGGGAAGCAGCATGGCGAGACCCAAGGCAGGACCGCAGAGACAGGTTCAGCCACGACCCGAAGTCCACGACTTAATCCAGAACTCAGGATAGAGGATCCAAGACACAGGACCACAGCAAGAGGATCAGCCTCGACTCCGGATCCCGGCGTAGATATAGATACAAAACAAGATGAAAGATTTGGCTGGGTTAATCAGAACAAGAGAATACACAGACACAGACAGAGAGGGGAAAGGTCATTGGATAAAAGTTATTCTTGATAACCCTCTAGAAAGATCTCATGAACTTCCCCATGAAGACATGATGAAGACTCAGGCTCATGATGAAGACCTGATGAAGACTCAGGCTCATGGTGAAGACATGATGAAGACTCAGGCTCACAGTGAAGACATGATGAAGACTCAGGCTCATGATGAAGACATGGGGAAGCTCTCGTTGCAATCTTTGTCTGCCCAAACAGTTCTGAAGTGATCAAAGGAAACTTGGAACTTGAAATGTTGCACCAACAATGGATACGTTGTATTCAGATATATCTTTGTGAGGCCATGTTTCCGTAACCACCTTAAACTGCAAACTCCAGATATTATGTCTGACTCCTAGCTAATGGCGCTAGCTTGTCCTTTATTAGCCAGTGATCTTATACTGCTCATGACGAGAGGGCACGGCTTATATCTCCATGAGGTTCTATATGAGTTTTTTTCAAACCACATGAACGGAAGAATTAAGCTACAGGACTTACAAACAGCGCTATTTATTTATTCCAGGTGCCCTTATATAGCGGACACTGGCTTTCCAAGTTTCAATTGAGGCAGAACTGAAGTTAATGTGCCCGAAATGTGTATCCAACAATGGTCATTGATGGAACATTTTCTGTTAGGAGGGTTGCCAACTTGAATAATGAGACACACCTGATTAAGATCAGATGCATAAAAGCGAACTGTATATCAGTGACTCAATAACCTTGTCCCCATTTGTTTGCGTTGAGCTTGGTGGGTTTTACGTGTGTTATGCCATAACACACGTAATGCCCACCAAGCTCTTTATTCTGTAGTGTTTGTATAGCACACAATGCAAACACATGGGGACAAGGTTATTGATTCACTGATATACAGTTCGCTTTTATTTATCTGATCTCAATCAGGTGTGTCTCATTATTCAAGTCATACACTTGAATGTGCCCAAGCTTGGTTGCATGACTTAAATTCTAACATTTCTTATGTTACAAATACACATTTCATGTAGTCGGGTTGTATTTGCCTCCAGTTTTGCGCAGCTTTAACTGACTGATGGCCTTCCCACTGCAGAGCAGAGCTCCCATCTGCACTGCAGACACGCCCCCCTTTGATAAGAACTACCATCCCGGGGCCTACATAAATATTTTATCAAGTATAATGGAAATTGTCAAATCAATCTAATTGTGTAATGCATTATGAAGACATCAAACTTAAACAAAGCACATATGCTATCATTTCTTTTAACGACCGGGACAGCCTGGCCGGGCTGAGCTAGCGGTTTGGGACCCAGGGGGCCTCAGCAGGGCTGGGAGGGCTGGCAGCAACCACTCTGGATATATATCTCTGCGCTCTGCCCAGACCTGCCTCGCTCACATTTCATCAAAGGAATCAATTTCTCAAATGTGCACAACTGTGAACCATAATTATATTAGAGCCCAATGGCAGTTATCCATGACATGCAAGAGGGAGCGAGAGGAGAGAGGGGGGGGAATGCATCTGTGCATGTTTGTGGTGACATGTATGATATTATTAACAATATTACTTGAGGTAAACATTTAGTGTTACTCAGGTTTGGGTATTAATAGATTACATGTAACAGGATAAGGTAATCAGGTTACAAAAAAAGTTAAATGTATTCCCATAGTTACGTAAAAATGGTGTCATCACATTACAGTTACATTTATTTTAAATAGGGATGACTAGCAGAATAACAATATATAGTATAGGTCGACGGACTGCCTGAATTATAATTTTGGTTTTCATTTAGGCTACTTTCATTTTTTTTATTACATTTTCTTATTTTATTCAGCAGGTGAACACCTGACTTGTTAAACTAAAATACCGTGTTCGCTTTGAAATATTGTATTAAACTTAAACAGCATTTGTAAACTATACTATTCCAAAGACTTAGCAGATAATATAAGAGGACACACTTTTGAAACTAAATATCTTGGTTTCTTCTTTTCTATGGTTAAATTGTTCAGTCTCACATAATACACTTTAATACAAAACCATGTTATGAATATGTGTATTCTCTTCTCCATATTTGCATTGCATTTGATATTGAGGTAATCCAAAAGTAACGAGAAATGCGGTGGCTTTGATGTACTGTATGATACTTAGATTAGGCTACTGATTACATATGTAATAGGTAACTACTAATTGGAAAGGAGTACATTTGAAAGTAACCATCCAAACCCTTGTTTTACTTTAATATTAGGCAATGATGTGCATAGTCCACCTTTCAGTTGTTGTTTTCTTTGTTCTTAAGGGGTGATATGTCACTGTAGTTGGTATCTGATAAGACAGAGGGATTAAGATAGAGGGAAAGGAAGATAGATTAAAAGAACAGCACAGGTGAGCAGAAGAGACAAATCAAAAGCTGAGAATGTGTGACATGTGTGAAGAGTGCCGAGTTGGGCTTGAATCAGAAGCGAAGACCTAAAGAGAACACATTGTCTTCACATGTCAATTCAGACTAGAAACAGAATAATCCATACGTTCAATAAATGTGCAGATGATACCCACTTATACCTCACTGACTCAAGACACACACTTAGAAAATGCTCTCAAAAATCTAACTTTATTATAGATTCTGGGGTCTCAAACAGGATGACTTATTTCCCCTAATTGTACACCACACAGATTTCACATGCTTACAGTTGAATTCAGTCCCGCCAGTTCCTCGCCTCTCCTCTTTCTTTACCCCCTCCTCTTTCCTCCTTTCATCTTTTCTATCCCGGGTTCAGCGTGTGATTCGGAGGGCCTTCCCCTCCTCTCCGCCCCGGCTGATGTATGGCCTGTGGAAACAATGTGAGCGCCGGGTTGTTATTCTGTTTGCTTTGCATTTGACAGGCTTGAGTTAGCGTCCGACTGGGATCCTATCTCATTAGGCCAAATGCGGGGGCTACAAAACAATCAAAAAAAACGTTTGGCAACTGGCATCCCACTTAGCAACACCTGTCAACATACAGGCAGAAGATAAACTCCGCAAATTAGAGTCAGGGCTGAGATTGAATCAGAGAGAGGGTAAGAGAGGCAGTGAGATGTCCATATGCTCCGTGTTGTTAGGGAGTTAATGATATGAAGTAGAGGGGTTGATGTGGAGGCTTCCTCGTTGATGATCTTGATTGTGGTTTTAGGACGCGTGTGTGTGTGTGTCTTACACATACATCTCTGTGTTTATCCAACTTAATTCATTTGCATTTCATTAAAAATAAATGTGCTTTGTTAATCCTGATTAGCTCACACAACCAAAGAAGAAGAAGCACAGCCATTCGTCTCTTAATACAAATGTATCAAGAAACCAATCGTTTTTGCTAAATTGTGAGCTCCTGATGGTGTCGTCTACAATTGTCGTCCATCTCCTCAATCCTACATACTTTATTTTGTCGTCTTCTAAGCAAACACCCTCACACACATACACACACACACACACACACACACTCACACACACACACACACACAAACGCACACACTTGTTATTTTCCTCTGCTGCATCTTCCCCTCCTCACCCTGTCCAAACATACATCTTTATCAAGCGGCTGTTGTCAGACAACATTAGATAATTAATAGGCTATTTGTCAGGCCTGTGAGAAACATGTTAAAATCCCCGAGCAGCTCCCCAGATAAATCCTGCCGCGCACACAGACGCCTTTGTTGTGTCAGCCTGCCATCGGAGCTGCAGAGTTACCATTAAAGGACCCTCATTATTAATCACAACTAATACTAATTAATTAGGTGTCTGTGTGTGTGTGTGTGTGTGTGTGTGTGTGTGTGTGTGTGTGTGTGTGTGTGTGTGTGTGTGTGTGTGTGTGTGTGTGGTGTGTGTGTGTGCACAGAGGGGCCGGCTCTAACTTTCAGTTTGTTGTGCGATGTTAATTGGTAACTCGGCCCAGGGCCCTTAATGGAGTGTTTTCCATTTGGAACGGGGAACAGTTGACTAACACCGGGGTGAAAACACATAGACAATGCTCTCATTAATTAAGACTGTGTAAAGAGCTCTGCGGAGTGTGTGTGTGTGTGTGTGTGGTGTGTGTGTGTGTGTGTGTGTGTGTGTGTGTGTGTGTGTGTGTGTGTGTGTGTGTGTGTGTGTGTGTGTGTGTGTGTGTGTGTGTGTGTGTGTGTGTGTGTGTGTGTGGTGTGTGTGTGTGTGTGTGTGTGTGTGTGTGTGTGTGTGTGTGTGTGTGTGTGTGTGTGTGTGTGTGTGTGTGTGTGTGTGTGTGTGTGTGTGTGTGTGTGTGTGTGTGTGTGTGTGTGTGCTTGAGCAGTTTGTCCAATATGAGTTCTTGAATGGATGTGTGAACATAACTGCACATGTATCTTTATTCTGACATACAGCACCTGCACAATTACAATAATTATACATTTTATCGTTTAAAAATACTGTTTAACGCAAAAGGATTTTTCATCCAAACAAACAACATATTTATCTATCTGTTATTTAACAGTTTGAAAAAGGCAAAACGGTAAAAAACAGCAATATTGAAAAATGTCTTATTTATATGGAAATGTCCTCTTTCCAGTGAATTGTTTACAGTTATATAAACAAATACTGAGATATATTATGGACAATGGGCCAGGACTGTATGTATACAGCTACCTAAGGCAATGTGTTTGTATCACTCAGTACCACAGTCACCCCAATGGACCGGCGGACCAAAAGACTCCCCGAAAGCGGCGCTAAGGCCTCCATTAAGCACAAAGACAGAGTTAATTAGGAAGCTTATTGCCTGTCCCGAGGGCATGGGGCTCCGAACGCTCCCCTGTACACCCTGCTGAGGGAATGTAGGCACAAACTGATGCTCTGTAATTAACTGCGCTTAGCAAATCAACAGCAGCCATATTCTGTTTGGCAGTCGATGTGACAGCGTTACAATTAACAAACTAAAGATAATTATTGTTATTTTCTTTTGAATTCATTCACAATGACTTGTCTCTCCCAGATGTCTACGCCTACATCTCCCTCAGGGTATCCTTATTTTTCCGGCAAATTAATCAATGTGCAAAAACAGCGATCCCCCTTAACCCCCTGTGCCACATATTTAAATCCTCCAAATGATTTTTTTAAGTAAGTGTTATGAAAAATGTAGCTTTTACCGGGGTTCTGTTTTGTGTGTTTAACCGTCAGCACAAATACATATTGATGATTTTCCTGGTGCAGAGATATAAATGGAAAGCAGAGGAATGATGAAGAGGTCGGCCTCAGAGTTTGGATGGGATGACTAATGGAGGGGATCATGTGTGATTATGTCTGACCTGGAGAACAAGGGTAAGCCCCCCCCGTCCCATTTGTCTGTTATCACAGGCAACAAATGATGTCTGCAGATAAGCGTGAGGGCCGGTCCTCCTAAGGTGAAGAGTTTATTTCCATATTTCATGATCTAAGACCCCATCAGTCAACCCATAGACCCCTTTTATATATCTAGAGATGAAGTGAATGTGAATTGGGCCTAAGTCGATGAAGAATGTACCCACCTTTAGAAAATAACAGTGTTATTGTGTCTCTAGCAGAGATGTATTTGTTTTAGCTAAATGTTTTGGGTTGATCAAAAAAACTGAGTTATGTCCAGTTAAGAAAAGAGAAACTAAAGAAACAAAGATCTTATGTTTCATTATACTCATCACAATTTGCAGGCTTCTCTCTATGCAGATTAAAATAGTAACAAATACATAAAAACAGTGACACAAACAGTCATCATAGCAGCACAGAGAATACTAGAATAGAAGACACTACGTCAATTAAATATACACATGTCCAGGTAGCCCAAAGGTACACCATGTACAGATTTGAGCTGTGAGTTCTCAGATTTCCAGAGGTGAGATATTGGCCTGAAAAATATAAATAGAGCTAAATATATGCTATTGTTAGAAAAAGACATCAAAGAAGGACAGCGGTGCAGAACAAAAAGAGAGAGGGGGGGTTTGACATGTCCACAGGTAGGTTATTCCTCTCTGTAAACATATGTATCCATTTGTCCCGTGGGTGCGTCCCCTTGGCGTCCCGTTGGCAGTGGCTGGGTCACACCTCCATTAGGGGCTTTGTCACAGTGATTAATAGCTCCTTCTATCATCTTTAATTCACTCCCTGATGATGGCGGCCCTGCTCGCTGCTCGGGGTAATCGTGTGATGTATGAGTTCGCCCAACACCTCGTGGCAGAGGTGAAAATCATTCCACCCATGCAGATAGCAGGCCCGGGAACAAATGTTTGTCCTCTTTAATAAGAATTAATGAATTTGGCGTCAAACACGAGCATTTAAATACACACTCGTGTCGGTTTGTGCGTAGTGCGGGGTGATTTTAAAGCAATATTGTTTCCTCATTTGAATTAAGATATTTCAGATTAATCATCATCAAAGTCCTGCTTCTATTTTTACACTTGTTTTCTTGTACTATCACTTCAAGTCATGGTGCTTCTCCCAGCTGGAGTTCCCCTCCTCTACCCAGGATTACTGTAGCGCTCCCTCTTTGATGAAGGGCGTCAGCTTGCAATGATGAAGTGATGTCCATTACTGAACAAACAAACAGGACTATTTGCTTAAAGTAGGCACTCAGAAATGCATACAACACACACACACACACACACACACCAATCTGATCGTCTGTGCTCGGTGTCCCTGCAGCCCCACACGCAGCTTCAGCGTTCAACTTATCAATCATCTGCACATGAAACCACCATTTTTAAAACTCTGAACATAGCATATGTGCTTTCGGCCAACGTTTACCTTACTGAAACATATGTTTATGAGCTGAAATGCTCTCGTTGAGTGCGCTGGACTGGGGGAATTTCTGGTCTGAATCAAATATAAACTTGGAGACCAGTGTGAGGGGGGGAAATGTCAGAGGAGAAACAGCAATGGAGGGATACAGTTACCTTTAAAAGCTCTTGTCCCTCTCACATATGGCAAGCTTCACATTCAGGACTTTAACCGCGTTACTCTGCGCTGAAAATCATTACGTTGACTCCCAGAGCCACATTGGGTTTCATACCCAACCCCGGCTCAGCAGAGTCTTTAAAATACTTCCCTCTCAAACACTGGGCCCACACAGTGCGGGTGTCAAACACAATAGTTACACAGAGACTGTGATCAGGTATTGCCGCAGGGAATGACTATGAGAAGTACATGAGCTGTAGATCTGGTTTGACAAATACACGAACATACTGCATTACACAGAGCACGCAGCCAAATATCCTCAACAGACAGCTGATTCAGCACAATTTGTTCATGCATAGATTTTATTTTTCCCCACTCACATCTTGACAGGAATTATGATTCCTAACTGTCAGAGGGAAACAGCTCCTGTACAGTTGACAGTTTTGCTTTCCTTTTCACCAGACATGTTTTTTGTTTTGCCTTGCACATCATTTAAAGATATTTATACGCAATGCACTTGGTTTATATTGTGCCTCAAGTATTCTATCAAAGGATCTGGCAGTTTAAAAGCGAAACCACATGAAGAAGTTCAGTGACTTTGTCCAGGTCTTGAGTTAATCTCTCAGGTTAGTTTATGACCACCTGTGGCCAATCACAGTGACCCGTTCAGTCAATCAGAAGCACGGTTACTTCATGGCCAGTGAACAAGAAGTGTGTGTGTGTATCTGTGTGGATCAAAGGTTCAATGGCTGACAGCGCCGCGGTACAGTGTCACACAGGCAGCCCTTCAGGAATGTTCCTCAGCGCAGGGATGGGTTGTGGAGCCTCATTAGCGGAGCCCCCCCTCTCCCCGCGGCCTGTCAGCCCCGATAGGTGCTGCCCGTCTCAGACGCACGCCGGGGGGGCGGCAGCTTCCTGTGAATCATTTCCGGCTTCAAGTGTCTCTCTGTCTTTCTGTGTGACACCTGGCTGGCTATCTTCCACAATGGCTTCTTCGTAGAGTGGTGCAGGAATGAGTCCTTAACCCGGAATTGAGTTAGCATTCTGGTTCAGTCGTCTCGAAATCAAAGGTTTCTGAACTTGTGTTTTAGTAGATGCCTGAAATCAAATCTGTGGTTGATACAAGCTTACACGTTGTTGTCAGTTTTGTTTTAACTATATATGTCAGTAAATACCCCACTCTTGAATGTTGTGTCTTAATGGTGGTTGCTATCAAAAATGAGCCTTTTTACAAACGATCACGTTGAACATTAGCCTCCTTTAGCTTAGCGGTGGCGTTGTGAAGTCAAGTGACTGTGATGAAGTTCATTTATTAATAACATATTTTATTTCTATAGCGCTTTTCTTGAAACCAAAGACGCTTTACATTTGGGAGGGAGGGTAGACAAACGAAACAAAGCCAAAAAAGAACAAAACAAAACAGAAAATCAGTCAGGAGGAAGTTGGTTGAGGGGGGGGGGGCTTATGGATACAGAGTTGAAGAGGTGGGTTTTGAGGCGGGACTGGAACAGGGTGAGGGACTCAGACTCACGGAGGTATTTGGGGAGGGAGTTCCAGAGCTTCGGTGCTGCCACAGAGAAGGCTCTGTCCCCGAAGCTCCGGAGTTTGGCCTTGGGGGTGGAAAGCAAACCGGCTGAGGTGGATCTGAGGGACCGGGGTGGTTGGTAGAGGATGAGGAGGTCAGTGAGGTAGGGGGGGGCCAGATGGTGGAGGGCTTTGAAAATGAGGAGCAGGAGTTTGTAGTGGATGCGGTGTGAAACGGGGGGCCAGTGGAGTTCTTTGAGGACCGGGGTGATGTGATGCCATGATTTGGTGTGGGTGAGGAGTCTGGCGGCTGCGTTCTGGACACGCTGGAGTCTATTGAGGGATGTAGTGCTGATGCCGTAGAGGAGGGATTTGCAATAGTCAAGGCAGGAGGAGATGAAGGCGTGAATGAGTCGCTCAGCTGCAGGGCGGGTGAGAGAGGGACGGAGTTTGGCAATATTGCAGAGGTGGAAAAATGAGGTATTTACAACTTGACGGATGTGGGGCTCGAGGGAGAGGGTGGAGTCAAATATAACGCCAAGGTTGCGTGCCTGGGTGGAGAGGGAAACAGGGGTGCCATCAATGGTGACTGTCAGGTTGGGGGTTTTGCTGAGGGTGGATTTGGAGCCGATGAGGAGGAGTTCAGTTTTATTTATTTTATTTCATTTAAAGCCTAACATTAGCTTATATCAAAAACGTGTGTTGGCCAAAGATCTAGGTCGGCCTACCAAAAAATATCATCATTGCATCACACTTTTAGCTCTTGCTTTGTCTGAAAACCAAACAATATCGTATCAATATCAATATCAAGGTATTTGGTCAACAATATTGGGATATTTGATTTTCGTCTTATCGCTAAGCCCTAATCGTTTCCATGCAAAGGCAATCTTACAATTGGAAGTTCAATCTCCAGGTCAAGTTTCCTTGGGCAGGATACCAAACCCTCAATTGCTCCCCTAAGTGTAGTAAGTCACTTTGGATAAAGGTTAAATCTAATGTCATTTCAAGATATCGAAATAGAGTATTGGCCAGCCCTAAAATGTATCTGTCTCTGATTTCTGCTTTTGTGAGACCTCAGAACAATGCTATGTTGCTCCACCTGCATGCTGTGTCAACACTATGAATGATTCAATCCCTCTTCCACCATTCAGCCACGTGTGCCGCTCTGAAGAAGCCCAGTGTGGGTTCAAGGGTCATACATCTATGTCCTGTTTCACTCTATTCACAATTAACCCCGGTACGCTTCCCTCTGTTTTCACTGTATGGTGGAGATGAGTTCAGGAAAAGGAAATATAAAACAGTCCGAGCCGTACAATGCTGGGCAGACCCTGCCTGCCCACCTTGGCATCAGCTCAAACAAAAATCAAGTTGCTGCTGCAGGCTACTTTTTTTATTCCAAAAGCCATGTCTTATTTAACATTTGGAAATGAAGTGAAATGTGTCAGTTCCGAGTAGACCAAGAACATACCCACTGACGAGACGGGAAAAAGGCAGAAAAACATTGACATTAGGAACGAGTGTGCTCCCTCATGCTCTCCCGTGCTTTATTACTGAGCTCAATGAAAACAGGCTTTGTCACATGAAACCCGCACATGTTGTTTCACATCTGTTGGACCTCTTGTCTTCTGCTAACTACTAACTTGTCAGTGTTAGAAATATAAATAACATTAGAAAGACAACCTGTTGTGAGTGTTAAGTAAGAGATACAAAAGCGCTACCGACAGCGACGTTGAAGATGTTGGCTGTCCGTGTTCTTTTTTCATTAGACTGCCACGCTGCACATTATCTCAGTTATTTAGTGGCCACGTACCTAAAAAAACAACGACTTGATTAAAAAAATATTAATTTAAAAATGATCATACTGCTTCCACAACAAACTAAACAGATATTTTCCTCTGCGTACCAATGGCTGGAAGTACAGCAACAGCAACCTACCTTAAAATGACGGCACACTGATCAAGATTTTCTGTAACTGTCCAAGTCTGTTCTCTTCCATTAACCAGTAATTAAACACTGCAGAACCCATACTGTGTTTACTTCCTGTCTGTCTTCTTCTGTTGATTTCTCCGACGTCCAGCACGTTCTTTTAGCCTTTTACCTTCTCTCGTTGTCTTTTTATTTTCTTTACTGGGGACAGTTAAGCCATCATGAATCCAAAGTTTCACTCTCTCCACAAATATAAAACATTATTCTAAAAGTATTCCATGATGCTCTCTGATGGAGAAGACTAATGTGTGTTGTCCACACCTGGTATTACATTGACCTGACTTCTTTCTGTGGATTGATTTAACCGCACAGAGTCCATTGATCCTCATTAGCAGTAAACTGTTCTCCTTAGCAACAGTCTGTTAGCAAAAATGAACAACCAGTGGAATGTCCAAATCGTCCAATCAGAATCAAGTATTTGGGTCATTCCAGAATTGGAGGACATTTCATGTCCCCCATATAAAAACATCTAATAATCCATGCCCAAAATGCTAAAACATGCACTTGTTGTGTTAAAGATACTTGTCTTGAGACAAAATGTATAGAAAGTTGTAGAAAAAGTGGTTTCAAAATATTATTTAAATTATCAAATAGCTCTCGAACATCCCCTAAAATTGCATTTTTCTCTTGTCCCGCTTCTTGGTGACCAACTTGCATGTCAAATATAACATTTAAAATAGGGATTTTATTTACTTTTGTTGGTATTATTCTATTGATATATGTCTCTTGTAATGGTAATATCAATTTGTTAAATCATAAACATATTTTAGATAACAGTAATTTTGCACAGAAGGTGTGTCCCTCAACATGCGTTCAACCCTGTTACCCAAACCTTTTTAGATCGGCACAGGAAGTGAACAAACTGTAAGTCAGATGACACAGAGGAAGTGACATCAGCAAGCCATGTGCTAGTGCCATGGGTAGACCAAAACTAAGTCCTCTCTTTTATTTTTCATATGTTTACAATCTTTTCAGTCTTAAAAGAGTGTGGCACTCTGACCCACTCAACCCTGTTACTGATATTATCAGAATAAAGCATATTCATTTCAAAGTTATCTTTCTTGCTTTAGATATCCAAGTGTGTCCTTACCTTGAAAGTAGCATTACATGCTACATCTAGCATCCTGAGGTTAAAGCTCAAATTAGCATTGATTTTCAACCCTGTTACTTTAATTAGAGTAACAGGGGTAATTCTTCATTGGAAAATATTAATTTGATGCCTAGCTGTCCTCCAATTCTGGAATGACCCATTTAACTAAGCTGTGTAATAATTGGTGATAATCCATCAATCACAAAGCTTTTGCTGAGCATTACCCTCACGTAGAGTCTCTTTGTCTTTCAGGTGATGGTGATGACGAGTTTGCCCTTTACCCATCCGACATCTTGGACGATGTGTGCGGCTCTGACGGCGACCCCGCCCCTCCCTCGGCCCTGGTAGAGGACCCAGCATCCCCTCTGCTCTCCGATGACGAGGCTTCACCCCAGCACTCTCTGTCATTCCAACACCCGAGTATCTTTTTACCCCAAGATGAGTTGACCGTGCCCCTGGACTTTGAACTGCGAGAGTCGGCAGTTCCATGCGGAGGTCTGGGCATCTGGAGCCACAGGAGGATCAACGAAGGGGAGCGATTCGGACCCTACGAAGGAGAGCACACGCCTTATCTTCGGGACCCCACTCAAGGCTGGGAGGTAGGAACCAAACCAATGCAGAAGAGTTAATGTGTGATCCAAGGTTATTGATTTGCAGAGTTGATACCTTCATACACATGGCGGATTGACAGAAATGCAAAGCAACATTTATAATTTCAAGAATTGAGAAAACACATTTTACAGTGGCCGCCATCTTAAGGGCCTTAGTACGAGAGTGCTAGAACCCAATGATGTCCAAACACGAAGTAAGAAGAACATCTTGTTCTTGGTAAGATTATAATTATTATTCTTATACTGGAACACGTGTTTGAGGCACTAATTATACTGACTTACATACTGAATACTGTGGACAATCCCCACAGGAGCAATTTGGGGTGAAGTGTCTTGCCAGGAGCGGCGGGTACTGTAGGCTAGGGAAGGCTAAGCCTTCCCAAATATTTGTGTCACTGCATCCTGGTAAAATTAAAATATAATGTATAATGTTTGTGTCTTTGACATTAGCGCTGCTATGCAGCCACCTGTGCCCTGTGCTACGAAGCCAGTTCCACAGACCCTGGATATGTTTGAGTTATCTTAACTAACCCTAACAAACGAGATCTCACTAAGCGGTCATACGACGCTGGTTATCAACTCGGTAAATCAAGCCAGGGTTTCTCTCTCCAGCTGAGAGCACGTTCACGTGAAAGGGGCGGGGTTAGCAACATTTGACCAATCACAAACAGGGACAAGTGTACTGACAGCGCAGCGTCATACATCATTCATGAAAAGTAAACTAATATTAGACATATATTAACTTTAAACATCCATGACGTAAACATATAATCCAGGATACAATCCAGGATACAAGCCACATAGCTGCAACTGCAAGGAGAATACAGAACAACTGCTTAAAAAATAACTACAGAGTGTTTGAAAGCGTACAACAGTTTTATGATATCACTAGTGGATCTGACTTTAATTACATTTGACTTGAATGTTTCGTCAACGTAATGACACTGTAAGTGTTGCACGGCCGGATACGAGAAGCTGACTCAAATAAGGAAATATTGTGATATTATATGATCGATGATCTGATTGATGATCTGATTGAATGTGATATGAATAATAAGTGCGACACGTCGGAGTCTTCTCTGCATACGGCAGTTTAAACTGTATTTCCTTTATCCTGTAATATGACTTGATAGTTTTAAACTCCGGACACTGAGCTCTGATTGGTCAGCAGGCGGTGCTTTCAATGAGTTGATCTCTTTTCTATAGACGCGGAGGCGGGCAGCATCAGGTAAAAAAAAGTTATTTAGCCTTCCCAAACCTGAGCCTCACGCGCCGCCTCTAACAACATGCTGACTGCAGTGGGGTTTGAACCTGTGACCCCCTGATCCGAACACCAAGGCTCTATCCACTGCGCCACACACCTCCCCATTACAAATTGGTAAATGTGCTTTCTTGTTTTCAATTGTTTTGCAATATATTCCGCTACAGTAAAGACATTTACTTTACTTTGGTTTCAGAATTAAAATGAAAATTGAAGTTACAAGGTTTTTTTTAACAGTAGTAGCACACAAGGGGGGTCCCTTTTCAATTCTTACACTGACGCATTCACATCGGTCCTCTTTTTTATTTCCTCCCATGTCGTCATGCTCACATTTAGCCCAGTGACCACAAGGCAAGTTGTTACTGTTGGCTGCCCAGTGATGTAATGTTAGCTCAGTGCCATTGAAAGTCGAGGTTGTGCTCTTAACTCAATTAAAATGAAAAGCCATAAATCCCTTTTTCATCCCGGTTAGGGACCCAGTGCGGCCATTGGCAAATCACATATTGGTCAGCCGGCACAAAAAATCGAAGTCAGGGTCACAGGACAAGGTCAGAGGTTAGCTGTGGTCTCCGTCAGTGTCATGCTCGCTCGGTTTTATAGAGTAGGAGGAAGGGCCGGCAGAGTATCAGCCTCATTAAGCCTCTAGAAATAGATCCTCTCTAATTTGAATGTGAGGATTTGGTCCTTCATATCCTTTGTCCCTTTTGTGGGACAGAACCAAGCTCATTAAGAACCGCTGACCATGCAGTTCATAGAGTGAAAAGTCACAGGTTTAAATAGAGAGATGATTCAATGCTGCATTACTGGAGGCTCCCTAGCCCCTAAACTCCGTTTCAATGGTGCGCTGAGAACATGTTGGTAGAACATTCCCCTCATATAAATACTTTTGGATTTGGATTCTCGTTGGGTTTGCATCATAGAACATTGCTCCAGCCCATCAGCTCTCACTCAGTGGTTTTGGCTTGGACAAAACAGAAAGAAAAATGCTTTATTTTTTTTCTCCAAGAAGCTAAGACTTCTCCCTCATTATCAACTGCCGGGTGAGAGGCAATATATAAATGTCTCTTTAAATTGAAGTGGAGGGAAACCCTGAATTTTTGCCCATTTTCATAACACAGAATCTTAATAAAAAGTCCCTAGGAGATTTAAAGGTGGTTGAACAACTTCTCTGGCTTCTTCTGTTTTTCCCAGGGAGGGGAATAAAGGAAAAAGAGGTTTCATGAATTTTAATCCGGTGGTAATTTATGGGGAGCTTGAATAATAATATGTATTTAAAAAAGGCTGTGTGTGTGTGTGTGTGTGTGTGTGTGTGTGTGTGTGTGTGTGTGTGTGTGTGTGTGTGTGTGTGTGTGTGTGTGTGTGTGTGTGTGTGTGTGTGTGTGTGTGTGTGTGTGTGAGGGCATGCGGGTGGTGGTGGTGATGGGGGGGGGTTGAGGGGAAAGATAGGATCGTGGCGAGGCAGCACTGTATCACAATGTTTAATTACCACCCTGACAGCGAGCCATAACTCTTTCCATTAAGTAAATAAGTTGTAAAGAATTTATGATGAAATGCCACATTATTCAGAATGGATATTCAGTGATGACATCCCTCTGCATTAAATATGGTAAACGCCATTAAGCCCTGCTGACCCTCCCCCTTCCCCTCCCATGCCCACCCGTTTACCATCCCTCACCCATCAGCCCCCTCCCCTCCCGCCTGCAAACCGTCAATATGCCAATAAGCCCGCGGAGGGTCCGTAAAAATAAAATTGATTTGGTAAATGTGAGTTAAGATAGATATGTTTGCTTTCATCATCAATTCCGTGGTGCGCGGCGAGGTGATGTCACCGACCAGGGAGCGCTAAAGTGGCGCTCCCATCTGGAGCGTTTGATGGAGGGCCCTGAGCGGCCCAGGCCAGTGGTGACAGACTGGGGGGAGTTTGTCACCAGGGAGGCCACCGTTCTTCAGAGCCATCACCATAAATTCGGAGGCTTTATTCATAAAGGGGAGGCGAGAGTTATGGGGCCCATGATGCTTTATGAATACAGCAATGGTGACTTATGGGAAAGATAGCTTCGGTAAATAAGAGGTAGAGAGGCAGCGGCGAGGGTCTGTCAGCCGCTCACCTACACTATGCAGAGTGCTGACTGTGCCAGCAGTCACATGACCACTGTGTGTGTGTGTGTGTGTGTGTGTGTGTGTGTGTGTGTGTGTGTGTGTGTGTGTGTGTGTGTGTGTGTGTGTGTGTGTGTGTGTGTGTGTGTGTGTGTGTGTGTGTTTCTGAGACAGATATATCAGCACTTTTATCAAGTTGATGCATTTTAACAGATGAATTTCTCCCACTTATCCCGGCCACTTGACATTTGACATAATTCAGTTAATTAAGTTAAATTGTTAACTTAGACTCAACTTCATTTTTTAAGATAAGATAAGCCTATATAGATTACTGTTGGAAATGCTGTTGTCATAGCAAGAGTTCACACTGATTATGAGAATAAAACTTTCTTTTTTAAAAAGCAACAGCATTTACTCAAATAACAATTATAGAATTAAGTCAAAAATGTTTACATACATACACATCATTTTAAATATATAAAATGTGCAGGTATTTAAAGTTGTTTAAATGTGTTTCAAGCCTTGTTGATGGAGCCTGATGGCAACAAAGGATCGTCCAATAAGGATAATGAATGTATTGTATTTCATTTGTATTAACAATTGAACAACAATGGGAGTTAAGAAAAAAAAATCAAAATGGCTTTGAATATCTAAATGGCGAGTGAAGTGACCTTTCAACCTGGTAAATGATCCCACTAGAACAATGCTTAGGATCTGTTTTATTACCAAAGTTTAACACTTAAACTACATTCCTGTAACTAGTTTATAATAATAGAAGGTTGAATACTCCATATCTTTTCCAGAATTCATTCAATAATTGTACTTAATCAAAGCAAATACAGACACAGAATCCATGAACATTGCGTTGAGTCTTTCATGTGACAGAATGGGGATGCTGTGTGCTGCACTCGGCCACACAGTATTTGCATGCATTTCTCCATGGCGTCCTTGAAAACACTCTTAACGCCTGGATGCCCACCAGTCCATATTCTGCTGTCTCTCTCTGAGTCGTTAGGCACATTGAAATTCAAACTCCATTTGTGTCCGTCGTCTTCTCAGCGGCGGCAACAATAAGACAGAGAGTTAGAATCCGGGGAGAGAGTTATCCAGCACTCAATGAGCCTCAAACTAGCAGCCCCACGGGATTATGGGTCCTGGGCTTAGAAAAACCGGGTGCCTCCTGCTGTAGGAGCGATGGGCGGAGCAGGTTAGGGGTGCGAGAAGGAGGTGGGGTGATGAGTGGGGCGGGACAGGGGTGCTTTAGGAGCCTTTGTGCACCTCCTTGAGTGAGAGGCTGAGGTGGAGGTGGTAGCAATAGTGTTGGAGGTGGTGGGGAGGTGGGGAAGGAGATTAGCAGTGGTGGTGAATGGGAGTAGAGGATTAGGTGGCTGGGCAGGGCCTGTCTCCTGAACCTCATGAGAGGATGGGAGGAGGAGAGGCAGCTGCTAGGAGACCCATCATTTAAACCGCTGTCAGCTGGAAACCCTGCATTTCTAATGGAAACCTAAAAGAAAATGTTATTACTTTACAATGAAGTGCATCGGAAACTTTTAATTTAAGAGTCAAATATACAGTTTGTGGTTAATTTATAGAGCCTAGGGTTACAATGCTAGCAGGTGATATGGAGCGGCTGTGAATCAGGGGGTGACTCAGCATCTACTATAATCGGAGGGTCAGTGGTTCAATCCCAATTCCGTGCAGACAACATGTCCAAGTATCCTCGGGCAAGATACTTAATATATACCTTTGCTCCTGAAGGCATGTAGTGTGTATTGAAGTGTTGGCTACATTTCATGTCATGTATTTAATTTGCCATTTACAAAACAGCAGAAACAACAAGAAAATCGTTTTCGTCCAACTGAAGTTTGTATAACTGTTTTTTGTTGCCTTTAATATGTACAGACAGTGTGAACTCTAGGAAAGGTCGATCCAGGAATCAGGGTTTTGTGTGTCGCATGCGTGTCCACATACACTCTTGGGTATAAGACAGAGTGTGAGAGCGTGGACGGAGGGCGTTTCGAGAGGGGCGTGTTTTTTGTGCGCGGATAAGCCGCTGTCCTGAATGAATGCAGATGTCTCTGGCTGGCTGTCCGCCTGTCCCCCCGCGCCCTGACGGCCCGTCACCTCTCTCTGTCACTGGGAGAAAGAGCCACTCTTGGTCTCCTCCTAAAAAGCCCCTTAATCCCCGGGCCCCTGCCACATCCCGTCCACTGTCAGCGGAGATGGCCCTGCCCACAGGAGCGCTGGGGATGAACCTCTCTGTCACTCACACACCTCTCAATGGACACACATCTTCACATTTTCACATGCACATGTTTTTTCAAAGTGGAAAAGTCCTGCGTCTGTAAAGGCGATGTGAATGGCGGTTGTCAATGCTTTGTGCAGCATGAACACAACGGCCGCCGCTCTGACATCATTGAGGGACCTGTTTTCTCTCATGAGAAGAGCACTGACTGGCTGCGGAGACACTGAGTGTAATTATGAAGCAGGCATTCACAGCACACACTTGGGTCTCATTGATGAATTGTAAAGAAGACAATAAAGCCCATTAAAAGCTGTTGTGTTAGACCGGATAGTGCCAGGAGGGAAATGAGTCTCCATGTAGACACAATGTTCTGGACAAGAGACTGTTAAGTTGTGCTGCAGAGGAAACACATATCCTTTAATTAAACTGTCTGTAATCGTAAATATTATACTTATAGTTCGGTCACGTAGAACTGAGGAAGATAACCGTTTGGGGGAGGGGGCTTGGACACATATGGCCTCAGGGGTTTGGATGGATTTGAACTAAGACTAGGGCTTAGTGTATAAAACGAACTTGGACTAAGAGGTCTCCGGGTGTAGGATGAAGTAGCTTTCACCTGGCTGTATTAGTCAAAGGTTATAATCAAATCTGTAGGGCTGCTTCGTCATCGTCCTGAAGTTTAGAAAACATTGAGATTTCCAAGTCAGTCCAACTAGAAACAAGGATGCTTGCGTTGTGTATGACCACATTCACTATGGTATGAATCCTATGAGTTGCGTTCACAGAGGGAGAATGTGCAACTCTTAATTTAATCCTACATTTCTACTTCATTCTTGTTTATTGGCAATAATAATAGTTATTTTCTTAACCTTGTGATTGGCAAATATTGTTTGAAAGTTGGATTTGACATTTAAAGAGGCCCTATTATGCTTTGTGTGGTTTCCCTGTACTGTGTTATAAGTGTTTCTGTATGTAAATGGTCTCCAAAGGCTTAAACCCCAACGTTTCCTGAAGAGGCAGCCTCTCTCCCCGAACTATCCCAATTCTTGTCTTGAAATCAATTTGTATAAAATGCTTCAAATGGCCACCTTTCCTGTTTTCATTTACTACGATCAACATAGTTATCATCAATGTCTAAAATAATCTAGTCCACATCAACAACTCACAAGATCAAGACGTTAGTTATTTTACATTGTTCATGTATTTGTTTGGGATTGTTTAAATTAAATTGGCTCCAATCCTGGGGAGTAAATCATGTGCATTAACCTGCTGAGCTACCTCCACACCCCTGGCCTCTAACTTCCTTCACACGGTGAGGCAGAGGGTCTCCAGCAGCGTGTCTGTGTCTGCTTTTGTCTCCCTTGGTGTCTGCGAAGGAGATGAGCCCCCCATTCAGTGTAACCGGAGCTTGATTGTCTTGGACGGGAGTGATGTCCATTCAGAAATCCTTAAAGACAAAACAAGCTGGGGGTCTTTCTCCCATGCCGCTCAGTTGATTGGTAATCCCTTTCTTTGGGTTAATCTGTTGTTTGTTGGTGCTGGTAATAGCGTGTGTGTGTGTGTGTGTGTTGGATCGGTGGGTTTACTGACGTTCTAATCTCATGTTCGAGAAGCAAGACATTGTGAGATATCATGGGATTTAGAGCTGGAAAAAAAACACATATGACTTTGACTGATAATGGGGGGATTGATCATTTGTATCCTTATCATTGGAAGATATATGTTAAAAATAAAAAGGTGTCATTGTTTTAAATCAGTATTCCTGTAATAAATATTGTGCCTCCTGCTATATGAATATTGAACACATATTGCAATTACATTTTTGATTAATTGTTCAGCCACAGTGTGTTAGTCAAATCCTCCACTTTGTCTGTAGGCTGCTCCTCTTTCTCAAAAAATTACTCAACAAACTTCTGATTTCCCCCTCATTCCTTAGCACTGCCCCCCCCCCCCTCTCTTCTACACCACCTCCTCCTCCTCCCTCCTCTGTCTGAGTTCCCAGCAGGGAGGGGAAGCTAGGTTAACTAACTGAACAAAGTCAGAGTGAATTGCAGGAGGACAAAGGCGGGGCGTGAGTAGGGGGGTTGGGGGGGGGGGGGCTGTGAGTTGGAAGGTGTAGCCGGCAGCACAATACCAGGTGAAGGAGGCCCTCGTCGGGGGTCCGTCCGAGCGGGGCAAAGGTCACGGGCCTTATTAGATCCGAAGTGAATGGAACGACTTATTTGACTGAAGAAGGTGGGATGCGGAAGGAGGAGTTCACCTGTTTGAAAAGCTCAGAGGGGGGGGGGCATGTTTCTCCCCCCCCCCCCATTATACCAACCTGTCAGGGTGCAGGAAAATAGCTCCCAGCAGGAGTCAAAACACACGTAATATAGTCCGAGCTGAAAGAAAAAGAGGGTTGATTTGATTGGAAACACATGCAGGGCAAACTCAATAACACAATGACAAACGTCTAGACAGCCACAGATATAATGGGGTTTATACGCAGGTGCATTGACTCATCGGCGGGATATAAAAGCCACTTCCTCGTAACACACGTTAACATCGTCTATACTCGGCGGTTATAGGACTCTGGAAGGATGCACACTATTGACGTAACGAGGAAGCCTCAAAGTCACTGGAAAAAACATCAATTCAGAGACGTGTCTGTGTTATGAGACTATTTACAGAAGGAAGGAAAGGGAGATTTGATAGAAGAAATGGTCGCATGTGGTGTACAACAAGAGTTTAGATGTGTATGTTGCTACCAAAGAGACCTGCAGCTGTTTTGTTAAGGTTGGACTGTTCTGAGTGAACCGTTGAGTAAGAATGTGATCAACCAGAAGTGGAAGTAATTACATACTTATACTCAAGCACCAAACTTAAGTATTACCTAGACAAACGTACCAGTATCTCCAATTTATGTTGGTTCACAAATGTTCTAAAATTAGCTCCACATTGATAAAGATCAAAAATACTAACAATACAAGTGATACCAACAGGATAATAAAATATTCTTTATAAATACGTTGAAAGAGTCTGCATACTTTTTAACTTTAAGTCCATTTGGCTGATTTGTCACTGACATGGGCCACTGTGCAGAATGAGTACTTTTACTCATTTAATACAAGTACTTTGATTGCATTTCAATGCTAATAACTTTGTGCTTTCCGTAATTAATTTATCTTGTAATGGAGAGTTTTAAGTCCATAGTATTTCTACTTTTATTTAAGGATCTGACTACTTGATCAACATCTGGAAACACCCTCCTATTCATTTACAACTCTGAAGGTAACTTAAGGAAAGGAGTAAGGGGAAAATGCAAGAGCTACTGACTCCACCTAGGCTAGGAGTACACACATCAAACACACCTTGTCAGCTGTCTGCAGAATAAAAATAAAATATGTGCCGTTATTCACACACACACACACACACACACACACACACACACACACACACACACACACACACACACAAATCAGCATTGGAATGTGTATGTGTTCATACACCAATACATAAACCCCTATAGTTTAACACAAACACACACACACACACACACACCCTCACAAAATATGCCCCCTGCACTCTGCACAGATAGAAGTGAAAATGAGGGGACCCCTAAACAGCGTACAGGAAACAGAGGTGATGAATTCCTTGTGCGGGGCCACAGAGTCAGGCTCATAGATACCTTATCTAGGGGGATTGATAGGGGAAGGGCCTTCCCTTAAAACACACTACTGATTGTTTCCAAATGTCCTCCCAATGGGGAGGGTTAGCAAGAGGCAGAGACAGCGACTCAGGGGCAGAGCTCGCAGGCTTTTTATTGGTCCAGTCCGGGGGGAACGGCGAGGGAACAGCAACCCTGTCCTGGCTTTCCTGCCCCGAGTTACTGAACTAGCCGTCAGATCGCATTACCCAGGCGGTAAATCTAAGAGCCGGTTAACGCAAATAATACAGAGCTAATACTTCTCTACCAAATCACTTTCTGTGTCTGTGGTCAAACCCTCCGTCCACGTAGACTCTCCCTCTCTCTCACGGCTATTATAACCTACAATCTCCATACGCTTATGTATCCATGTATCCCGTATGGAGTGTGCTGCCCTGTGCATGTTCGCTCACATGTTTAAATCTCTCCCCTGTCTGCGCCGCGGTTCAAAGGGTAATGGGACGCTGAGGTCTGGTTTGAGAGCTTATTGGTTAAGCGCTAAAAACGCAGGCCGGGGCCACATTCAGCGCAGTAACACCGTGCCCCTCGTCCAATTACTCCATATTGCCGCTACAATTAGAGTGGAGCAGGTCCAAAACCAGAACTGAGAGCTGCCAGGTTTGGAGAGAGAGAAAACAGAGGCCCCGGGTGGCAGTAATGAGGTCTTAACCCCGACTTCGCTCTATTATGTCATAATGCTTTAATTCGAGCCATATGATAGGCTGCTCTGCACTCTTATGTTATTGGAAAGTCAATATTTGTGAGCTGGCCCTGTCTGTTCCCCTCAGATGTGGCCTGAAAGTGAGTGCAAGGAGCCACAAATTGCTTAAGGAGGGGATGATTGACAGAAGGGAAGATCACATCAGGTTGCTCAGGGAGTGTGATGGCATCCTGCTTCCTGACATTGCTTATTAAATAATAAGATAGATAAGTATCTCACGTCTACACTGGTTGATGGAAAAAACACCGTGGCACAAGTAGCAAAAACTACAGTGTATAATTACTACGTTACAAGTAAAAGTCCTGCATTCAAAATCATACAGAAATACAAAAGTATTAGCATCAAAATATATTGAAGGTTAAGTCTTTATAACTGAAAACTCACCAGTTTTGTTTATTTTTGCCGATAAAAACCCAAATATATGTATCATATATAATGAATGGTACTATTCAGCATAATGAAAACTAGAGGCGCGTTCACACCGCAGTACTTTTCCCACTTTAGTTCCGATATAGTTCCGAAATGTCGCGTTCCCACCAAAAAGAGTCGGAACTAAAATTAGTTCTTCAAACCTTTTTACCCCCTTTTCCGTCCCTGCTAGAGAAAAAGGTTCCTATGTCTGATTGGCTGGGCGGATTGAAAACCACGCCCCGTAAAACTCCCAAAAAGTTTTGTGAAGCCGCCATTTTATTATCATCGCATTAGCATTATTAGCATTAGCATTAGCCCAGTGCAGAAATGCAGAGAGACTAACTTATGGCAACACAAAATAAAACATGGGAGCGGTGGAGATGAGGAGGTGTCGGCGTTCTGGCGATTTACTCGGAAGGCTTCAGTAGAAGCTGCTGGGAGTCCCAGCAGCTTCTACTGAAGCCAGTCCCCAACTCCGGGGACTTCTGGCCGGGGACTTTGGGTGGCAGTATCCGCCGTGAAATTGTTTGCGGTCTGCCAGTAAACCCAAAGCAGAAGAAGAAGTGACGTCAGAGGCTTCATTTGCCTAATCCTCCCCCAGGTACTTATTCCGGTGTGAACGCGGTCTGTACTTAGTTCATGAGAACTAAAGAGTTATCATGAACTAAGTTCTGATTAACCTTTGTGGGAAAAGTACTGCGGTGTGAAAGCGCCTTATGTGTGCATATGTTTTGTTTGCAATACTGCTGAACCGTGAAATAGTGTTATTTAAGGATCCAGAATGCAGCGGCTCGTCTGGTCTTCAACCTTCCTAAATGTTCCCACACCACTCCGCTCCTCCGCTCCCTTCACTGGCTCCCGGTAACTGCTAGAATCCACTTCAAGACACTAGTACTTGCATACCATGCTGCGAATGGATCTGGCCCTTCCTTCATCCAGGACATGGTTAAACTGTACACCCCAGCACGTGCACTACGCTCTGCATCAGCCAAACGATTCACTGCACCCTCGCTGCGAGGGGGACCCAAGTTCCCATCAGCAAAAACACGTGGGTTTGCTATCCTGGCTCCAAAATGGTGGAATGAGCTCCCCATTGACATCAGGACAGCAGACAGCTTACACACCTTCCGGCGCAGTCTGAAAACTCATCTCTTTCGACTCCACTTCGAGCGATAGAATTACTAACAAAGCACTTATATACTAATAAAGGACTGGCTTATCTAAAGCCAGTTGAGTAGCACTTGAAGTGTTTGGCTCTATGAAACCTGATGTACTTATATGATTCTGTTTTCTTCAAGGTTGTGTCTTCCTGGTCGAATGCACTTATTGTAAGTCGCTTTCGATAAAAGCGTCAGCTAAATGCAATGTAATGTAAATGTAATGATTAGGGTTAGCTGATATTTTGAAGGCTGGCAATTTTACAATGAGTTATTTTTGCCTTGAGATATGACTACAAGCCGAGACTTGAATATGTATTTCCCCATTGAGGTCAACACTGCCCACACACCTTCACATCCATTATAGTCCTTCTGTTGCACCAATTAAGTCACGGTGAATTGTGAATAGTTTGTACAGTATTTGAAGGTCACATTTTAAATTAGCGTGGCTTAGGTTTTTAATGGGGTTAATTACCATGGTAATAGCCCACAATCACATCCTGGTCAATAATTGTTTTGTAATTGCTTTGTGGTTGCTTAATAATGATACAGTCCATCAATTTGTGTCGTTGCATAATTACAATAGGCAATGTTTAATTATACTCAGAATAAACAAGCAAATCCTTTTACATAATGAGAACTATGTGGCAAATACTGTCTTTTGAACGAAGGGAAGAATAAACTGCACCTGCTCGTATACATTTGAAACATTTTAGGAGAATTGTTGGTATGGCAAAGTAAAAACATAACTGAATTTCTCTCTATAGCGAACTCACCGTGCTTTAGGCTACATATGCTGCAAATCAGACTCCATTTGTTTTACGCGGAGATACATTTCTTGTTTACACTCACGGTAACTTCTGGAATGTTATTCTAACTGCACTACGGCAGCTTTTGCAGGGTATATTTTTCATACCCTGCATTGTTCATTGTTTGAAGATGTAAATTGAGCAATAAAAAGGGAACGCTTACGGGATATATTGGATTAGACGTGCAGCATACTGTACGCTCATGTGTTTTGCATTATGAACTCCAGCATGGGGGCAAGGGATTGAGCTCTACACACGGCGGTCAGCCTTAAATCCACAGATAAATGCAGCTCACTCATGCGAAGATGGTGGGGAATAGATAGTGTTTCTCCTCTTGGGAAAAGGGATGAAAAAGGAACTGGAAAACAAGCTTATGTATAGCGACCGAGTGGGTATTCTGCGAGAAGATAGGATAAGCAAAACTAGACAACTATACAGGGTGAAAACAAGAGTGATAGATGAGGCAGAAGAGAGACAAAGACAGATAAAGTGTAGAGAAGAGTACAAGAGAGAAAGACTAAATCAGTCAGAGTGAATGAAAGAGAGGCGAGGAGGTGGAGAGGGAACTGGATGTCCTGTCTCTGGTACGTGCCGAGGGAGACAGATTTCCCGGCGGAGGGGTTCCCAAGTGTCCCCCCGCAGTTTGTAATAGGATTTTCCAGGCTACAGCAGGTAGTCTGTGAGGGAACTTTGTTCGCCGGTGCTCACAGATGAAGGTTAATGCGGCCCAAAGGCTCCTCTGCTGCTCAGGGCGCTCTGGGAGTCCGTCGCTCCCTCCTCGCTCCCTCCCCGCTCCCTCCTCGCTCCCTCCTCGCTCCCTCCTCGCTCCCTCCTGTCAGCACCGATCCGTCACAAAGGATTTCTCCCTGCACAACTCAGCGGCCATTTCTGACATATCCAACAAACTAATTGTTGTCTCCAGTCTTGGCAAGCCCTGTGAAGTCCTATCGAGTTAGCGTCCTGTTGCACGGATGAGGAAGAAATAGCAACATGTATTTCTCGACCGAATTATGCCATGTCTTCAGCCAATGAGGAGAGGAGAGGTTGCCAAGACAGAGCAGGCCAGAGTCTCCATGAGCAGAGTTTGTGTCATCCGTATTCTCTTCTCCAATGTTTCTCTTTCTCTTTTTAATGGCAGCTTCCTTTCCCTCCAAGCCACTTCTTTATGACAGCCATTGTAATGTCTTTAGAGTTGTGGGCAGCCTCTGATTGGGCCACGCAGGGCTCCTCTCTGGCCCTGAGTGACAGTGGGACCAGGTCCAACCACCACCCAGGACACAGAGCCATAAATCATCCTGCTGGCACCGAGCTCCACTTCCTGAACAGCTACCAGTTCCTGCAGGGGACAAAAAGGCCTTTGTGGGCTTCTAGCAGCTAAACCCTCTTCTCTCATGGAGGATTCTGAGGTTTATGAGCGATGCTGAGAAAGATTGAAGAGGAAAAGAGAGTTCACACTCACTTTCTGTCTTGTTAAGTACGTTTAAAAGGCTAATAGCTGCACCTGTTGATCGGATCAGCCACCGTTTGTTTGTATACGTCACCGTGGAAACTTTCCATTGACGTTCCCTGAAGATAAAGTCATCAGCCTTCAGTTCTTGGCGATTTCATCACAGTGTAGTGATGTGTGAAGAATCAGACTGCCAGAGCTGCGGCGGCCCTCGCCAAAGGTGGCCTCCCTCCATCACTCCATCCCACCCTCCCTCCTTTTACATTCCTCTTTTCCACCAGTCTCCGTCCTCCCCGTGTGTTTGGATGGCTCCACCTCACTGTCAGCCTGTGAGCGACGGCTGTTTTCCTTACAGGCCAGATCAAGACATGAGATTGGCCCCAGGGGGCCCGAGGATGTGAGGCTTCTGACACATCCCGTAAATCTAGGGTGTCCCATCTCCACTGCTCGATCTGCGCACAGCAATGAGAACACCAATGAGGCGTGAGGATGAACATTCCTCAGGCCGTTCTCACACACAAACCCCCGGGTTTTGCTCGGAGAATAATACTGCCCCTCGCCTTGAACTGGAGAGCGGTCCACTTCAGCGAAAAAAGTCCCAAAACCCCAAGCATTAAGACATACACGTTTGTGTTAAATGATGAATATAAAATGGTGTGTTATTCTAGTGTCTGAGAAGGCGTTGATATACTCAATTCCCATAATCCTCTGCCATATTTGGTTAAATCCTCTTCATCTGCACACATATAGGCACATCAAATTTGAAATCAGGGCTGCACGTATAAGTGAAGAATTTAATCGGAAATTGCAATAGAGATGGGGCCATATTGCTCAGTTGGTAGAGCTGGCGCCTATGAATTGGGGCATGGCGGACCCGGGTTTACATCCAGCCCGGGACCATTTATATCACATTTCATACTCTATGAAATGCTCCCTCGTAACACTATTACTTCAATGAAGGCACTGGTTGCCCTAAAACATGTTTGTAGATCTACAAGGCCTTCAAATGCTATTTTATAGACTATTAAAAAAATATTAGTTTTGTACATATTGAGTTTTTGAATTATAATGCATAATTAAAGGTACTGTTGCCGCCACAAAGTACCCTAATTGAAATGACTTTAAACACAAGTATCAGATGTCTCGTGCAGGAAGAGGCAGAGTGGAAAGTACACTGAGCAACCAACAAGGAAACTGCAGACAGGCTAGGCCCCTGGAAGCCCCATGTGTCCCCCTTTCCTCCTCACCCACCCAGCCACGTTAGCCACGTTAGCCAGATTTTTCACCCAAATGGAAATGCAGCCTGTCATTTCCACGCAGCCTCCAACCGCTCTGTCTGTCCAATCCGTCACAGCGCGCCAGCGGCCGCGCAAATAGGCCTGCCACTCTCACTGTCATCTGAGTAACGGATGTCCCATCGTTACCACAGGGTGGGACCAGGCAGGTCCACTTTCACCTCCCCCCCTCCCTCCTCTTTCCCAGTGATGAGCCTTTTGGACCACTCCAGAACTTTAAGGTGTGTTTGTGGCTGCTTTCTGATGCATTATTTTTTTCTTTGTGCAATGAATGCTTCCCCCCCCCCCATCAGAAGCAGAGGTATAATAGGAGCAGGGGTGGGGCGAAATAAATTGTGTCCTGGACCGGTAACCTAACAGCCATCATAAATAATGTAGACCTATTTGAAGGGGAAGATGGGGCATTAGAAGCTATTTACACTGCAGGAGCCTTACTATCGATCAGCATGGGACGTCCCATAGATAAGAAAGGGGTGATGTCATGGTTATTTATGGTGATTCCCGACGGTAAGGCTACAAAAGGGATTTCGGGGCGACAGCATCATCAGTTTTTTGGGGTTGCGGGTGGGTGTGATGCATTCTGTCATCAATGGAACAATCAGCAGGGTGGTTCAGGGAGGGGTGGACATGCACAGACCAACATACACACTCAGTACACATGCAGACATACAACACACAATGCCAAGATAAATGCCTTTGGTGTGATTACGGTCCATGAAGAGTAGTTAGAGGAGATGGCTCAGAGGAGATACAGTACGTCTCTGTCTCCCTGCTCCACATTCACCAGCCTACACATCTATATAGAGTGCAATAAAACACCAGTTCTCCACTGGTGTGCTGTGAAGTGAGCCAAAGGCCTTATTCAATAAGAGTCTGAGGCAGAATTACCATTCAGGGATCACCAGTCGGGTCACATAAGTACATGAACCTGAGTTGTGTTGGATGAGGATTTAGGAACTGTGAGATGTGGACACTGGCTAAGGTGCGCCTTGGGATTTGACTGGATGTTATACATACTGTAGAGGGAGAGAAATAACAGGAAGACATCTTGAAAAAGAGCTCTGAGGTGACTTCATTACAAACACAGCTATTGGTTTCCTTTTTAAAGCAGTCTGTTGACAGCATTTTGATGTTGTTGATAATGAAGACGGCTCAAATTGATGCATTATCCTCTGCACAAACTGCTCAATCAGTTTAAAGAAGAATACGTACTCTAATGGCACCTTTAGCTAACAGGAAGAGTGGTCATATTAACCGTAAACATGTAGTTATAACCAGCACTGATTGGCATATTCTTTATTGATGTTGAACAGCACAATAGGGCCTTTACGTTGTTGTTGTTGTTGTTGTTGTTGTTGTTGTTGTTCTGAGGTATATGCCAGTTTTTTTTGTGCCTATTTTAAGAGACTGTGGATAAAGCTTAAGCTAAATGAAATGTAATGTATTCTATGATGTGTATGGTATGTTCCAAGCAAACGAGTGCTTTTTGTTTTGTAATCACTACCACGAGTTTCGCGCCCCCCCCCCCCCCTCGCTCCAATTACCATTAGACCATTTGGTAAGGTAAAAAGCAAAGGGGCAAAAACGCCTCTCAGACGCTCTTCCGTTTACTTTTTTAATAAAGAAAAAGAAATGGTCCGTAGACACACGGATTCATCTCCCTCCATCGTGTTGATTTGAATCCGAAGTTCTGAACATGAGCCCGCCCCGCTCGACCTTCTGAGCCAATCACAGCGCGATAATGACCTGCCTTCCGTTTCAACCATACTCCTTCCGTTTCCACTATACTTTCTCTCACACATACATGCATTCTTCTCTTGCATACATACATTGTCTTCAGACATGCATATATTATTTATAATATTAAATGTAAACATTGAATGAATGTGCATGAGAGAAAAATGTATAAATATGAGCATTAAAATATGAGAACAAAATGCATGAATGTGTGAGTGACAATATATGAATGTGTGCATTGAAATATGATAACATGAGAGCAACATATATGTATGTATGTATGTATAAGGAGAATATATGTGCGTGAGAGGACCAGTATGAATTACAGCCTGTACGGCCCCTCATATATTTCTGTAATGGTAGCCTTACTATTTACGCTTGCAACTGACCACAAAATGACTTTATAATACGGTGTTAGGACGCAGCAAACAATCACACACAGAACATCAACACTTCTTCTCTCTGCCTTAAGCTTACAAAAGGAGAGAGAGATTGAGATAGGGTGGAAGTACAGAAGGAGAGACTCCCTGAGCTGAGGGAGGTGTGGGGGGGGGCAGTGAGGAGAACAGGAGGGAGTAAAAGCTGGCAGCGCTCCACAGTGTTTTCTGTCGCAGGCCCCTCAGAGCAGGAACATTATTGTGAATATTAGTTAAAAACTTCTGGCACCCATCCAGACACCGGCCTCTGCCTGTGCGGAGAGGGGGGGGGGGGGTTCAAGTCCCATCATACACACACACCATTATTGCCATTAACCAACCCCCCCCCCATCTCCTCAGCACACTCACAACTAGAAAGGCTGCACAACAACAAGATGTGTGGAGCCTAAAGTCCTGCCCAGCCCTGATAACAAGTCCCAGCTTTTCAAGAAAGAAATAAGCAAACCCATGTGGCTGTTTGATGTCCGCCTTATCTCCGCTAACTTCACATTCTCAGGGAGTTTCTCCAGCGAGATCAAATTCAGTAATTAATCTGCTTTTTTATGAATTGTTATTGAGCAAAACTTTTACTTAAACTGGAAAGCGCACAGCTGTGTCCGTGCACCAGAGGAGTTTCCGGCAGGCTTCTTTCATGCTGCTAATGAGAAAGTGGCAGAGGAAAAGTCTGCTGAACTCCGTAAGGACTTGTTCTGCTCAGAAAACACTTGAGTCGTGTGTTTACTCTTGGATGAGCGATGAGAAGTGCATAGTGATTTGTGTGTTTGTCGTCATAAAGTTCAACACTGCCTCCTGGGACTAGATACAGATCGCTCATCATTTTTTAGATTGAGTTTAATTGGACAGGAGAAGTAACTTACCCTAATGACTTCAGTTCAAGCTGTGTGCTTGTTTTCAGGTTGCTTAGTTGTATGTCCCACCTCTTAGCCTATCACATACAATGAGTTGGAGCGCTAGCCAATAGAAGCACGAATGTTACGTAGTGATGTCACCATGTTATGGAAGTAAATTAAGGAGTCAAATGGAGGTGTTTGAGACAGGGGGGGAGTGTGTGGGTGAGAAACTCCCTCTGGATGGAACTTTGGGATTTTGGGATCACACTACAGGGAAGGGAAATCCCAAAAAGCTTAATATGGCCCCTTTAAAAAATGACGACTCAAAATCAGTGGTGGAAATAATTGTTCTCAAGAACAATTTAGAGCTACTTGGACTTTACTTAAGGATATCCAATTATGCTACTTCATACTTCTACTCCACTACATCTCAAAGGTCAATATTCTATTTTACTTCACTACATTTATCTTACAGCTTTAGTTACTTGTCAGATTTCCATTAAAAACATGTCAACTTAAATATCCAACGCATAACAATTTTCAAAAGTCGTCAACAACAATAATGTGTGTACTAGAGTTGTCTACTGTGAAATGCAAATTGGTGCAAACCTTATTAACACTAACTTTTGATAATGCGTACTTTTGATACTTTCAGTACATTTAGCTGTTACTTATTTTACTTTCAGATGATTGGTCGTGCTTTTTACAGTACTACGGCTTCCACAGATTACATTGTTTCATGTATTTGTTGTCAAAGCATTTAATATATTCATTGCTATCGGGATGATGAGAGCATTCCATGGAATATAACAAGTGTTTCTGAAGTGAAGTGCATACCCCACCTTTAAGTGAGGTCTTAAATACAGGTCTTGTACTTGTTATGTAGTATTCTGACATTAGTGCATGGGTACTTTTACTTGAGTAAAGTGTCTAAGCACTTCTTCCACCACTGCTCAAATTGACTTGGCATCAGTGTTAGTGTCTCAGGAGTCAGTCGGTTAAATGATGCCACTGAACAGGAACATAGCTGCCTGGCACGGAGTTGAAATAACAGAAAACACACAAAGAGGAGTTGGGAGCAGTGAATAAGGCACTTCCCTCCCATTGGAGGAGGAGGGTGTAGGGTCTATTCAACAAGAACAAGGAGACACAACGAAACAGGGTCAATGCTGGGTCAGCAAAGTCCATGAACTGCAGGGTACAAGTGGAGGCAGGCAGCAGTGAGAGTGCACAATATAGACAGGTGAGCCTTTTAATGCCGCAGGAATGTGATGCAGGAAGGTGATCAGCCAATGCCTAGCGAGGCCAACTTTAGATGTATTAACGCTCTTACTCAAGAGCGTGTGTGTACTCAACGCAACGAGTTTTTTAAGTGAAGTCGTCCAAGGGGTTTGTTAAGGTCTTTTGACACAGGTCATGTATCTATAAGTATCTCTTTGACCTGTCACCCATGACCCCTCAGTCAGGCAACACAACGAGGGTCTTAGAGAGGTGTCACCATGGCAACACGGTATGGGTCAGTGAAGGGACAGATATTTTTTTTACCTTTTGTTAAAATCTTGCACATACACCTGCATGCATACATGTGTGTGTGTTTTAAGTACAGTTTGTGTCCTTTCCCAGAGAGTGCATCCTCACATTTGTCTCCATCAGCAATGCGGTCATTAAGAGAGGGCACTTTGAGGTCTCTACTGCACTTTCACCCTATAAAAAACACCCCCCCCCCACTCTCCGCCAAACAATCCCAATGAGGATGGGTCATTGGGCTCCCAGGTCTCTATCCCAGCTTGCCTTGGGGGGGAGCAGGGGTTTTGTCTCTCACCCCCCTTTTGTTAGAGTACCCCCCCGTAATAAATCTGGATCTGGTAAATAGCCCATGAATAAAGGGAGATTTTATCCTTGGTGGCACAGGGAAGATTTAGTGGGCAGAGGCAGCGTCGCCTCTCTTCTGAACAACTACAAAGTGGTCACTCAGCGGGCCTTAAGAGGCATAAAAAGCCCGCGGTAGTTCATTAAATCTCCAGCATGAAGATGGGACTGCTGTGGCGGTGATTTACGGCGGTCAGGTGCATATAGAGGCGGTGGCACTCGGCCCCACCTCTCATTCTCTGTCTGTCCCAATGAGGAAATAACTAAGCATGCTGCGCTATTTAATGGCCGCAGAGTATGGAGACACAGGAAAAAAGGACAGGGACACTGTGAGGAGAGAGAAAGGGCTGGGGTGAGAGAAAGGAAGGGAGGGAGACGAGAGTGGTGTGTCCTTGTTTCTTTTTGTCTAACTTTGAATACGAGCAAGGAATCAAACCTTTAGTCTTTCTTCGTCTCTGGGTCATTTTGAGTGTGGTTCCAGCTGGATAAGTGGTGCAGGAATGAGTCCTAAAACCCTGAAATGAGTCAGCATTTTAGCATCACTGCAGTGAAATACATTTTGAAGCCATATTCATGCATTAGTGTTCTACATCAGACGTTTTGACATTATGCCTGGTTTGCTTTTTTATGAATTTCTTAATATCTTGTTAAAAACTGTCTCGTAAATAAATGTTTCCTTAAAAGATCTCTAATACAATGTCAAACACACACACATCGTCAAATCCTTATCTTCCCTCTGACCTTCCTGTTATCACTGCACCTTTCTGTTTTCCCAAGTATCGTGTCAAACTCTCACCTTGAGGCATTTGCATCTTAAGATGGGGAACATTCAATATTTGTTCGCAGATTCTTCCGTGCTTTCTCTCAGTGATAGGGCCTTCACTTACTCAGCGTCGTGTTTGTCCTGTTCAAACATTCACACAGCACAGACCAAGGCAGGGACCTCATAAAGAAGCCTATCATCGTAATCTCTGACACAAAGGGTGTTGATAATATTGTCATGGAAATAAGTTGTGTTTTGGATTTGTTGTCTCAGAAAGAAAGAACGATAACCCGTCGTTAGCTTTAAGTATCACCCTGTAGCCATGCAGATATGGATGTCAGTAAGTGTGTTATAACCTATATAACACACCACAGGAAAGGAAAGGAAAGAAAAATGCTTAATAGGCAGTGGAGACGAAAACCTAATGCCATCATATCATCGCATTGAAAAATCCCTGTCATAGTTCTCCACGTAGTTTCCCCTGACAGCATGTTTACTCCTCCGAACATTAGTTTAAAAAATGACCAAGTACTGTTTACACTCCCATCCTTTATTTCATTCCTGCCTGTGACTCAGAAGGTCAAAGTAAATCTGTTAATCTATTCACTGAAGGACAGCATAAGGGCAGATAAATGCCATTTACCATGGGAGTACTGGACTGTGACTCTCCAAATAGGATGATTTAGACTAGTATTAATCAAATTCAGAAATGTCAAGTTTCCCTCTCCTTTATAAAGTTCTCCCTCTCTGCTATTCCTCCCCTCTACCCTTCATCCACCTTTCCCTCGCCTCTGATGTCGGTAGAAAGATGTAGGGCCTGATCAGTGGGAGCTGATGTCCTAATAGAGAAGTAATGAGAATAGATCTGCTGGCTGCCGGGCCGTCTGCGTGTCCCGGCGTGCGGCTGTGTTCAACCACTTATGAAAGACACGAGGGGGAGAGTGCGATGTGCTCTGGCCCTTAGCACAAAGATAATATTCACTGTTTTATCCACCTCTGCCTGACAAATGACTGTCATTAATCAGCAGCCCGAACGTCCACCTACATGTCTGTGAGTGTGTGTGGGATGGCGTAGAGGTGAATTCAGAGCATTTGCCTTTCTGCATATTTGTGCAAGGCAGAAAGGCAAACACACACACACCTTGCAGATCGTGCCTTAGATAAAGATAGGACATTCACTTATTGGCCAATGAGAATAAGAGGTCCTTTAGTCGCCACACTGCGGAGACATGTATAGAGTTACAGCAAAGGGGCAGAGCAGATTCAAGTACAAAATGAAGGTAGCAGCTGTAGTGTGTTACATCGTTTTTTTTGTAGAATAGAATATGGAGTGATGAAACCCTCTGTAATGGTCACACATGCAGAGCACACAGGACACACAGTGACATTTGGCCTCTGCTTTTAACCCATCCTAGTACCAGTCTAGTCCCAGGAGCAGTGGGCAGCTATTGTACAGCGCCCGGGGAGCAATGGGAGTGAGGGGGGAAGGGAGGTGTCCGGTGCCTTGCTCAAGGGCACCACGGCAGGGCAGGAGGTGAACTGGGACCTCTCCAAGTAGCAGTCCACACTCCATATTTAGGTCTGGTCGGGGACTTGAACCAGCAACCCTCGGCTCACAGTCCAAGCCTCTACTGACTGAGCCACTGCCAAATGCTAAAATCACGTAGTTCCCTCCAGCAGGAGTTTCTCTCCCACCCCCCCGAAATGCCTCCATCACTATATAAGATGCGCGCTTCTATTGGCTAGCGCTCCAACACATTGTACGTGATAGGCTAAGGGGCGGAACATGTCTAAGCGGTTGACCAATCACAACAGAGCCGGCCAGCTAACCAATCAGAGCAGACTGGGCTCTGGTTTCAGACAGAGGGTGAAAAGAGGTGCTGCAGCACAGGCAAGAGTTTTGGAGAGCGTGGAGACATGTCCCAGTAGAGACACAGAATAACAATTTGTACCTGAGAATGAGCATAATAGGGCCCTTTTTAAAATATAAAAGTTAAGAAGCAGCAAGTGTGTTTGCACATAGCATTGTTATTTTTCAACAGCAGTGTTAAAGTCAGAAGTAGCAGCCAGTAATAACAGTTATAGTGCACATAACATGGAGGGGGTTGTTGCCTCCCAGATTCACCTTCAAGCTGTGTTGTAACGAGAGTAAAAGTATAAACCAGAGTTAGGGTCGAACAGAAAATAAAATAATGGATTCTACGATGTGAGAGGGGAAAGAGAAAAATCAAGTGTTTCTAAAGGAATGATCCAGAAGAAAATGCAAGCGGGACAAGTGGGCGGGTAAATAAATGTGGAGGTTAACGGGCACAAAGGGCCGGTGTGAGGGCCGGTTGTTGGCCCTCTCACTAGATGAGGTGGCAGAGAGAGAGAGGGCCCGAGGAGGCCCTTTGTGTGAATGAATGCGTCTCACCCTCCAATGTTATCATGATGGTGAGTCATTAATCACAATCCTGACAAAATACACAGTGACCGAGAATCACACACTTGGCAGCCAAGCGTGCACACACACACACACACACACACACACACACACGTTTGTATTGCTCTCTAACTCACCTGCCCTTACTTCTCATCTCCTCTGGGTCACAGCTGTGATTGCCGGATAAAAACTAGTAGCCTACAACAACGAGTAAATACAAAGAGAAAACTGTAGCTTGAGGAAATGTGCTGCTTCTGAGGTTGTTCCCCCATTCTGTTCACTATGTGCCCCGCAACACCTCACCTATACAGAGTCACAGAATGACTTCTGGTTGAACGTGCAAAATGCTTTTTTATCCTTTGATATCAAATTGGATCTTGTTGCTATTGCGATCCCTCTTGAATCGCCATAGAAGACAGTTAAGCATGTCTCGTTGATCTCTGCTGTATAACTAGGGTTGAATACAAAGAGCCGCTGGAAAACTGTAGCTTCAAGGAAATGTTCTCTTTGCCCTGCAACAGCTCACCTATACAGATTAACAAACTACTCAATTAAGTCTAAATGGATGGTGCAAAAATCCTTTGTTGTCATTTTCGTTTTTAAGAAAATCTGCTGTTGCTTTTGTGATTTCTCTGGAATTGTCAAACAAGACACTATACACAGGGTTCATACACTTTTTCACCAATGCTTTTCAATGACTTCTCCATGACCTTTACCTAATTTTCCATGACCAAAAAAATTACTCTTTCTCAGCGGTACCACTGAAAATAGTTTATTTGAACACGGAACAGGAAAATAAGGTCTGCATATGAAACATGTTGTGCCTCTCTAAAACGAATCCAATAGGCTTACTAGCTTCTACACGATAAAGCAACTCAAATCTCTCACCAGCAAAATACCTCGTCAGTTAAATGCCATTTTACGTTTCATTACTATACGATACAGTATGTATTATCATTATAGTCTTACTATTTCGGCGATTAGATAACATATAAATTATATTTGATGCAACTTTAGTTTCCATGACTTTCCCAAAACCTTGGGGAAAATATTGTTTTCCATAACCTTTCCAGGGCCTGGAATTAGCATTTTGAATTTCCATGACTTTTCCAGGTTTGTAATGACCGTAAGAACCCTGTATACAGTGTGTCTGCTGTATGATGACGAGTAAATCAAATATCCTGGAATACTGTAGATTATAGGCTCCTTTGTGATTTATTTTCACCGAGATGTCGACGCGTTCTCTGTCCTACCTGCAGCACCTCACCTATACAAAGCAACGCGCTACATAAAACTCTTTACTAAATGAAAGTGCTGTAAGGGAAGTCTAAGTAGCTCGCTATGAGGGGATTTGGCAGCAGCAGCTGAGAGCCGCTCTGCTTCACAGAGGCCCCTCTCTCTGAGCTGGCTCCGGCCCCGGTCCTTCCCTCTGGCCTCGGTCTGGGCCGGCCAAAACCTCCACCACATCCCCGAGGAGCATCGTTGCGTCTCTGATCTGCTGCGCTGTGCCAAGTGCACGACCTGAGAGGCGCACTCCCCCCCCCCCAACACAACCTGCCTCCTCCTGTGACCTATGTTTTCTTATAATATCACAAGGCCATCTGTTTCTATCTTTCGCTATTTATCACATTGTTTCACAAACACATCCAATCCAGAGTCATTTGACACTCGCAGCCCATTCGTCTGCGCCGGTGCCAGTAACAGGACAAATTACTTTATGTTTTGTTACATGTTGTCATAGCGAACTTTCTTACACGCCTCATTTACAACCTTCTCAGACTCTCTTTTTTCAGAGAGTGAAGAGAGCTCTGTCATTTGATGTGATCCCAGCTGAGGCAAAGGTCCCACCTTTCCCATAATGCATTTCTCTCTCTCAAGAAACACAATTACATCTGAATGGTGCAAACATTCCACTTTTTGTTTTTTATAACATGTGTTCTCATGCTACTGCAATCTCTCTTGAAGTGTCGTACGAGACAGCCTAATCTAGTTTAAGTCTGCTGTACTACAAATGCACTTTCTTACATTATCAAATCATTAAATGCAATAATTCAAAGGTATTTTTGCAGCATAGTTTTTGCAATAAAAAAAATGTGGTTCCAGGAACAGACGTAAAAACATAGCAGGACATTCTCTACAGCTCAAGGACTCTCTGAGGACTCAGGCTCATAGTCAATACATAGTGGAGCTCTCAATACAATACCATGTTCGGCCCAAAGAAGCTATTGAAGGTAACTTTGTTGTCACATAAATGGTTCACCCATTTGTCCGTAAAGCACATTAAACTCCAGATATTCCGTCTGACTTCTGGCTCTCGCTGTTAGCTCGTCCATTCTGTTAGCTAGTGATCTTGTGTTGCAATGATTAGAGGGACGTGACACAACTTGTAGCTCCTTTGTCTCTTCGGTTTACCCAGCATCCTCTTTGTCCATCTCCAGGTTTCAGTGGAGAAAGCCCTTCTAGCAGGTTTTAGCATGATTAGCTTCCCTGGGGTTGCCGGGCAAAAGTATAAACTCAACGGTGAACAAAACAACCTAAATCTCTTTCTACAGGAAAGTCAGGGGTGTCAAACTCAAGGCCCGGGGGCCAAATCCGGCCTGTGACTTCATTTCATGTGGCCCCACAAGAGCTCTCAATATAATAGAATATGTTTATTATACGGTTACATGCCGATTTACAGAAGCACATAAACTACATGTCCCACAATGCATCTGAAATTAGACTTTTTTCTTAGAATTTGAATTATTTTTTTTTCTGAATTTGGCTTTTCTTTTTAAATCATTTGGTGACATGCGCACTGAAGAGACTTGCAATTATTTGCCCCAGACTTCTGCTTTCAGACGTAGTTAATTATGTAGTTATTACCCTATCCGATAATAATCCAATGCAGAGGCAAAAATGTAATATAATACATTATTTTATATATATATTAAATATCTATATATGTATTTTTATATAGTCTTAAAGTTACAACCGGCCCTTTGAGTGCAACCATAATGCTAATGTGGCCGGCGATGAAATTGAGTTTGACACCCCTCTAGAGAGTGCAAGGCTTGATTTAAAAAAAAAAGTAATATCAAATGTAAAAAGTGAAAGTTGAAAGCAGTACAAATCTAGAAGGAGCAACTCCAACAGGCTGCATGTACAGTTGGCTCAAGTTTTCTTTGAAGGGCCTTACCCTCATTGCTCTCATCCTGTGAGTTCACTGAAGACACCGTAAACCCAGTGGGTTAACCCCTAACTGGGACATGCCCACCATAGGACGCTTTTCAATGAGAGATAAAAAGGTGAACATCACAGAGTGTGCAGGAATGTGAGAGAGACACAGCTCTGTAATAATGTTTGTCTGTGAGCCGGTGTCCTGAGAGGAATCTGCGTCCTCCACATATGAGAGCGTTTAACGAGGCTGTAGCCGTGGCGTTTAATAGTTCTGGTGATGATAATTGTGGGCTGCGTGATGGCTTGCTCGTTAAAGCCGCTGCAGTAAGAGTGGATTTCAGGGCTGTAATTGCAGCTTGTTAGGATGATCAGGAGCTGTGGCCCCGCTCAACGCCCATGTGCCTTCACTGTGGCCCTCGGCTCCTGGAGGCCTCTGAAGTACAGCAGCAGCATCCTCTATTAAACAGAACCATGCAGGACATTTTATTCAGCATGATGCTTTGATTTTAATCTGTCATGTGGGCTTCATCAGAGACTTTCTGTCGGGGGTTTCGCAGTTTTTAATTCCCAGTGCTTCTCAGATTTATTTGCCCACTTAGCAAATACCTCAATTTCTCTTAGGTCTTAGGTCTTAATGTGTGCACATGTAAAAATGTGTCTTTGATTCTGTGTATATATATATATACATATTTTCACACAGTTTTTTGTATACATTAGTTTTTATATTCGGGATTGTGGGAAACGGTATTTCTGTATACACAAACTAGAAGATTGACAATAAAGTTGACTTTATTGAACAGTAAGAACCAAATAAAAGGCACATATTGTTTTCACACTGAGGAAAAACATGGTAAGAGACCACATTCTTTGATTGATTGAACTCTCTGTTTTACCTAGTGTGTCATGTTTAGGACTTGAAGCCAGAGCCAAGGCCTGGTAGAGGAATCTCTGATGTGGCCTCCTTCCCTGCGTGGGGGAGGTTCTAGTGTATAATTTAAGATTTCTGGTGAGCTAAATAGCACTCGAGCTCAATAGCCATCAATATGGCCGCTTGTAAAATGTGTCTGGGACCGGTTGGAGGCAGGCTGGCTTGTTAGGTGCTGCGAGGCTGGTGGTGGAGGGCCAAGGCCAAGGTCCATATGGATCTGATCACAGAACAGTAGTGGCAGCTTATGGGCTTTAACTCCAGCACATGGTGTCTCTGTAGTTCCTTCAGTCGGTAGCTCTGTTTCTCTGCATGTCTGGATGTGTCGCTCTGTGCCACTGTGTTTAAGAACTTATCTGTGCATTACATTACACTTTGTTATCCTAAGTGACCATCAATAAGTGCATTCGACAAAGAAGAAAGAACTCAACAAGCAGGAATCCTGGCGGTACAATAGTTTTCAATTATTCTATTATTTTCTATTATTTTCCTTTTCAGGTTCATATCTGTATTTGTGCCTCTACTGTGACATGTTTCCATGCTTTAATATTCATTCTATAACACATAGGTTTGAGCAAGCTCTCTGATTGGTCAATAGGCGTGTTTGATTCCACGATCAAACAACGATCAAATAGAACGTGCCTAATCACAAGGTATCCAGTGGCCTACACACGCCACTAGCCTACCGAAACTACTTCTATGAGCCTACATAGTGTGGTTTCCATAGCGACGTTTAGCGACACACAGCCGTTACACGGTTATACATTGTCTCTCGTTGGAAATCGGTAGCTACAAAATGTCAGAAGCACCGGCATACAGTGGCTGGCGGAGGCCAGAGAAATCATGTCCGTTAGCGGACATAACAACGAGTCATCGCTTCGCAGCTACTGCGCTCCATCTCTAGACAACAGAAAGATGTGGAGCAACGCGCTTTTTGCCGGTCCGGGACACGCCATGAAACGGCCACTGGAGGAAAGCTCTTCCTATAACGTAGTCCTACCCGTGAACACCACAGCACCACCTGCACAAAAGTCTGGCATGGAGTTCATGGAGAGCTGTTTCAAGAATTGCACTTTTAATGGCAGCATGAACATCCACCTTCATTCTGAACCCAAAATGTTTCAGCACCATGGAGCCTGATTTGATTTCTTCCGCTAATCCCACACAGTGATTACTCAGATATTTAAATAGCCTAATTCAAGAATTGTTTTCAATAAATTGTTTTCAATAAATTGGTTAATAATATATTATTTACTATAATTATATCAATAACTGTAAGCGGGGTAGCAGGAGTGTTCGATCGGCTATCGTTACCATGGGAACTACTTTCAGGAACTACTTTCTGACGGAGATTAACTCAAGCAGAAAGCGTAGGTTTGGGAGCAAATTAGCCCACATTATGACATTATATTACGATATTGTTGATTATAATGATAGTTTGTGTTATAGAATCGCAATCATACACTTGAGGCCGTTCTTGAACGTCATTATTGGTACGACAGTACTGCGGCAGGACCGAGGCGCTTGCGCCGAGGTCCGTACGCCTGTACTCTCGTGTATGATTGCTTAATTGTACTGTCTGTGCTGTAGCACCAAACCAGAGCCTTATCTGCTCTGATTGGTTAGCTGGCCTGCTCTGTTGTGATTGGTCAACCGCTTAGAGATGTTGGAGCACTAGCCACTAGAAGCATGGATAAGGCCTCTTTAAGTGCTACCACATTGGCTTCAAATAATCCAAACTTTTCTATGTGCTACAAAAACTTTTTTTTAATTAATCTTTTAGTTGTCTTTCTCTTTCTCTCCCCCCTCTTTTCATGAACTCATATCCTTTTAAACTTCATTTTTAGTTACTTCCCCTTTAGCTTTTTAATAAACGAGTATATCCCACTTTCATTTTGTGGATTTTGCTTGTAGTTTTTTGCACACTTGTGTTCAGCAGTACATCTGGAGCTTCAAGAAAATGATCCAAGAAAGTAAAGAATGCAATGGACTCGCTTTCCAGACCGCCCGACTTTTAATCACAATGTCATGTTTTCAAATGAGCTAAATGAATCCCTTCTCCCCTCTTTGTCTCTAACCTCAAATATTTACTGTTGGCGTTGTCTGTTGGCGGCGGGTGAGGGAGGGAGAGGTGGGGCGGGTGGAGGAGCACACACCACTCTGCAGTGTGCCTGGGCCAGAGAGCAGAATGTGGGCCCCGCTCTACCCTGAGGGCCCGAGTGTGTAGCCGCGCTGCTTAATTGAGATCTCAACGTGACATTGAGCGCTTGTAAATTACAATGTGCGGGCCAGACAAGCTAGAGAGGCCTTCATCTCAGCAGCAGCCCAAAAACATATGGTGTGTGTGTGAGTGTGTGTGTGTGTGTGTGAGCGTGTGTGTGTGTGTGTGTGTGTGTGTGTGTGTGTGTGTGTGTGTGTGTGAGTGTGTGTGTGAGTGTGGGTATGCCATCCTGCTAGTCTTGCATGCAGTTAGATAGTTTTACTTTTGGAATGTCTCTCTATTTTACTGATATGGGTATAACAAGTGACTTTACCAGCAAGCTATTTGCATACAAGCTCTTCCTAAACTACCAATGAACTATTTTTAGTAAACCTTGCTCACGTCATATCAAACATATAACCCAGGGGTGTCAAACTCAAGGCGCGGGGGCCAAATCCGGCCCGCAACTTCATTTTATGTGGCCCCACAAGAGCTTGCAAAGAATATAATACGTTTATTATACGGTTACATGCCGATTTACAGAAGCACGTTGCCCATAAACTACATGTCCCACAATGCATCTCATTTTGTGACATGCGCACTGAAGAGACTTGCAATGATTTGACCTAGACTTCTGCTTTCAGACGTAGTTAATTACTAAGTTATTATCCTATCCGATAATAATCCAATTCAGAGGCAATCATGTAATATAATACATTATTTTATATATATATTATATATTTATATGTATATTTATATAGTTACAACCGGCCCTTTGAGTGCAACCATAATGCTAATGTGGCCCGTGATGAAATTGAGTTTGACACCCCTGATAACCCAACCCACTTATTTTTAAAAAGGCCTGATTATGCTTTTTTGGAGTCTTCCGTTCCCTGTAGTGTGTTATAGGTTTGTGTGCATGTAAACGGTCTGCAAAAGCTCCAATTCTGACATCACAATGTCACACTTGCGGTTCTATTGGCTAGCGCTCCAAAAAATTGTATGCGATAGGCTAAGGGGCGGGACATCTCTAAGCGGTTGACCAATCACAACAGAGCCGGTCAGCTAACCAATCAGAGCAGAATGTCAATAACAGGCAGAATAATTACTAAAGTCTTAAAATTAACTGTAACGCGATGTGACATGTACATGCAATTTGGCACACATTCACACATACATTTTCACACACTAACCATGAAACTTATACACACATAAAAAGACACACATGCATGTATACAGACTTGTCAGTCATGCAGTGTGTGTTTATATTTAGAAGTTGTAATGAGTGTGATGTCATTTCTCCACACTCCTGAGAACAATCTGGCAATCTGGATCCTGTCAATCACTCTGTGCCTGCAGGCGTTAGCACACTGGGGTGTGTGTGTGTGTGTGTGTGTGTGTGTGTGTGTGTGTGTGTGTGTGTGTGTGTGTGTGTGTTAGTTTAGAGGTAATGATGAGCAACTCTTTAACAAAGACCCAACATATGAGCCGCACATGGTGCCCAACTTGAGGAATGGGCTTCATCATTCTCACCTCATCACCGTAGCGACTGCACACGCCTTAACACACACCCACACGCACCCACTCTGGAACACACACCCTCACACGTCCACGCTTACAGCTCCACACATGCACAAGTCTACCCTGTCATTCATATGCACAGCTGGCACACACTCACAACACACACATTCACTCACCCACAAACACCCGCAGCGCCCCCTTTCCCCCCGCAGCCACCCCTGGAAAGGATGACATTTGTTTACTTTTTACATTTTTCCCATGGTGTAGCAGACAGGAAGTGTGTAAAGGAGTCTTGATGGAAGCTAATGACACTGACCCACTGTGTGTTAACATGGTGTGATTTTCCTCTTTGTCCCAGGATTATTAAAGAGGCCCTATTACGATTTTATTTTTTTAGTGTGTGATATAGGTTTGTGCATGTCAATGGTCCACACAGGCTATAATCCCTGTGTTCTCTCCCACACACTCCCCGCCCCCTGCCTGGAAGTCCTCTATTGGAATTTACTTTCGGAACATAGTGACATCACTATGTAACACCCGCCATTATATTGGCTAGAGCTCCTACACATTGTAAGTGATAGGCTAAGTGGCGGGACATCTCGAAGCGGATTACTTAGCCGGCCAGCTGACCAATCAGAGCAGACTGGGCTCTGGTTTCAGACAGAGGGTGAAAAGAGGTGCTGCAGCACAGGCAGTATGATAAAAATAAAGAGCTTTTTGAACATTAAAGCATGGAGACATGTCACAGTAGTACAATATGAACAATATGAACCTGAAAACGTGCATAGTATGTCCTCTTTCAGTAACCCAATGGAGTAGGGAAAAGAGGGAATCTGAGATGCTCTTCATTTTGTTTGGCAACTTTGCACGTGAGCATCTGTTGTTTGAAGTGCGTTTAGTGCAACCCATGCTAATTAGCATAATATAACAGTAATTACTCGTGACTTTCCTAGAAGTTGCTCAGCAGAGCTCGGGGCAGGGCGGAAAGGGTAAGACTGTTGGAGAGGCGGGAGACTACAAAGTGACCAGCCAAGCGACCGCCACCGTGTCTACGTCCTTGCTCTTTTTGTCAAGTGCATGTTAATGTATTAATGAAATGCAAAAGAGGAAGGAGGGGGCATCCATATAAACGGCTAATTAAAATAATGAGGAAGGAAAAAGCATGTAGTGCAGTGTCACTATTGATTAATTCATTCATAAAGAACGGCCGGGCACAGCGGGCGTAGCCCCCTGACACCCCCCCTCCATCCACTGTTTAAAGAAAAGCAAGCGGACACAGGTACGCTGTCGATACAGGGCTTCACACACCTGCTGTACCAAAGGATGCATGCTGGACCTACGATGGCAAAGATTGCCACATGAAGTAGGTCTGCACAAGTAATCAATATGTAATCAAAATCTCAATTTGGGTGCGATATTGAAATTGCAGGAGGGACAATAATAAATACCTTTTAAATGTATTGTGGAGTTGCAGAGATATCCCCGACTACAGTCATATTTTACAGAATCAACAAAACATATTTACGGAAGAGGATTAAGGCCACATTTTATTAGTTCTGAGATTTAAGTCAAAATTCTGATTTTAATCTCAAAACTAAAAGAAAATCGATCAGATCTCAAAAAAATGTTTGCATGTGGCCTTAACCCATTACCATACATATGTGTTTGGTAAACATCCTCTTAACAAAGTCACACCATAATCATTTGAGCATATTTTTAGTGATGACATTAACAATGTAAATAAAACCAGTACCTTCAATATCGAGAATCGGATGGTTTGGGTTCATTTTTCCAAATCGTTCAGCCTTAGACTGAAGTTATATTTAAATAATCATAAACCTGGAGGACTCATGTAGGAGCACCTATTCAGCATCTCTGTTGTTCCTCAAACTTGAAAACAGAATCTCACATGTAGTTTTCATGAACCACAAAAAAAGAGGCATTTTCAAAGCTACATTCTTGAGATGAATAATTTCTAAGGAGTTTGCATTTAGTTTTTTACAGTTTTCACACGTGTCTAGGTATGCAGTGTGACCTACAGTTATTTAACATTGAAGCATTTCCATTAGCGCCCTCCTCTAAGGGTGACTTTGAACGTCCCTTTGAGTGTTTCTTATCAGGTCATTTGTATGTATCCTCGCTCTTTGAGACAGATTAGATTGTGATTGGTCCCCGCGTCACGTCCCCACTCTGAACAATGTCCTGCATTACTTCCTTGTTTGGTTCAACATGTGAACAGCGCTCATGTTTTCTGCCCATATCAGTTGCTCTTATTTAAAGCCTTTTCTCATGCTTCTCCAGTGACAGGAAATGACATTTTGAAACATGCATGATGTCTTTTCAAAAACTCCTGCCAAGAAGGAGCAAACAGGTGTGTAGTCAGAATTGATTTTCAAACACTGACTCATAGGGTCTACTTTTTGAGGTCTTCTGTGAACCTCTGAAATATATATTTCCATTTCCTCCCCTGCACGTCTCGCTCGCTGGATCTTTCTTTGTGCGTCAGTGTGTGTGTGTGTGTGTGTGTGTGTGTGTGTGTGTGTGTGTGTGTGTGTGTGTGTGCAGCAGCAGGGCAGCTTGAGTGCAGACAGACGTTCCCCGCTCCCTGCAGAATCAAGGCCCATCAATCATGTTAACATGTTAATTAGTGGGATTTATTTTATTCAGCAGAAATAACAGTGAGGATCCCATTACAGAAACTGGCCTGAGGGCAAAAATGTGTGTGTGAGTGAGTGTGTGTGAGTGTGGTGTGTGTAAATGTATGAGTCGGAGGGAGGTCCTCTGGGGAAGACCCCCTTCTCTTCTTGTGTAACACCCAATCTCTCTCCATGTCGGACTGTGAGAAATAAAGCTGTAATCAATCAAAAAAATTAAGTCTATCAATTTTTTTAGAAAATCAAACATGTGTTGTGATTTGTGTGGTCATACAGCAGCACATTTCCAATATGCCAAGCTGCATTCACCTTTTAAAAGCCAACGGAAATGCAAATGATTGAGTGCAGTGGGTGTGTGTGCAGCAACACTCTGATGTGTGAGGTGGACGTGCCCACATACAACTAAAGATTTACACTCCACTGCTCACTTTCAGAGTGTAAATAAGATTAGCCGATAATACGTGGTGTTCAGGTTACCCCACCTGACAGTCTATGATAGGTTTCAGGTTGCATGAATAGCGGAGGTTATTTTACTGCCTGGCTGAGAAGCTGGCTGTGTCTGCTCAGAGGTGAGGGTGATTCCAATAAATGTCATATTATGTTGATATAGGGATAAGTACTAGGGACGTGCGATGAGTGCGTGTGTGTGTGTGTGTGTGTGTGTGTGTGTGTGTGTGTGTGTGTGTGTGTGTGTGTGTGTGTGTGTGTGTGTGTGTGTGTGTGTGTGTGTGTGTGTGTGTGTGTGTGTGTGTGTGTGTGTGTGTGTGTGTGTGTGTGTGTGAGCAGAGACAATTGAGGTGTGAAAAAGAAGCAGCAACTCGGCTTCAGGGAGATTAATATTTGGATGTTCAGCAATAATCCTATTATTATACAGGGGTAAGATTCAGAGACATATTGTGAAAAGTAAGGTGATATACTGCGATTTGTATCGTCTCATCCAACCCTAAACCCTGATCCTAGCCCTAATTAAATCTGTCACAGTGCAGTATAAAGAAGATACACCGGTGTGGAGAATCTAAGTAAAATACGTTGAAAAATCAGAACAGTGGGATATGCATTATTCCCTACAACATACAAACATATTTACTTCCTGTGAGACTATATTTCCCTTGCATGCTAATTAGTAGAAATATAATTAATATAAGCCTTAGAGAATCGATATAGTAACTCAAAACATCTGATGTTCAATATTTTCTTACACCCTTCATTTTCAGTGCATGTCTCTTTCTGTATCTTATCTGTAAGCTTCTGAGAAATCTCATACATCTTCATACTTTAAAGAAGCCCCCTTACGAACTAACTCAATAACCCGAACCCTTTCCTGTAGTGTGTTATATAGGTTTCACTTTTTGTATTTTAAAGTACTATTGCTAGTTTTTAAATCATTACATGGTTTAGGACCAAAGTATATTGTTGAACTCCTGCATAACTACGAGCCATCAAGGTGCCTCAGGTCTTCTGGGACGGGTCTGCTATCGGCTCCGAGAGTAACATCAAAGCATGGAGAGGCAGCATTTAGCTGTTAAGCCCAACACTCTGGAACAAACTACCAAATCACGCACGTCCGCAGAAACGCTTACTATTTTTAAATCGAGACTAAAAACATATCTCTTTGGCTGCTTTTAATTGAGATGATCATATTCGAACTACAGTATGCCTTTTAAACATGTATTGTTTACCTGTGGTGTTTATTTTTATTATTTTATTATCTTGGCTTTGTAATGCCTGATGTAAAATGCCATTATATATAATGTGTTTTTACTGTATTTATTCCTAAAAAGTCTTTTAATTTGTTTTGTAAAGCACCTTGAATTGTCGCGTACAGAAAAGTGCTATATAAATAAACTTGCCTTGCCTAACATAGGCTTTATAGAAAGGACTGGGTTCAATCTGAGTTGGATATTACTTTGAAAAAGCATTTCCGATTCCGTAGATATCAGATACAGATAGTGGCCGACCCCCTGCAACCCCCCCCCCCCCCCCCTGCGCTCCATCAGGACCAAAACCTCTCGCCACCTGAACAGTTCCTTCCCCTCCGCTACCGGCCTCGTAAATAAGGCCCGCCCCCCTCTCCCGACTAACACTTACCTAAGCCACAACGTCGTAGACTCTATATGCGTTACATTAATGCACACAATGTTCAAATACTGCACATATTGCATATAATCCACTGCACTCTGTTTCTCTATGTCACTGTACATGACTGCTTTGTTGTGTTGCTATCTAACTATTTGATTACAGTGTCCTTCAAGATGTTTTGTTTTATATTAGATTTAGTTTTATATGGATTGTTTTGTATTATATTTTATGTATGCACCTTGACATCAAGTCAAATTCCTCGTATGTGTGAACCTACCTGGCAATAAACCCGGTTCTGATTCTGATGAAAACAGAGAAGGTAAGCTGAGAGCGAGAGGCCGGTCATGATGTGTTAAAACATTCGACACAGCTGTTAGGATAGCAGGATCCCCCCCTACCGGCCTTTCCCCCCTTTAAGATACATTACGGTGCGTTTTTTTTCAATCAGTGCTCCATCACTGAGGCAGGGCGTGTGCCACTGACACATAAAAAGGAAGGTGAAAGGAAAGAGGGGGAAACTGGAGCTGGGAATCTGATCCACCTTGTCTTTATCTGACGCAGTAAAACAACACCACGCTCCATAGCAATTCAGCCGCCGCGAACATGCACGTGTGTGCTTTGTAGTGTGTGTGTGTGTGTGTGTGTGTGTGTGTGTGTGTGTGTGTGTGTGTGTGTGTGTGTGTGTGTGTGTGTGTGTGTGTGTGTGTTGTGTGTGTGTGTGTGTGTGTGTGTGTGTGTGTGTTTGTGTTTTCCACATCTGTATATTTCCATAAACGCCTTTATGGGCATTAAAAAATATGTAAACAGTTCTGCTTGTTGCCATTTTAGTTTTTAAGTGTTTTGTGTGTGTGTGTGTGTGTGTGTGTGTGTGTGTGTGTGTGTGTGTGTGTGTGTGTGTGTGTGTGTGTGTGTGTGTGTGTGTGTGTGTGTGTGTGAAATATAAGTGCAAGGCTGCTTCTTGATTGTTTCACCACCTGTGCCCGCCGTGTCCACAGATTAGTGCCTCCCACCCTGACACTCAAATCAAACACGGCTCAGGTTTCCTGCTGTCTTTTGTGTCGAGCGTGTTAAGCGATTTTTAAAGTGGCCGTATCCGGTTTCTGCTCCGGGCAGACTCTCACTCCCTCTCTATCTCCAACTTTCTCCTAGATCTTCTTGTTTGTTTGATCAATCCAAGTGCACTTCTCTTCCTTGTGTGATGTCTAAAAATGATTAAAATGTTTGAACAAAGGAAGGCACAACGGTGCTGCTTCGGGCTAAGGGGTCTAACTTTCTATCTCTAAGTTATACCCAGATCTGGTCAATTCAGGACTAAGTCTACTCGTATTTCTTTCTGAGAATGTGATGAATAGAAATGCTGAAACTGTCAGGAAAAAAGAAGATTGAGCTGAGGGGGCAAACTCTCAATTTAAGTCCCATTCTTTGTGTATACCTTTCTGAGGAAGTAATGAATACAAATAATAAAACTGTTAGGACAAAAGAAGGTCCAACACTGCCATGATTTCCCCTATCCAGTCCTTTTATGGTCAACTTAAGTCCAATTATTTTCCCTTTTCGTTCTGAGAAACTGAATTTCAATAATGGAATCTCTGTTAAAATATCTAGACTTAGTCCTGGCACAATTTTCTAATTAAAAGTTGCTTCACTGAGTAATAAAAAGACCCCAAAGCGTTCTGTTTTCCACTCTCTTGTCCCACTTCTCAGATGAGTGGAAAGCTCATATCTCACTTTTCATTCAGCATTTAACTGCCATCCTATTTGCAAAGCTGACAACAGAATGGGGGGTGGGGGGGGCAGGAAGATGTGTATGTGGTGGCTAACGAAGTGGCCTGCAGAGTGCATCGATGGACACTTGCCAAGCGGCCCCCTCCTCACACCCACCGACCCCCCCCCCCCCCCCCCACCCCCAGCACATCGATGAGTGTACCCACTCTAAAAGCTCACAAATTCTGCTCCCTGTGACAATGGTTAGGTCAGCCTAGATAAAGCACGTCCATTAGAGGCAATCGAGCCGAGGGGACAGAGAGACAGAGACAGACAGGAGGTTATAATGTGGGGGGGGGGCGGAGTGGGAGGGCTTTGACAAATACCAAAGGTGGCCATAACTCTACTTGTCTTCCTGGGAGATTTTTTTTTGTTTTCTTCTCAGAGCCTGAGTGTCTTTGAATCCAATGGGTTTTAATTAGCAGTTCCTAAGTGGCGATGGTCATTAGCGAGCTCATTAGCATATTATCCGGGTGTTGGGCTGTTTGGATGGCGCAGCACTCTGGAGCTCAATCTGTCTTTTTTTACCAGGAAGAAGAGAGAGAGTGGAACTGACTGAACAGAGTGGTGCGGAAATGAGTCTTAAAACCGGGAATTTAGTTAGCATTTTACCACTTCCAGCTAACAATTTTGTGATCATATTTGTGGGTGAAATAAGGTCTGTGGTGTAAACAAGCTGAAGAGTATTTCACTTTTGGTTCTCCGACAGAAAATACGTCAGTAAATACCCCACTTGTGAATGTCCAAAGCTTCTATGCGTCTAGGTGAGACTTCAGAACATCATCACGCAGATCATTAGCTGCCTTTAGCTTATCGTTGGCCATGTGCAGCGGCCTACCGTGATGTAGTTTGTTTATAGCCTAACGTTAGCTTTTTACTTCTGCCTATAGCACCTACGCTTCAAACATCACAAAGTGGTGTTGAGATTATCCTGCTGAACAAACCCTGTAAGTATCATAAACGTGTGTTTGCCACAGAGCTTGTTGTCTCTAATATACTGAAACCTAACTTCCGGGTCGGACTACAATATTACATCATCTCTGCACCTCTACATAGAGGTGAAGAGAAAGAGATGTAACCCAAACAAAGGCACTTTAGTTCACTTGTTTATTGGCGTATTTCCCTTTTTATCCGAAATCTAGACTAAGATATTGAATGAAGAGGAAAACACATTTTAGTCTTTCAGGAGTCACCAGTGTTACAGTCTGAAGTGAAGCAGCCATCCCTCTGAATTGCTCTCATCTAATTTAGCTCAGGTCCTTTCTTCACTTATTTTTCTTCCATCTCTCTCATCCCTCCTTCCTCTCTCAGCCTCCCTCACTCTCAGCGGTTAGCTGGTGGTTATGTGGTGATGGTATTTGATGGCTGGCGGTTGGTGGCTGTTCTGTGGGGGCTTTGCAGGAACCCATCTGTGACCGTTTGCTTGTGGTTTGGTCAGACGGTGCAGACCGGCCTGTGGGTTGGGGACGGGGTGATCGAGAGACATCAGCCCAGATCATTACTGCTACTGTTGCTCTGTTGTCACTGGGTTCGCCCTTTAAAATGTTCTGGTATTGATTAAGATAGGACGTTGGTCGAGTTTAAGGAGATTTCATGGTCATTGGTAGACACTCTAAGGCTTACAAATAATGGACATGATTTCTATAGCTATTAGCGGCAACTCTGATCACCAGTAAGGCTAGCAGGAGCAAGAGGATGAATTAGAAATAAGGTTTCAGTTGTTTTAAGATAAAACATGTTGAGTAAAGTCGATTTCTGCATACTTCTGTTGAGTCTACACCGGATTAAACCTGTTTTTATTGACGTTGTGGCTTCAGTATCTGGTCAGGCTTCAGATAATATAGAAATAGAGTTTGTAACACAAATAGATAATGGATGTCTCTTTGAATTTGAATGTACTGATCAATAATTCACCTAATTGTAAGTCTTTATTGAGAAAAAATACCACATGTTTGATGATCACAGCTTCTCAATTTCAACTTTTCTTCATTTTAGGTCAATCTTTGTTGGGCTCTGGTAGATTCGACCAGTGTCTGAAAAAAGAAATGAAGTTAAACTAAAATGACGATATGTCACAACACAATCATTGTAAACTTGTGGCAGATGCTTTTCTTGGTTGCACTTTAGTTTCCGTGTATTGATGGAGTTTCCTGTGGTCCCCTCGCGGTCATGTTTTCATTAAGTGAACGGTGAGGTCAGTGACCTTGCCTTGACAAAAGCTTTGACCTCGTCTTCAGACTAATGGCCGATACTATTGACAGATGTATCAGCGCCTGTCAATACGTTTAACAGAAACATTACAGTTCGGACATAAAGATATACACCAACACTGAGAAGAGACTCCCAAACTCAATCCCACTTCCAAATGCAAGTACACACACACACAAGCGCACACACACACATGCACTCGCACATACACACACACACACACACACCAAAACACACACACACAGACACACAGACACAGACATACACACACACAGTCATGTGTGTGTGAAGACTTGTACAAACACTTTTAAACATATTAATTGTATTAGACATGTTTCATATTGTATGTCTTTTTATTATTATTATTTAATGTTGTCATTTTTTGTTATTCTAAAACGTAAAAACTTTCACAAAACCAAATTCCCTCCACGATAAATAAAGTATACGTTTACACGGAGACGCAACGGGTTGTATCCACTACAGTTCTCTATTGTATGGATGGTTCGTTCACACGAGGCCGTAACGGAACCGCGGAAACGGAACCGCGGAAACGGAGCCCTCAAACGGTTACGGGTCCCAAGGTGGGTAGATCTGTGGACGGAACGCTCTGGGGGGCCAAACGGCTCCGTGTGTACGTCCTATACGATCATTTCCTGATAACGATGAAGCCATAGCCCCGCCTCTCCCAACCTGATCTCACCAGAATGCGTGACTCCACCACGACTCCTTAACACCGCAGTGCGTGGTGGACTCACGAACTTTGTTACATTTACGTGTCTGCACCACGCAAACAACCCCAATACAAGTGATTGGAATATGATATATTAGACACATCATTTCTAAGTAGCAGCCAGATGAATGCTATGGATGTTATTTCAAAGTTCAGGTGTTTAACAGTCTTATGGCCTGTGGGATGAAACTGTCCCTGAGTCTGGTGGTGTTAGTCCGGATGTAAGATAAGATAAGATAAGATAAGATAAGATAAGATGGTACTTTATTGATCCCATTTTGGGAAATTGTTTTTGTTGCAGCAGCATAAAAGACAAGGCATTTTACAATAAAACAAAACCACAAATAAACAAGAATAGAAAGAAAAGAAAATAGAAAATATACATGTAGATATTATATATGCAAATATACATATTCAAAAAGATATGACAATGGAATATGGAATATCAAATATTGAACAGATTATAAAATGTACAGCGAGGTTGTATTACAAGAGAAACTATGGAGCAGAGCGTTCTCTTCCAGCCAGAGGTGATTTATTGTACAGAGTTATTGCAGTGGGCAGGAATGTGTTCCTGTATCGGTCCTTGAGACAGCGGAGCTGCAGCAGTCTGTTGGAGAAGGAGCTCCGTTGACTGTCCAGCTGCAGGTGGAGAGGATGGGTGGGGTTATCCATGATGGACAACAGCCTGTTCAGTGTCCTCCTCTCCACCACAGCTTCAAAGGGGTCCAGCTTGATGCCGATGACAGACCCAGCTTTCCCGATCAGTTTATTGATCCTGCTGGTGTCACCGGCTCTGATGCTGCCCCCCCAGCAGACCGCAGACTAGAAGATCTCCAGCATCTTGCTGCACACGTGGAAGGATCTCAGCTTCCTCAGAAAATAGAGTCTGTTCATCCCCTTCTTGTACACAGCGTCAGTGTTGATCCTCCAGTTACATTACATTTTTTACATTGCATTTAGCTGACGCTTTTATCCAAAGCGACTTACAATAAGTACATTCGACCAGGAAGACACAACCTTGAAGAAAACAGAATCATATAAGTACATCAGGTATCATAGAGCCAAACATTTCAAGTGCTACTCAACTGGCTTTAGATAAGCCAGTCCTATATTAGTATATAAGTGCCTTGTTAGTAGTTCTATCGCTCGAAGTGGAGTCGAAAGAGATGAGTTTTCAGTCTGCGTCGGAAGGTGTGTAAGCTTTCTGCTGTCCTGATGTCAATGGGGAGCTCATTCCACCATTTTGGAGCCAGGATAGCAAACCCACGTGTTTTTGCTGATGGGAACTTGGGTCCCCCTCGCAGCGAGGGTGCAGCGAGTCGTTTGGCTGATGCAGAGCGTAGTGCACGCGCTGGGGTGTACAGCCCATAAGTGCACTCCCAGGTACTTGTAGTCCTCCACAGCAGCCACATCCTCTCCTAGAATGCGGCTGTTGTGCCAGACGGCAGCAGACAGAACAGTTTGTGGCTGGGGTGATGGGGGTCTTTTATAATCCTGAGGGCTTTCTTTGAGGTTAACCTGGTATTTTTACTCCACTACATTTATTTGAGTTACTTTACAGATTCTGATTAATGATGTGAAATATAAACAACCCTTAAAGCAGACTTTAGTTACACCTGAGTCAAATTCAGGGAAGGTGATTGTCAAGTGCCAACAATCAGGAGAGATATTTGATTGGAGGACTGGCTTCTCTAAAGCCAGTTGAGTAGCACTTGAAATGTTTTGGCTCTATGAAACCTGATGTACTTTTATGATTCTCTTTTCTTCAAGCTTGTATTTTGTTGGTCGAACGCACTTATTGTAAGTCGCTTTGGATAAAAGCGTCAGCTAAATGCAATGTAATGTAATGTAATGATTGTTGGTGCTTGAGAAGACGAAATATTTATCTGCAGATCCCTATAAAGTATATATATTACTCGTTATTCTCTACAAATAGTTAATTAAAAACTGTATATAATTTCTGTTTTGGACATCCCTTTTCAAGATTTCAATATTACTCTAAACGTGTAATAACGTGCTTTAACCAGTAGGAGGTGCGGGTTAAAAAGCTGTCAAGTTTACAGTGTTAGCAAAATAAAATATACTGCTGTTTCTGATTTAGTTTACGACGGATATATTCTGTTATTGTTTTGATATTTGTAACACAAAAGCGATGGAAAAACCCCACAGCAACACAGAAAAGATGGTCTTAACATGACCCAGCGGTCTAGTAGTTAATACAAAACAATAATATCAAAACCAATTATTACTACTAACTTTATTGTGAAATTAAAACAGAACGGTAAAAGAATAGTGTCCGGTCTATTTTGAGGCCAGATCTCTGCAGATAAATAAAGAACTACGACAGATGTGTAATATTTAATGCAGCCAAACCATTTATTACAATGCATTCATGTGATGACTTTCAAAGAGTAAAGCAAGCACTGCTGAATAAAGTATGATTTATCTTTTACGAAACGTTTTTTTCATATGGAATGCAGTTGGAGGTCAACCAATCACAGAGCTTGAGGCAACGCGGAACAATAGCTGAGGATTCTGGGCAGTGTAGTGTCTTCGGCCATCGTAAACTGAACAAATATTTGTTTCTCCGAATCGAAGGGGAACATTACAAAAGCACTGTACACAACTTAAACCAATCAATGTTGTGTAATCAAGGATAATCTGGTGTGTTTGAGTTGATGAGTAGTGCAGATATCACTGTAAAATCAATCGACAGTAAAGAGAATACTTGCTTCCGGGTGTAAAGTCCTCCGTTATCCAATGGGAATGCGGAATGCTCTCCGTAATACAATAAAGGGGACATGATCAAATCGGAATATAATGTTCTTTTAAAAAACGTTCTATTGGACACAGCTGAAGCTCTGGCCTTCCTTAAAAACTAATTTAATAAAAATCACAGTTGTATTACACACAATGCACTGTTTTTTGAGAACAACAATTCGTAACTAATGCACCATAATACATTCTGACGAAAAATAAAAATTATTATGAATACAAATAAAATAAAAGAAGCCTCCCGTGAGTTACTACAAGCTATAAAGTAGATTTTAAAAAACGTTTTATAGAATAAAAGCTCACTGCAGGACGTTGTAGAAATGCGTGTGTGCACCATGACAAAGCAGCCTCATTCACTTTACATTGGGGTTGTTTGCGTGGTGCAGACACGTAAATGTAACAAAGTTCGTGAGTCCACCAAGCAATGCGGTGTTAAGGAGTCGTGGTGGAGTCACGCAGATCAGGTTGGCCTCTCCCCACCTCTGCTGCTCACTGCTGTAGCATGGTCAGTAGCTACTGCTAGTGCTACTGACCATGCTACAGATGTTAGTGCAACATCTACAGCTCCTCTCCAACAACCATCAGCAACAAGTGGACATGCAGAACTACATGTTGCTAAATCCACCGCGGAGAATAAACAGAAAGGCAACCGGGGGGTCTTCTTCGCTGCTTTTGGTGTATTTAGTGGCGGAAGTACAGCGCCACTTATAGGCCCAGCATATGTACTACAGCGTCTCCAGCGGGTGGAGCAGTCTCGTGTGGACGGACACGTTTCGTCAGCCGATACCGTGTGGATGGAAGACTTTTTTGATATCAACTAATGTTCGTTTTCGTTATCGTATCCGTGTAAACGTGGCCTTATTCTGATTCTCTGAAATACACCTGCCCTCTGTCTCTCTATCTCACACACACACACACACACACACACACACACACACACACACACACACACACACAAACTGAGTAAGATAAGTAGTGCTTGAGGAATATATTTGTTGTGATTTAAATTGCGTATGTGAGCACTGTGAGGGATCAATAGCTCTATGTGGAATGGCGGGAGATGTCAATGCCTCAGCGACAAGGACTGACTAATGAGTCAAGGGTCTAATGGCAAAACAAAGAGGAGGGGGGGGCAGGGTGTGTTTCCCTCCTACCTTATTCCTACCTTCTTATTTTCCTCTTAAAATCTGTCCTTTCATTACTTAATCACTCCCTCCTGCTTTTATCTGTCTTCTATCATGCTGCCTTGCCTCCCCCTTTTTCTCTCCTTACTGACATCACTCCTTCGTTGTGTGGTAATGTTCTAAAGTTGTTCTGACTACTGCCGATACCGACTGATGAGCTATAAATTTGGCCGCGGTGACCACTTACCTCATAGGGGTCAGAAAGACAGACATGAGAGGAGGTGTGTTTGTGTTAGCCTGGATACCAATATCAACACGACTCAGCCGGCTTTATTAATACAGCGATGACTGATAACGCTCGCTTTCAATCCATCTAGCTCCCAGTTTAAATATTAAGCCATAACCCAAAGCCGGGCGGTGACCCAAGCTTTTCCAAAGATCTGCTCTCAAGCCTGTTTTGAATGGGAAACACTTGATGCAATGCTCAGAGTGTTTTTGACTAATACCACAGGAATGTGTGTGTGTGTGTGTTCTCTCTCTTTGTCTCTTGCTTTCACTGAATCCGATCTGTCAACATCATTAACTCAAGCATTGTTTTTGTTAACACTCAAATCAATACTTATAGGATTTAGGAAATGGTTGTGAATTATTGACTTTACTTGAATTGTATTGTGGAATTTAAATATTTACAGAGTCGCACTGACTCTTAGTTGAATACTCGATTTCTCATTGTTCAATTTCGACCATGTTATTTTTTGCTAGCAAAGCGCTGCTAAGAAGGACTACTGTATGCGCAGTCATATCAATCCGCAGAAAGAAGTCCGGTCGATTTACTTATTAGATGTCTGATTTAGTTGTATGACATTCCTCAATACTCCTCTGAACCATACCCTCCTTCATTACAATGCACAATGTAAGATACTGGATTAAGTGAGTGACACCTCATTGGACTGTGGGAGTCAAGTGGATCAACCCAGATGAAAACGAGGAACCCTTCCAAACTCCACACAGCAACGTCCAGCGTTCAAATTATGGGCAATTGTGGATTGACCCATGTGGAAGTTTTTCAAACTCATGTGCAAAACACGTTCTGCAACCTCTTTTGATCGTCATGTTTGGCTCCTGGGTCTTCCACTTTATATATTATGGGCTTGTTTTCTGTTGAAAGAAGGGAGGTGGTGATGAGAAGTGAGAGCAGACAGTTTGACCTTGGCACTGTGAGTGTGGCTTTGCTCCGGTGAGTTCAGAGAATGGCCTGAAGCTGCTCCCACAAAGTGTTCACCACATGTCAAAGAGTCTTAATCTGGACTTTTATCAGATAGTCAGAATCAGGTTTATTGCCAATTAGGTTTACACAGACATGGAAATATGTTACCTATTATTCTGCTAGTATATGGTATTCGTGTTCGTCTCCACATGTATCTTGCATTACTTAGGCACACCTTTTAGTATTAGGTGGAAGATAACACCTAGCTTGACCTCAAACAATCACAGGAATATCTTTTGGGGGTTTTCCCTTTCCTGCATACCTTTCATTAATAACTTTACAGAAATGTAATACAAACTTTACAGAAATGTAATTCATTTTTGCTTCAAGACTCTGATCCTGTATTTGTTTTTTATGAAAAAAGGCCATTTCATCGTGACGTCTGTTGTCAAAAGATTATAGAAGACTACAATTACCACGGCACCTTCCTCTAAAAGTCTAAAGTGACAGAGATGGGCAACCTTTTTTGAACCGCTCAATTACCCTTTAAGTTATCAAGTTATACAAGCCTTAACAAAACAGCTTTTGGTAATCTGTTTTATCCCATGAAGATCAGTAAAAGAGAAAAGACATGACTCACCTTGGCCAGCGTCTCGCTCCAACATGGACTCCATCGACTGGAAAAGTTGAAAGGCTTTCTTTAAGGAGATCTCATTGGGAGACAGATCTGTAGGACACAGTATAATTAAAGGTTAGTGTCAGACAGAGAGAAAAACACTGCATCTGGTGTGTTTGAGTTGATGAGTAATGCAGATATCACTGTAAAATCAATCAACAGTAAAGAGAATACTTACTTCCGGGTGTAAAATCCTCCGTTGTCCAATGGGAATGGACGCTCACATTGCTCTCCGTAATACAATAAAGGGGACATGATCAAATCGGAATATAATGTTCTTTTAGCTCTGGCCTTCCTTAAAAACTAACTAATTTAATAAAAATCACAGTTGTATTACACACATGTATCTTGCATTACTTAGGCAAACCTTTTAGTATTAGGTGGAAGATAACACCGAGCTTGACCTCAAACAATCATAGGAATATATTTTGGGGGTTTTCCCTTTCCTGCAGTGTGTTATACAGGTTTGTGTGCATGCAAATGGTCTGCAAACATCCCTGTGTCCCCTCCATTAGATTCCTTATTTTACTTCCGGAAAATGGTGACATCACTATGTAACACTCACGCTTCTATTGGCTAGCACTAAAAACACATTGTACGTGATAGGCTAAGGGGCAGGACATCTCTAAGCGGTTGACCAATCACAACGGTGCCGGCCAGCTAACCAATCAGAGCAGACTGGTTTCTGGTTTCAGACAGAGGGTGAAAAGAGGTGCTGCAGCACAGGCAGTATGAGAAAATGATAATTATATGTCCTCACAAACAACACACAACCACACCTTTAAGCATGTAACCTTTAAGCTGTTGATTATGAAGTGTGTGTTAATTTCTCATTAATAGACCAGATGTATATTCTAGCCTAGGTAGGGGCAGTCTTTTTACAGCTTTGACCCTCAGTGTACTAGAAAACACTAAGTTGGGTAATGCACAAGAATAAATCAAGAAGAAGACACACTTTAATAATTGCACATAATTCACTCTAAGTATAAACAAAGTACAAATACACACATTCATCATGCAGGACTTATACACACACAAGACTCAACATACACACATGCATTTTATGAAGGGGTGTCAGAGCGACATCTGCTTCCCAAGCCAGGTCTGTTCGTATTGAGCTACCGCCACCCCAATTAGGACACCTTGTGTGAAAAGCTGCATGCAACCATTACAGGATTGTGGCCGACAATAGCTACCATATTGTAAAGCAACTGTAACACTAACTCCCATTCGGTTATTGACAGCTTGGAAGCATGCGGCCAAGTGCTGATATGAATAGCACCGTGTTGCACGAGAGCTGCGGTGTTTGCAGGCCGTCTCTCCCGGAGCATGCTGTTCCACTCAGCCCCTCTTCACCCAGTGTGTCTCCACGTCTGTTTCTTTTTCAAATTGCATTAATATTAACACATGATAATGAAGGTCCAGACACAGACAGAGAGGCCTTTTTTCTCTCCCTCTCACTCATACTCACTATTTTCCCTCTCTGTCTCTCTCTTCCTGTGACAATCTAAACCAGATGCCACGGGTCAGGGAGTTACGGAAGAGGGTGATGGTGGTAGTGGTGTGTGTGCGGTGTGTGTGTCAGTGTGTCAATGTCCAGATATGTGTGTCTTTGCATGCGTGATTTGGAGGGGATCAAAAGTCAGGATAGGAGGGGAGGAAGGGTAGGGACGTGCCAAGCCAGGAGTCAATCGTCGGGGGTTGGGGTTTAGATGGTGGGGGGGGACGGGGGGACGTGTCATTAATTTGCTGTCCTTTGTTTTGTCAGTTTGTTTTCATGAGGCCCTGGTCAGGACGAAAGTAAAAGCAGTCAGCCTGAAAATTGTCTGCCTGCTCTGCAGCATGTTCTCCCCTCAGGGCTGACCAACCACCCCTGGGAGGAGAGGGGGGTGGGGGGGGGGGGGTGAGGCAAGGAAGGAGGAGGGTTGGTGTGCGGAGGGGGGGGGGGCACAGGGGTCGACCCCACTTCCCTTTCATACCAGCCACTTCGGCCAAGATTGATCACAGATTACAGATAGCGATCGTGCCCAGTCCAGCGACTCCTCTGTCTCTCAGCAGTCTCTGCTTCTCTCTGCCTGCAGACCCCAGATCAGACCCAGATAAGACCTCACCCCACCAATTAATATCAGGAAATGACTTCAAGCAGTAAAGCACTACTCAATGCACACTCATGAACACACATCTTTCACTCGTTTAGCCAGTGATGTATGTGTTAGGCAACGTCCTAAACTCACAGTAACAGAGGCTGCTGGAGAATCCGGACTTCTTTACTGTTTATTTACAATGTAAAAGTAAAAATGATTTTAAACGTCTACCTCTCTGCTTATATTATTTATACAATATTTTGCTCGTATTTAGACATGTAACTTAATAAACAATGCATTTGACCTGTTCAGATAAAGTAATCGTTGGTGGTTATCACGGTCATAGGCCCAGTTATGAGAATGTCTTACCGGTTCTACGGAAGAGGATGAGATCTTACCAAAAGTGAACTCTGAGGAAAAGGCAGAAAATATATTTTAAGAAAAGAAAATGAATATTTTTTTCTCTGAATTCTGACTTTCTTTTTTAGAATTTGACGTATTTTTCTCTGAATTCTGACTTTTGGTAAGATCTTAAAAACATTAGTCACATGTACTGTAGTCCTAATGTTCTTTCTTACAGTTATAATCGTGCACATATATAATCATTTAGTTTAATCTTATCATTCATTTCATCTTAAATTCCAAATGTCAACACACAGTTTGAAATGCAGCATCTTTCTAACATCGTGCATTTTGCAGGGATGAAACTGTAAATGTAAAAGTAGCATCATCTCTTTTCATTTTGACTTGAACACAGACCAGGCAAAACAGAAAGTCCCATTAACACCCGCTGTACCTACAGACCACATATCGTAGTACATAATGCATCAACAAAACCATTTTCTGCATTTATGAAAACACATGTGAGAAGGAACACCACACGGAAAGGTCAGTGCTGCCAGGCGTGGATAAACACAGAAATACGTTTGTTGGCAAATCCACAACATTTCAATGGTTTGTCACAGTAAATTGTTCTGATGTGTGTGTGTGTGGTGTGTTTTGTGTGTGTTGTGTTGTGTGTGTGTGTGTGTGTGTGTTGTGTGTGTGTGTGTGTGTGTGTGTGTGTGTGTGTGTGTGTGTTGTGTGTGTGTGTGTGTGTGTGTGTGTGTGTGTGTGTGTGTGTCGGACTGGCCCACTGCACACTGAACCAATAAAACTGAAAATCTGTGGAGTAAAACACTTTGCGTCTCTAGTTACACCCCCCACGGTTTTCTGCTGCCTGATGGAATTCCCACCTCTGCACCCCCGGGGTCCCACCTTTATTCCACAATGCACCACTCTGGAGGCCGAATACCCTTGCCACTTTATCATGATCAAAAAGAGAGAGAAGAGAAGTCAGGAGTTAAGGATGAGATGGAGAGATTAAGAAGGTGTTGGTGCCACAGTGGGACTGAAGGGCGCGGCGGGCACACTGAACTGGGAAGTGAGGATGATGATGATGATGAAGGAAAACTTTGGTCTCCCAGATGTCACCTTTCCACCCGATCCTTAAGAACTGTGACGTGTCGGTGTGTGTGTTCACAAATGTGTGTTTGTGGTGAGTGTGTGTTCGAAATGAGGCCTCGTTTAATGCAGCCTCATGGCTACAGAAGCTGTGTGTGTGTGTGTGTGTGTGTGTGTGGTGTGTGTGTGTGTGGTGTGTGGGGGTGTGTGTGTGTGTGTGTGTGTGTGTGGTGTGTGGTGTGTGTGTGTGTGTGTGTGTGTGTGTGTGTGTGTGTGTGTGTGTGTGTGTGTGTGTGTGTGTGTGGTGTGTGTTAAGGAGGGGGGAGTTTACCAGATTGTGGATGGAGGATATTAAGAGAAAGAGGTGGGGGGGTGCAGAGGGGCATATTTCACAGAGCCCCCCCCCCCCCCGCTGAGCGCTGTGTACCCACATTGTTATGAGTGCACAGATCTTTAGGCCTGTAAAAATACCAGTGCGTACAAAGGAGAGCCCTCGCGCTTTGTTACTCTCCCTCAAAAGTGACATCAGACTCCCTTCCTTTTCTCTCCCCCACACCTCCTCTCTCTCTCTCTCTCTCTCTCTCTCTCTCTCTCTCTCTCTCTCGCATTCTGTCTCTTCTAAGTGTGTGTAATGGTGTTGTCATTTCTCTGTCTGTCTGTGCTCCGGGAGGCTCAGTGCGGCCAGATGACTGTGAGCCGACTAAAGTTTCACAACATGTAATTAGGGCCTAAGTAGCAAGGTCAGTGCTGCCTCACCCCTCTCACCCCTCTCACCCCTCTCACCCTCCTGCCCTGCCCTGCAGCGGCTATCTCCCTCTCTCAATCTTTTCCTTTCCATTCACTTTTTATTAACATCTCTTCTTTCCTCTCTTTCTTCTTCTTCTTCTTCTTCTTCTTCTTCTTCTCTTCTTCTTCTTCTTCTTCTTCTTCTTCTTCTTCTTCTTCTTCTTCTTCTTCTTCTCTTCTTCTTCTTCTTCTTCTTCTCTTCTTCTTCTTTCTTCTTCTTCTTTTCTTCTTCTCTTCTTCTTCTTCTTCTTCTTCTTCTTCTTCTTCTTCTTCTTCTTCTTCTTCTCTATCCGCGCCTCATTAAGTCAGATCTGTTCCTCCCTACCATCCTCCCTTCTTCCTCCCCCTATCCTCCCTTCTTCCTCCCCCCCTGCTCCAGCTGTTTCACATATCCACACCATCTCATTTAGATAAAGCCATCTTCCAAAAAAGGATGGAAACGACGTGACGAGCCTCTTTATAGAAACTTTTTTATTTAATTGTAGTTTCTCCTCTTATAAATGGTTAATTGAAATGCCGGAGGGTAGCCTGACTCGAGAGTCAATAAAAAAAATCCCCAGAATAGAAGTTTATAGGGGTTGTCTATGTACATAATTAAACCCTTCAGGCGCTTTAAGAAAAAGAAAAAAAGAAATCTGCAAAATAAATGGTTATGCAAGAGCGGCCTGCTGAGAGAAGGGATGGAGAGGGGAGACAGATAAAGAGAGAACAAGAGACAGAGGCTGTTAGGACAGTGGAGCTCACAAATCAGCGGCCCTCCGACACCTCAGGGATGCCTTCACGGTGGCTGACAAGAGAAATACTCCGCAGCCCTCTGCCTCCCCGAAAAAACAACAAGAGGGGAAGGAGAAAGCACCCATTGACAATTTTTAGGCAAAGGGTGAACAAGACAGCTTAAAGAGGGGGCTTTGTGTCCAGACGTTCCTCTAGGATTCCAGTTGTTGATTTGATTTGGTTCGTTTATAAGTTAGACTGTAATATAGGTGCAAAGAAGATCTGAACTTGCCGTCTAATGATCACATGTTTTGCTTAAGATGTTGCTGAATCTTCAGGATTAATTGGCTGACACAGCACATAGAGGTGCATGCGCTTCACACACACATTGAAAAACAAAACTTTTTATAGGTACAGCGCTCTTCAGGGAACCGGGGAAGCCGTTAAGACACTGCTGGGCTGTGGGGCCGACACAGGGAGGTCCTGACCATCACAACTTTGTTTACGTGTGCTCACAAGACTATATTTCATTCCACATGGGTTTTATGACTTCTCTCTGTATCTCTTTAAATGTATGTGAGTATGCACATGTGTCGTTCACTGGTTGCCAATCGCTGCCTGCATCCGCTTCAAGACACTGGTACTGGCCTACCATGCTGTTAAGTGATCAGGTCCTTCCTTAATCTGTGAATGTTGCTTTGCATCGGCCAATCGGCTCACTGCGAGTGGGAACCAAGAACCCTCCAATAAAACATGTCCTGGCTCCAAGATGGTGGAACCAGCTCCCCGTTGGTATCAGGACAGCAGAAAGTCTGCACATCTTCTGTCAAACTCTGTACGTAGCACTTAGAAAGGGTGGCTAATTCAAGGCTAATGCAGTAGCACTTCCAATGCTTTGGCTTATTGGAAGCTCAGGGCCTGTATCCACATAACACCTTTTTCGGTCAGCAATTCGATGACAGACTTTACCCCCTTGGATTTTATTATCTGTGTGTGCTATATATATGTTTGACACCATGAACATATACCGTAAGGTGCTTGCTCTCACACTTCGTATTAATCAGCGCTCAGTCTGACGCAGGTAGAGCAAGGAGGACAATGTGGTACGAGATAAGAGTACAACACTCACTCATCTGCCATTAAACAAAATTAGCTCTTTAGTCTTTATTATGAGCTTCCGTATGAAAGACACAAGCTTCTCCTCCAATTTCTACCGCGACATCCCTGGCGCTTTTCTGTAATGTGGAAATATTTTCAACTCGTAACGCTTTGAGCGGCTGCACCAAAATAGCGGACGGGCGCTGTACAATGCCCACTGCTCCTAGTACTAGACTCCTGGTACTAGGATGGGTTAAAAGCAGAGGCCACATTTCACTGTGTGTGCCGTGCATGTGTGACCATTAAAGAGGGTTTCATCCCTCCCAATTCTATTCTATAAAAAAGACACTATGTTTTGCGGTGGCGCTCAGAAAAAGGTACTATGTGGACATGGGCCCTGATGTACCTGCAGGATTTCTTGAGTGTGTTGTTGGATGCACTTATTAAATTAGCTTTGGATAAAAGCAGCAGCTAAATGTGAAGTGCACATCTGTACAGTATGTGTGTGTGTTCTCCTCCATACATCTGTTCCTGTGTGTGTGAGGCTTCATGTGAGGAGTGTGTCGGCCTGTAGAGGTGGCCGGCTCCTCCTGATGATAGATGACAGCGCCAGCAGCAGATAACCCTGCAGGAGCTCTGGCTCTGGAGAACAGCGGTGGAGAACATTCTGGAACTCCCCGCTGACCTGACACACACTGCAGCCTCTGTCCTGTTTGTTTTCTCTGCCGGCTCTCACTCTCCCTCTCCTCCTCTCTTTATAACATCTCCGCATCTCCCCCCCCTCTCTCCTTCCCTTCCTCTCTCTGCTCTGGTCAGTGATAGAAGAAGGGCCCACAGCGACCTGCTCACTGTGGGCAGCTCGCCGTTCTTGGCGCCAGTCAGTCGCAGGAGCCCCCCCTCGCCGGAGATTTAGGAGGGGGTGCTTCTGCTGCTCCTCTTTCGCCGCTGTCTTGTACAGAGGGGAGAGGAAAAAGAGTTAAAAGGAGGGGTTGATCAGTTATCAGGTGGCGGAGGCGTGGGTCGTGCCAGAGCTCCTGTCGCTGCACATTGGGGTCTTTGTTCAGGGATGTGTCATCAGGGCGGGTTACTGTAGATCTGTGTTGTTGGATGGAAGACGTGGTCGGAAGAGCGGACGCATGCACAGTAGCTCAGAGCTGGAGAACATCGCCTGTTAAATCAAATGCTTAAATACATCTATTGGGGAATGAGGAGGAGCGTGGAAGGCTGCAAGCCGGGTTATTAAAGGGGGGGTTGAGAGGAGGAGGAGGAGGAAGAAGAGGAGGAAGAGGAGGGGAGGTGCGATGCTTTTACAGCCGGGCAGCAGCAGCAGGCTCTGTTTAATATGAAGTAAAGAACAGATCCAACTGCGTCATTAACTCTCAATTACAGCCATGAGGCTAGCAGGCCGCGCTGAGCTGGGCACTGTGTGTGTGTGTGTGTGTGTGTGTGTGTGTGTGTGTGTGTGTGTGTGTGTGTGTGTGTGTGTGTGTGTGTGTGTGTGTTGTGTTGTGTGTGTGTGTGTGTGTGTGGCCTAGCATTACTATACTTGTGGGGACCTAATTCTGTTTACATAGTCACGTGTGGGGACTCGCCTCCCTTATGGGGACAAATTGGAGGTTCCCATGAGGGGAATCATTCATTTTAGGGTGAAGACTTGGTTAGGATTAGGATTAGGGTTAGGGTAAGGGTTGGTTATGGTTAAGGTTAGGATGAGTCTCCAGGAAATGCATGTAAGTCAATGTAATGTCCCCTGAAGTGATGTATACATGGTATGTGTGTGTGTGTGTGTGTGTGTGTGTGTGTGCGTGTGTGCGTGCGTGTGTGCGTGCGTGCGTGCGTGTGTGTGTGTGTGTTTGTGGACAGTTGGAAGCACACAAGTGCATTGTGATGAAGAACATACTGCCTGGCTCGGTGTTAAATCGTGGCTGAGACGTAGCGAGCATATTAAATTCTGCTTCACAGTGTTTGTGCACAGTAAATATGGGCCATGCGGTTTGGTTCTGAACTGCTTTAAAAAAAATATGACGCCATAATATTTGATATTCGCTTGATGTTAAAACTTTGTTTGTTTATATAAACTATCAAGTAGAAGAGGAAAAATCTTATAAACACTCTTTCCGAACAATATAACTTCCAGTTGTCTTGATAATTTGGAAAATATATTTTGGTATCATTCTTTAGAGGGTACAATTATTCCAACCGGTTGATTCAGAGTTACATTTCCATTGCCGTTAAGCTCTGCAACCGTCTGCTGGCAGTGGACAGAAGTCATGGGAAGTGCTGAGTGTATGAGGAGACAATTGTAAAATCCATAAATCTGACGCAGCCTGGATAAAGTGGAAATGGATTTCCCACACGCAATAAAGGGCGAAAGCGAGAGTGGGAAACCCAGCTGTAACCTGTTAGGATCATTTTGTTAATTAAATGTTTCTATAAAACAAAAAGCAGATTTGTTTCCTCAGTCATTTAAAAAGCTAAAGCAGAAACACTCATTCCTCTCTCTCTTCCCTTTCTCCTTGATGAGCACATGGTGTGTTTGGTTTTATATGAAGACTTTTCCACTTTGCAATAAACCCAATGACACCATGCAGATAAACAGACACAAGTGAGAGTCCTCATTTATTAGAGAAAGAGGTTTTGATTCAATTATTTTACAGCTTCAAGAGCTCCATGCGGACAGACAGCAGATACACGAATAGACAGAATGACAGGAAAGACATGTTCACTACAAATAAACAAGATAAATATATAGACAGACCAAACCAGTCGCTCGTGGAGGACATTTTTGGATTATCTTTACATGTACTGTAAACCATCTAATTCGGTCATGTATAGATGTATACACTACAAAGTGCTTGGTGAGGTCTCCGAGATGCCACAATGACAGTCTTGTTTTATTGGTTTTCTTTGAGGACATTCACATTGGGACTGGCTCCCCGTCAGTGTTTTGGGTTACATAGAGTTCTTCTTGGCACCCAAAAGAGAGGTTGGACCTGACTCACATTATGCTCTCCGCTGGCGTGCCAGGAAGGGTTACAACGCGGGCAGTTTTTGGCTTGGCACAGCGCAGCTTGGCTTGGCACCGCTCGGATTGGCGTTTCCATCAATACTGCATTTTAATGAATGGCAGCTACATGCTCATCAGTGGCTGCAGTGATGATGTTTGAGCACATGAAATAGGAACAGAAAATAGTTTGATACCGCTTCAGAGACGAAGAATTTTTATGCACAAATCTATTTGGTTTGTTGAAGGTGGATCCCTTCAACCCAGTGAACTGTACAGCAGCTGCCGTGACCTTATTCAGTTTGTGACAACGGACGCTCTCTCCCCACAATGACTGAAGTATTCAGTGTCTCATGTTTTCTCATTCTCACACTGTCCTTCAGAGCTTCCCTCCATTGTATCCGGCCCATCCTCTCATCCTCCCACTGTGTGTGTGTGAAGAAGCTTGTTTCCCCGCTGGGCTAGGGTGTAGGGATGCCAGGCTGAAAGGCCCCAGGGGAGAACACTTTTTGAACCCCTCTTGTCCTCCTGGTTTGATGCAGTGCATCTCTCTCTTGTTGGGTGTCTTTGTCAGGCACTCCAGGAGGGCCATTACTTCAGACCCTTCCAACGACAATGTTCGAGCCTCCCACCCTCCTTAAAATCCTTCCATTCTCTGAGTGCTGCTATCCTGTCCTCCTGGGTAAAGAAAACAGGGGTGCTGAGGTTCCCAAAGTGTCTTCTGTTTGTGATCAGAGACAACTGGCAGGCCCTCTTATATTCAGCCGTATCCAACAGAATCCCTATGGAGTGTGATGGTCTAGTACTTAAAGTGAAACAGACAGTGAACAACTATAACATTAAGTATCCTATTCAAAGATATCATGAAGTTGCTAGTTTGGGAGATCTAGTCGCATCAGAAGAAAAGTTCTCCGAGGCTTCCATTCTGTTCTGACAAACTTGGTAATCCAGCATTTCTTTTTACAATATATTTCATTTCATCTCACTTTAATCCAAAGCGATTTACAAAATGTGCATTCAACCCAGAAGAGCTCAATAGAGGGCTGCAGTGTTGACGAGTTATTTGATGCAGACACAAAAGTTGGCATCTCTTACCTCAAAGTAAAAACAGTTGCCTTCAAGACAAGGGAACCTAAAGTGATCAAATGAAGGGCGGGCACACTGAACTGGGAAGTGAGGATGATGATGATGATGAAGGAACATTTTGGTCTCCCAGATGTCACCTTTCCACCCTATCCTTAAGAACTGTGACGTGTCGGTGTGTGTGTTCATAAATGTGTGTTTGTGGTGAGTGTGTGTTCGAAATGAGGCCTTGTTTAATTCATGGCTACAGAAGCTGTGTGTGTGTGTGTGTGTGTGTGTGTGTGTGTGTGTGTGTGTGGTGTGTGTGTGTGTGTGTGTGTGGTGTGTGTGTGTGTGTGTGGTGTGTGTGTGTGTGTGTGTGTGTGTGTGTGTGTGTGTGTGTGTGTGTGTGTGTGTGTGTGTGTGTGTGTGTGTGTGTGTGTTGTGTGTTGTGTGTGTGTGTGTGTGTGTGTGTGTGTGCGTGCGTGCGTGCGTGCGTGCGTGTGCGTCAGAGGGACCATGCAGGCCTGAGAAGCGGGGTGCCGTGAGGGGCTTCTCCCCGAGTATTTACTGAGGGGATCTCGATGTTTGGATTGGTGATTTAGGATGTTCACCGGGTCAGAGGGCACAATTATACACAGAGGCCGGGGTCAGCTATGGATTGCCTTTCTGCCAGGTCTTCTCAGTTTACCCATGACGCCAGACCCCCACCCCATCCTCTGATTCACACCCATCAGAGACAGAGAGGGCCATTGACCATTCCGATAATGTGATAATCACAAAATTGTACATTTATTTAAGAAATGTACCCACAATTAGAGTTAGGGTTAAAGTTGGGGTTAGACAGTCCTTTTTATAACCTACCCGGAAATTGAAATTTGTTATAGTATATGTAGTATTAGTTACCTGATACAACTTAGCTGTCGTCTAAGACAAGGTTTGTGATGAAGACCATACAATAGGACAGTATAATGAAGGTGGTCTACTGGTCATTATTATGGATATATATAGATCACTGGATACAGTGTTGTTCGGTGTAGCATGAAGCCCAAATGGCCTCACTCTGGAGAACAAAGGTACCCGGATTTGGCTTTTAAATGGGGCTATTCAAGTGCTGAGGTAGTTAGCCCCAATTTCCCAATGTAAGTCAATGGTATTGTTGGGCCCAATTCCAGCACGTGACTGACTGGAAGTTGTAGTACCATTGCGCCACTGAGAATTTACTTCAACAGGTGGCGCTCTACAGTACTTGGTGACTTGGTGATAACCCTTTAACACATCACCCACGATATCTTTATCAACATCTGGTGGATTTACATGTTTCAATAGTGTTGGAGGACAGTACTACCTCTAGTATGACAAAGGAACCAAATTGCTGTCCCTTGTAAGTCAAATTGTTACACATTATGGGTTTTCCCCTACTGATGACGTTTCTTCGTGGACACCTCTCCTTATTTTTATTGTATTAAATGAAAGCATGGACACAGTTAAACTTCATTTTCATTTCTTGAATTTAATGTACTCTTCGCACGCAATGTTAGTCGTTACATTGTATCACCACAGCAAAGACCTGAAGCAAAATGATACCGCCCGCCTTCATTTCAGGGGCTCTTTTTCATGGCATTCCTCAGGAATTGTGGGACTTCCCCTGCGTGACCACTGACAGGCCTTTACGGTAAAGCGCTGGAGAAGCTGAAAGGACGTGTGTGTGCGAGAACACCCTGACTCCCCTGCCCTTCTCTTGTGAATACATTAATTCATTTACCACTTCGAGGTCGCCAAACCCAAATATTTGCCTCTGCACATATTTAATATTTATGATGACGAAAGCAAACATTGCCCGGCGGATTGAGTGACACGGAGAGGTCAAGCTCTGGGCTTGGCTGGAGGGGGCAAGAGGGAATGTTATTAGTGTGTGTGGGGTGGGGGGGGGGGGGTGAATGTGTGTGTGTGTGCTCTCCTGAGAGAGCCAGTCCACATCTTAGGAGCGGTGCACACAGCTCTGTTTGCACAGAAACACACTTGCAAATATGACACGGTTCAGCAAACAATCTGCATGAATATTTGTATTATGGATTCATGAGCTTAAATCTCAACTTGTCTTCTAAGAAGGACAGCTGTGTTGATGAAAGGGTGTTAAAGTGTGTGTGTGTGTGTGTGTGTGTGTGTGTGTGTGTGTGTGTGTGTGTGTGTGTGTGTGTGTGTGTATGTGTGGCCTAGCATTACTATACTTGTGGGGACCTAAATCTGTTTACACAGTCACGTGTGGGGACTGGCTTCCCTTATGGGGACAAATTGGAGGTCCCCATAAGGGAAATCATTAATTTTAGGGTGAAGACTTGGTTAGGTTTAGGATTAGGGTATGTGCCTTTACCTTTAGTACTGGTACATGTTAGCGTGCATCATCGTACATGTACGTGCTGTGCAAGTGTATGTGCTTCAATGAGGTGATCCATTAGAGGGGACAGTTTTATGAGCTGGTCTCAGATCTGGATCAGCTCAGATGAGATCCTGTTTCCTTTGGACTGATCTCTCTCACCGCTGATTCCGGCTCAAGAGCTGCATGACTAAATGGTGCATACCTAATCTCTTTTGAACTGCAAACCAAAAGAAGCAGCCTTAAATTGTAATATCAAGTTTGCTGACAAGCTCTACTTTCAGATTGAGTTTCATGTAGCTTTTGTAAATGTATATCCCTTTGCTTTGGAGAGTTGAGAAAGATGGTAAGAAATAAAAGACTTCAGGTGGCCCTCACACGTTTGAGGAATGAAAATGTGCACATTCGTATGTGTAAAAGTATGTCATGTTAAATTGAAATTGACACACAGAGTTTGTTGACATCTACATCCCACCCACCTTCCAAGCAACCTCACCATGACCTCAGAGAGACTGAGAAAGTAGAGGAAGCAAACTCAGGAGATCTCTTATACACACAGATCACCTCTTCACCTCCCTGCCCCTATCTCCCCTGCCTTTTATCCTTTCTTTCATACGAGCTATCTTTCTTTTCGCCCTTCCTCCTTTCACCTCCGATAAGTTATTGTGCAATTTTGTGGAATGTACACAGGCCGAGTATCTCGATGAAGTGTCATTGTTCTGTTTGTTGAAAGGCGCTCCGCTCTCTTTCTTCTTCTCATTCGGATATGACCGAGGGAAGAAAAGGCCCTAATGGCGGAGTGATAAAGAGTTTTTCAGAGAAAGGGACACACAAAAAATGAGGTTAGAATGGGAGAAAATCCTGAGACAATATTTAACAGTGATTCACCTCGAGCAGGGGTGTTAAACTCAAATACACAGTGGGCCAAAATTTAAAAAACGGTACTAGTCGAGGGCCGGACTGGTTCAATGTTTATTGCAGAACTTATTGAAATGAACTCATTGCACATATTAAACCTGGAACTAACAAAGCTTAAATTATTGCCTATAAAAACAACATTAAACATTAAATAATCAGTTGCATTCATTTCTTATGGCTCCATCTGCAGCTTTTCCAGAGTCATTTCTTATGATTACGTTTTTCCACAGGCCAACAACAGCTTCAACAAAAATATTCCCCTCAAAGAACAAACCAAACCTGCCCTGTTGTCTCAAGAAAGGAAGTGCAGAAGGAAGCATCCATTGAAACTCAGTGTGCTGCTCTGTGATGGTCTCAGGCTCTGAGCTGAGGAACTCCTCAGGATGGAGTGAAGGTGTGCGTGCAATATACCGGCGGGCCAGATCTAATAGTAATTCAAAAAGTTCCTGCAGGCCGAAATTAAATCCACAAAGGGCCTGATTTGGCCCCCGGGCCTTGAGTTTGACACATGTAACCTAGAGTGTACACCACTAAGAAGAAATATGGACTTTTTGACCTATTCAAGGGGAGAGCAGATTTGAATGTTTGACAACATTAGGTGTGGTTCTACCTTTGCGCATGGGAGAAAGAACTAGAGTTCATTCATTGTTTTCAATTAGGTAATTCAGGGATAATTCAATCACACTTACCTCTCTTGTACAATTTGAATGCAAATGTAAAGGAAAAGACAGGAACAACAGCACGCCTTCCACACGATACTGACAGCAAGTTATTCACAAGAAGAAAAAAAATCATCCCAACCGGCCAATTAGAGTCTTTCTGCAGCTGCTGTGACAACCCTGGGGACCAATAGCAAAGAGTAATGGAGAAAGAGACAGCGAATGACAAAGTCCAGCCGGGTCTCCGAGGACTCATCCTAATAAAGCCACGTTAATGCTGTTGAAGATGGATGAATTCCATAGATGAATGGATGAATGGGTGGAAGGATGCATAACTTGTCAAATCAAATGTATATACGTTGATTAAATAGATGAATGAATATTACATTAATGTATATTAACGAGCAGATGACAAGAAAACATTCAAATTACTAATAATGTTCTAATTCAAACAAAACGGTACCACTAAGAAAAGTATCTGTTACATTGTTGATATCAAAGTTCTATCATTTGCTCACCTTCACAAAACAAATGCTATTGGTGGATCGATATACAAGAAATATATAAAATCAAGAGGCCTACGCTTGATCCCTGGGGAACTCCACATTGTATTGTTATATAGCCAGAGGAAACATTTATCAATACCCTCATGTTTCTCATATGGAGATCATTTTAAAACCACAGAGAAACCCCAAAGAGAAGGTTTTGCAATAAGATATCATAAATACAAGTTCCCTCTTGGTGTTAGTATTGTTATTCTTTAGGAATTCAACATACTGGTTGTAACACCAGACTGCCACTTCTGGTGGGAACAGAAGATGCTTGCTGTACCCCAAAGTACATTTCGAAGGCATTAAACCCCATGGTGCTTCACGGGACAAATGCTGATGAAATGCATGTCTTTGGACGTGTCTAGTGGGCAATTGTAGAAAGACAAGTGGAGTTACTTTGTGTAAATTAGTAGACCAAAGTTATTGTTGTGAAAAGGGATGGGGTCAAGGCCATGTTCATGGTAGTGGGCTGAAAGCAAGAGTCTGTGTGGGAATGATCTCACTGGGGCAGCTGCAGCACTCCTCTCTTCTTTGTCAACTCCAACCATTTGATGCCATTGAAACCGAGCAAGGCAGAGAGATTGAGAGAGCAAAGGCAAGTGCTAGTGTGAAGGTGCAGAGCAGCGTGATGCAATGTGAGATAGCAGCTGAGTTAGCGCTCTCTGTGTGGAAGTGTGAGTGTGGACTAAATTCCCTCTAAACGCGCCAATCCCCCTATTGTAGCGCTCTCCATTATTAGCTCTCACTCATCCCTCCTCCTCATCCTCATCATCATCATCTGTCCATCCTTCAAGCCCATTCTTACATTTAGCCAGAAAGCGGAGATGTTGGTGGTGGCATTGGGCGGGGAGCTAGGTGTTCTTTTTTGTTGTGAAGGCTTTGAGAGTTCCACACCTGTGGGTGTAAGGACAGTTTGTAACCTTATCTCCCATGCTTTGTCTGTCTCGCTTTTCTTTGGCGCTGGATGTGAACAAATTGAGCATTGTGTTTAGGCAGAGGCCAGGAGGATTGTGAAGGAAGGAAGCCAGCGAGCCCGGGCTCAGCACAGCAGTAGCCTGAGACGAGGGAGATCAGGAGTGATTCCATGTGTAAGATTCTTTCCTTCTCACGGACAGTGCTAATGAAGTGTGTGCACCCTTTGTTAGACAGCCTCCTCACGCAGAGCCAAGCACTCTTACAGACACTCCAGACATGACTGTATTCTCACAAACATCTTTGCAGTGTGTATTTAGTGTCTGTAGGGTTGCATCAAGCAGTTACAGGACTGAAAGTATTCCAAAGTTTGAGTTGCTGAAATATGTGATGTATGATGTGTCTGTCCTTGCTCAAATAGGCTTCTTTATAGCTTTTAAAGAAACAATATTTAAGATGAACATTGAAAAAAACATTATGCTCTAATTAGAGTGGTGCAGGAATGAGTCCTAAAACCTGAAAGTTAGTCAGCATTTTATCACTTTTGATCGACTATAGGGCTGCACGATTTGGGGAATAATCTAATTGTGATTTTTCTGACAGATATTGCGATTCCACGGATAAGCGGGAGAAGATAGATGGATGGATGGATATTGCGATTCGATTTGCGAATTAGTTTTAAAGCGACCCAACGGAAGTTTATTGTAAAATGCGACCATATCTCCGGCTAGGAAGGTCGCATCAACTTGCTCCCGTCTCTAGCACCCCGAGCTATGAGTGAAAGAACTAAACTTACATGAAACTTCCGTTGGGTTGCTTTAAAGTCAAGCTTCAGTTTAAGATTCACCCTGTAATAGAAACATGTGATGGAGCATTACTAACCTGACTCAGATGGTTTGTTTCACCAAACCATCTAGGAGAGCTCCATTGGAAGCCATTTGGAAAGGGCAGGCACTTTCAAAAATACTTTGCATGTGATTGGATCAACCTGTCTATCACCTTCTAGCATGGGCCACTTCTGATTGGTTAACAATGGCTGGTACATGTGGAGTAGGGGTGCAACAACTAATCGACTTAATCGATTAAAATCGATGACCAACTACCTCAGTCGTCGATTCGTTGGTGACGTCATCACGTGTGTTTTACGCGGCGTTAAGCTCCAACGTTATTGGTCTTTTTATCGGTACCGGAGACATTTAAAAAATATACGTCATGTATTATTGCTACATAAACATTATATCGCAGTCTTAGTGTCGCCAACTCGTTTCTAAAATGCAAAAAGACAACAAATGCGTCTATGATATATTATCGATCTTTCCAATCCAGACGAGATCTCTCTCCCCCCGTCTGTGTCCGAGGGGGCGGGGGCAGTTTACACCCACGCGGCTGCTACATGCAGCAACACACTGCAGAGATGGCGGAGAGAACTCGCTCCGAGCTGTGGTTAAACTTTAACCGTCTCGATGCTCGTTGCCAAAAGTGCAATAAGAGTTTAGCATGTAAGGGCGGTAACTCGAGCAATTTCTAAACATTTAGCAAAAGTGCTCCACATCCAGACGGAAGAATGCACCGGGTTCAACTGTCTTTCTATCAGCTCTGTAGCCCCGTCCACGAGTAACGTTTCCACGTCAGGTGTTATGTATGCTAGCAGCAACACACGAGTTAACTCCATGATACAAACATGGGTTAATGATTAGAGGAAACTGAGTTATTTATTTTGTCAAAGTTTCAGCTATTTTGTTCACAGTTCTGTCATCAGATTATTCATTACCATTTCATTTAATCGCAGGCTTTCCGATTTGATAATTGCATCATTTCAAATTTCGATTTAAAATCGATTAATCGTTCAGCCCTAATCGACTAGTCTCACTTTTTTTAATGTGTTTTTGGTTAGATGTCTGAAATAATGTCTGTGGTTAACACAAGCTAAGGAGAGTTTCACCTTTTGTTCCAAGAAATAAAATATGTCAGTTAATACCCCACTCGTGAATGCCAGAAGCTTCTATGTGTAAAAAAAAGTGACTAAATAAGACTACTACCGTCATCAAAAAATATGCAACACTGCCCCTCTCAATCATCAATATCAATACCGTTTTAAAAAAGATCTTTTGAAAACATTTATCTTGTACTGACGGATATTGTACAAAGGCCCAGAAAAAGAGACATAAAAGGGATGAACAAGTGCGAGCTATAAATCATATGTGATTCTTTGTCATTCTAGGGAATAAACTATTTTTTTTTTACAACCACTTTCCATCTAACTTCAACAATTTTACAGTTTAATGCATTTTCTGAATTTAAGTCATAGTGTAATCTACTGTGTGTTTACATCAGAGGGGTATGTCTGCATCAGAGTCCGTATCCGCTGTCACGCTCTCTTGTCTCCGCTCTGTTGAATGCAGATGAGGGGGGAAATTAGCCAGTGTGGGAATATCAGAAGAGACAGATACCCGTGTCACCATGCATCCTAATAAAAAAAGACTCCTGTTTCCAATTATAGCCGGCTGTAATGATAACACGATGTGAGCGGCAACACAATAGAACAACTGCATGTCTACTGAGTCTCAGAGGGGGCGAAGGGGACGAGGGGACGAGCTGAGGAGCGAAAGACGAGGCAGGATAAGGGGCGAAGAAGAACTGCAGCAGTGAAGTAGTAAATGATGACAGTGGACGCAAGGGAGGGAACTCTTGGAGTATTTTTAGGTTCCTCACTCTCAAGGATGTTGGGATACTATCCTGTGGGAAGGCGTTTAAACCAAGACAAAATAAACACACGGATCCAAATGATAGCTTAAAGTATTTATAATGTCTTGCTAGACAGAACTTGGACCGATCACGTCGATAAATTAAGCACTCCAGCTGTTGCTTTTTGTTTTCTTACTTAAAATGTACTCCGTTAACCTCTACTTCTATTATTACCACTGCCATGGTCTTCATAGTGGTGCTCCTCTGGGCTGGAGAAGCTACAGAGACCTTGGACCTTATTTTACTCCCACTCACCACTCTATCTGTCTTGCTCACCCTAGCGTGACCTAAACATGAGGCCAGTGGATCCAATGTGTTTTCTATGGACATGCAGGGGACGGTATGGAGGCTCCAAACCAAACCTCAGCCATGCCAGGCCTATGAGGGAAGGAGGGGCCCCCTTTTTTCGTTCGTTGAGGAAGTCATCACAGAGTCCAAATAACAGGGCCGTCCCCGCCTGGGGCCCGCTGTCAGGCCAATGATCGATGGTCTGGGTCTCAGATGCCTGCCCCAACTGGCCAGTGGTGAACAAAGAGGGGCACATATAGAGACAGAGAAGGGGTCATCCCTGCCATGGTGGGAATGACAGTCAGCCAGAGAGGAGGACAGAGGGAGGGAGGTAGTGTAAACCCCAGCATGTTGATTGCTACTCTCTTCTTTGATTCGAAAAACAGACATGTCGTGCTGTTTTATTTCGTTTGTAACGTGTCCAGAAATCGCCGGCTTTGAGACGGCGCTACATTTTAGTGATTGCAGCTCCCGCAGCTGTGGCCACAGGAATGCAGCCTGCCTTCCTCGCCTCCTTCCTCTCCTCTCCCGTCTCCCTCGTCTATCTCTCATCCAAGCCTTCTCTCGTTTCCTCACCTCTGTGCCTACCCTTCGCTCCCTCGCTCTCTCCGCCCTAAGGCGATGACTCTGGCTCTTCTGGGAAATCTCTGATTAACACTGAGGTCTCTTTTACCAAGAACGCCGTCTCTCCCCCCCCCCCCCCCCCGTTCTTCATCTCTCTAGCATTCAACACGCTCCTGAGGTTTAGCCAGCATCAGTCAGACTTCTGGACGGTGCTCTGCTTGGCTTGAGAGGTATGTACCAGACAGACCCTCTGTTGTACCAAAAAGGGTGGTGATGATACACATTATCCACCCTCAGCAGGCTTTGGGCATGTCAAATCTACATATTCGTCCACACAATATGGCTCATAAGCCAGCATAAAGATTAAAGGATCGAAATAAAGACGCAAATTAAGGTAATTCAAAGAGCTTTCATTGGGCAGGTTGTGGTTAAATAGATGTGGGCTTCCGTAGTGGACTCATTGTGTGTTTGATTGAGAAATAAAAGATCCAGGAAGTGGGGTTCCTTCCCTGTTGTGCTCTTACAATCTACCCTTAGCCAAATTGATCGTTTGAGGATAGCTGTATTAAATGTCTAAAAGCAAAGCCATTAAAGAAAGGATTCAGACAAATTGGAAAGGTACATTTTCCAATTATTTTTCCAAACAAACCTCAATGACCAAGATCCCCTTAAACCAAACTCTAACTGTGAATAAGAGAATAAACATCCCTTACTTTAAGCCACATGTGTCAAACTCAAGGCCCGGGGGCCAAATCAGGCCCTTGGTGGATTTAATTTCGGGCCGCAGGATAATTTCTAATTACTATTAGATCTGGCCCGCCGGTATATTGCACGCACACCTTCACTCCATCCTGAGGGTCTCCTCCGCTCAGAGCCTGAGCCCAAACATTGATGAACTTGCACCCAAGATGAGATGCCAAGTATCTGAGCTAGCATCACAGAGCAGCACACTGAGTTCAATGGATGCTTCCTTCTGCACTTTCTCTCACGACAACAGGGCAGGTTTGGTTTCTCTTTGGAGGAAATGTTTTTTTGAAGCTGTTGTTGTCCTATGGAAAAATGTAATCCTAAGAAATGACCCTGGAAAAGCTACAGATAGAGCCATAAGAAATGAATGCAACTGATTATTTAATGTTTAATGTTGTTTTTATAGGCAATAATTGAAGCTTTGTTAGTTCCAGGTTTAATATGTGCAATAAGTTCATTTCAATACGTTTTGCAATAAACATTGAACCAGTCCGGCCCTCGACTAGTACCCAATTTTTTATTTTGGCCCACTGTGTATTTGAGTTTGACCCCCCTGCTTTAAGCCATCTATTCTGACCAACTGAGCTCTTTTTTTCAAAGTTATAATACAATAGCCACTTTCTCGCGACTGTGCCAAGTAATGCTTATAAGACCAACTGCAAGTGTTTATAACAAAAAATAGACAATGTTTTTAGGCTGTTTGAATTGTTTGACAGGCTTATGAATTGCTCTTAGCAGACAAATCCTGCGGTGCATCAATGAAATGTGTTTTCCAGGAGAAAAGTGGGGAGATGTTAGTCAGTGGAGTGGAGAGCAGGCCATTGTGAGAGCAGAAGTGCCGCGCTGCCTTCAAGGCCCTGAGAGCACTTATTGTTGTCTCCCCTCTCCATATAAGTCAAACTAAGCTGACTGAATGTACTTGACCCTTCACCCACTCCCTCTTTTCACTCACACTCCTCCACTCTTCCTCTTCTTTGCTGCTCCACTCCTACTGTGTGTGGTCTCGCTTTAACCACCTATCTCCATGTTGGACGTCGGATTGTCCCATCTCTAGACAAGAAGATATAATTGAATGTGGTTGAACGTACTTGAACCAACTCAAGTGTATTTCTCTAACACAATTCCTGAATTAATTTAGCTACCCATGAGATTATGAATACAACACCTGGTCTGGGGTAGGGTTGCCTTGAATCTGCTTTACTTGCACATGCTGATTAATATGAAAGAGATATAAAGATCAGGTGTAAAACACTAAACCTAAAAGGAATTGGTATGGGTAATTAAATGCTGGTTGAGATAAAATACATAGCGATAGCTTCCCATAGTTACTGTAAAAGAAAAGGGTGTTAATCGAAAAATGTTCCGAACCAGAGGTGGCAAATTTGAAATTGGACTGCTATTCAAAGCAATTCAGCTTTATTTGAATTATATTAAGGTACATATTAAATCAATTTAATTCATTCAAACTTGAGCAACACAGCTATTTTCTACAGTTTATATTTTATTTAGGTTCTGCCAGAAGGATTACAAAATACAACAAATACCAAATGTTTTAGAAAAACTACTCAAGCATCATGAAAATGACATTTGAAAAGCCTAAAGACGGAGAAAACTTCCCTGTAAAATCCATTCTAATCAATGAAGTAATCACTGGTTAGTTTGACACTCTCAAGTGGCACCTTAAGGACTTTGGCTTTAATTGTCCTGTGGAGGGGGGGGGGGCTAGGACAGCCAGTAAATGCAGCTGCTTTCCTCACCATGTCCCTGAAAAAGATTTCATTCAGCTGTGAGGCCTGTTTTCTCTAAGCCCCTCACTGTTTTACTCTTTTATTAATACACAACGTGTCCAGTAATGTTGCCTCAAATATTTGATCTAACACCAAAAAAGGTTATTTTGAGTATTTGGTTTGGAAGATGTTGCTTGTGTGTTTGTCGGTGCTTGTGTCCACTCAGATGTGTTATGGTTGTTATAAATGGAGCATGACTATCGTGTTTTAGTGTGTCGTCTTCTTTTTCTCTGAAGGCCAGACAGAGCTAATTATTGGGCAGGAAATGAGTCAAGTTCCTGCCGCAGATAGGATGTTTAGAGGAAACGACCATAAGATGACCAACTGAAGAAGAGGGATGACTGGACATGGGTGTGTGTGCTTGTGTACGTGTTTGTGATGCACTTTCTCAAAATGGAAACTTTGCCTTGGAGCCTGATTTCCTCAGAAATGTGAAATAATGTAATGTAACAGTACACTCTGAAGCGTGTCATGAGTTATTCTGAACCTTGGTCTGAGGTGAGTTAGAGAAATATGCAACGCCCACAAGAACCAGAACTGAGACACATCGGATCTGTGGCTGCGGGGGATGGTAGAGCATACCTGCATCTTGAGTACCGCACCACTGGGACTGATTTAGGAAAGTATGTATTGCTGTCAATGCTCAAGTAAAATCATATTCATTGTATGGACTATGAAGAGTTCTGTACTTGTGATATTTTCTAAAGCCCTCCATTCTTCGGTACTTGTTGTCAATTCATTTGAGCTGATCTTAATACTTGCCCTGAGTTAAAGGTCACCTATCATGCTATTTATAGACAATAGCATAGGTCTCAGATATTTACAAGTATATAAAAAACATGTCTATGAAGTGTTTTGCAAAAAAAAAAAAACAGATCACCCATTCTAGCCATGCCTCATATCCCTCTATTTCACTTCCTGGTTCAAAAGTGCTGATTTGGGGTATTAAGCTTTAAAAAAATAAAAAAGGAGGGGTCTGAGCTCATGCAGGACCCGGCAGCTACTGTCTAAACTAAATGCTGCCGTGATGAAATGCCATATCATGGATTATCAAGGATCTGAAACAGTCTGGAGCTCAAAGGCTTTCTCTCTTGCCGGTTATACCACAAGGTGAGTTCCTTTTTATTTCCTGCTTCTTCACACACATGCTCTCCAGTACAGGTTAGCTCTGAGTGTTAGCGATGCTAATGTAAACACCGACCATATTACGTCCAAAACAGTCGGGCATTGTTTCTGATAGCAACGTTTCTGATTGGACCGTGGGTCCGATATTACGTCATATCGGACGCAGATCTGCATCAGCTCCGTTGTAGCCCCGTTTTTAGAGATTTGGGTACGGAGGAAAAGAGAGAGGGTTTTATTTTCTGACGCTGCGTGAGTTCCCTGACACACCGGGGACACACCTTTATGTATAAAAGACATCAACAAGTGCATTTTGCATGATAGGTCCCCTTTAAAGGTGTATTCAGATCACCTGTTGCACACGATGAGGAAACTGGTTCTTAATTAACAATTGAGAGCAGCTTTTTGCATTCTCTCTTTCTCCAATCAGGATATGGTGATTTCTTTAGGGCCTAAAACAGGTAGATAACAGCACATCTAGGCCATTTTTTTGTTCCTTCCTTTACTAAAACTTGTGCAAAAATTTTCTCTCAGCAGTCATTGTGAGCCAAAAATACAGTTTATTTTGCATTTTTGAGACTCTTAATATATGATTAAGGGTCATTTGGAAGAGTCTCAAACCTAGCTGAGTGAATATTTAAAAGTAAATTCTACCTGCATAAGGCAGATTTCATCATCATTTCTGAAAGAGTTTATTCTTATGTCCTTATGATCTAAGAGGTGTTTGTTCATTATCCAAATGAATCTGTCTATTAGGGGCATTTCATCCATTTTAAGTAGACTTGTTTGATTGTAAAGGCCCTCCAAGTTTTAATTGCAATTGGCTAGGAACTTTAATCTAGGGTATTCGTACTGCCACATCACAGGTCACTGTTATAGGCGTTTGCATTGAGTAACCTAGCTTCTAATCTAATAGTTTTTACTCTTTCTCTAAGGTATTATGTGTTGTATTTCCTGATTAGGGCTTCAGTTAATATACAAAGTACATGGCTGTTTTGCCCCCATTGTTTTCAGACCTCTCCAATGTAGGCTACATGTGCCACCAGCAGCAGCTTTGCAGGAGTTAAAAGAGGAATGCTGATCAGATGAGACATGGAAGTAGCTGTATGCATGCACCAATGTGTGAGTGTTTGTGTTATTCCTAATGTAAGGCAGATCATTTGGTCTGCTGCTTTAAAACAAAAGGGCTCTGGTCCAGTTTACTCCCATGAGGAGGCTACCTTAGCCCAGGAGAGAGGAGAGAGAGCTTGTTGGGCTCACTCCTCCACACTATTTAAGGGAGGGTCAAGGTAGTTAACTAGTGGCAGGCGTTCAGATGGGTTCTGCTCCGACTTCAAACAGAGAACATTATGGCCGTGCGCGCTCACAGGATATTGCACTGTAAGGCCACTGAACACGGCTGGGTTAGAGAGAGGAGGCTTTGTAAGGAGCCCATTAGAGCCCTAAACCAATACTAATGAAGCCGTTTCCTGTACAAACGGAGCGGCTCAGGGGAAACTGGCTCTAGCTTTTAATAAGGCCCTCACCAATCCCAGTTAAGATGCTGGATTTTTTTTTTATCTCGGGTACTGAGCGGGTTCCAAGCAGAACCTCCGTTTTGGAAAAGTTAATTACGCATGATTAATGGAGCGTTTTCCTTCCAATGATATCTGTGACAGCACAAAGCTGTCGTAAGGCTTGTCAGGCCCAATTCGAGCTGAATAAGTATTTATGTGATCGCATGTGATGGGCCTCCTCTCACCAGCACCAGCCCTCATCAATCAAGCCCCGCTGCTCGGAGTAGTGGGAAATTGGTCTATCAGTGCGGCTGCCTACCGACACCCCCCCCTCCCCACTCGCCCCCCCCCCACTGCCACCACCGCCACCTCCCTCCCTCCCCATTCAATCAGGCCTGAGGCTACAATGCTTCTTTAGCTCTTACTTCTGACCAACGCAGGGGTCACGGGGGGGAAAGTGGGAGCCAGAGCTGAGCCCATCCATTACGGCTCTTGTTTCTCTCGGTGGCAGCCGGACGACGGGATTCTATTAAGAGCTCCGTCTATTCAGCACTGAGATTACACCAGGGCCCTCTCGCAGAGCACACCTCAACACCAGCCCCCAAGCCCTCACCAAAACCCCTATACCCACCCTAGGGGCCTTATAGCCTCCCCACCACCACCGCTGCCGTCACCAGCCAGAGCACAGTCCTCCTTTTTCCTTTTTTTGTACACTTCCAGCTTGTAGAAGTGTTTTTTTCCCGCAGCCAGGATGACAACAATCACTGAGAGAAAGACAGAATGAAACAGAAAGACAGGTGGAAAAGCTTCGAGGAGAATGAGAGCAGACACTCTAACCTGTTTTTGATGTGGACACACTGCTTGGACAGCGTTTGGCCTCGAAGCAGTGTCACACACACTCGCAGGGGAATAAAGCCACACACACTCCCGAGCCGTAAGCATACTGTCCCATAGAGCTTCAGCACCTGGAGGTTGGATCATCCCCACCACAGTATAAACACTCTGAGATGGGTAACATCACAAACACAACTCCGGCACAGTTACGCCGTAAACACCCGCCGACACCAGATCAAACCGCCACTCCTCCGATGTTTAAGAAGCTCGTTTGTCTCCCGCCGGCCTGAAGAGACTCTTCATTTACTTAATATGTGTTAGCACTCGAGAGAAAGAGAGGGGAGTGCTGCAGGGGTCGCGCCCCCCGCCTGGATGGATGGGGGTCTTCGTGTCAAAGAGAAGGAGAGAGACAGCGCTCCTGTCAAACAAACAGAAATTGAATATGTTGCCTTCTATCAGGATGTCCACAGTGTGTACATACTCTCTTAGGTTTGATTATGAATAAGCCCCTCTGTCTTATAAACAAGTGGAGTGAAGGCATTCATCAGGGAGAGAGAGGTAAGGGTGTGAAGAAGGAGGAATGTGCTCTCCTCCTACGAGAGTCTGCTGTCGAGTGGATGATGAAGGCGAGGAGAGGAGGCAGGCTCAACAAGAACGAAACAGAAGGTGGATGAGGGATTAGAAGAAACATCTTTGACGTGGTTTAACCATACACGAACACTTCCTTCTGCATCGGCCAATCAGCTCGCTACGATGCGAGTTGGACACAGATACTCATCAAATAATTATCACATTGTATTTAAACATCCCAATACCACAAACTTTTTTCAAGGGGTGTTACAGTGCAGCATACGACACCCTCGGTCCTAAGACCTCCAACCGAGCAGGACAAACTCCCAAAGAAAGTTCCACAATGTTGAGGGAAAATAGAAGAAGCCTCAGGGAAAGATACAGAGGACAGACAGAAACAAAATATTAAAATGAAAACATTGGGAACTCAAATGATAAAAATGATTGTGAAAGTATATAAAAACGATCGAACTGGGTGGATACCGGTCTCTCCGGTGACCAAAACAGACCTTTTCGATATCCTGTTTAAAAGAACGGTGGAACGATCTCCCCATTGATATCAGGACAGCTGAAAGTCTTCACATCATCCGACTTAAAACCCACCTGTTTTTCCTGCACCTCGGCCATAAAACCATAAAAATAAACTAACACAAAATAACAAATTGTCGTACTCTAAAGGTTTTAGCTCATTTGAAACTAATGCACTAGCACTTTCTGTGGTTTGGCTAATTTGAAGTGAACGTTTCTTGCTGTTCTGAACATGCAGTTTCAAGGTTTATTGCACGTTTGTATAGGACATCTAAATGAAATGTAGTGTAAAGTAAACGAGAACAACGGCAAATGGAGTGTTTAGTAGAGGAGAGGTAACAGCAGCAGGAGAGTAGAACACAGAGGATACACAAAGAAGAGAGAGGAAAGAGGAAAGGAAGAGAGGATTTGTCCCGGGCACCCAGGGTTACAGTGGGTGAGGTTGACTCTCCAAGGGGTGTTTCTGCATGGTTTGGAGTTGGCAGCCGTACTGCGGGTTAACAGGATCGGAATGCTTCTTCAGGGGCATCGTAATCAGCACCAACTTCCTCTGATTGAGAAAGCGTAGGCCTCGCTCTCCGCCTCTTTTGTTTGGGCCGAGCTGCGCTGACAGCACGGAGGAAGCAGCCGTCCGACGGTCGGGGAGATGTTGTATAAACACCGTGTCCGTGCAGGGGAGAGAGAGAGAAAGAAACTGACAAACCTCGTAGTGACTAATGTGTCTGCGCGTCGGTGTGCGCTTTCGTGCCATCTGTGCACAAATGTAGTGAAGTAAAAGTAAAATATTTGTGTGTGTGTGTGTGTGTGGTGTGTGTGTGTGTGTGTGTGTGTGTGTGTGTGTGTGTGTGTGTGTGTGTGTGTGTGTGTGTGTGTGTGTGTGTGTGTGTGTGTGTGTGTGTTGTGTGTGTGTGTGTCTTGGCGATGCTGTGCGCCCACACTGAGTGAGGGATTCTCCAGCCAGTCATCTCCATCTGCCAGCCTCAGACTTTTGTCTTTGTTAAATGTTGTGTGACAATGAGATTTTCCAAAGTGCCATCAAGATAAAGAAGTGGATTGAGAGAGAGAGGGAGGTGGAGTTCAGGGGGGGGGTGGGGGAGCGATAAGATGGTCTGGTCATAGTCCAGCAGTCCTTCATCACCGCTGCAGCCCCAGATATATCTCCTCTCTTTCTCTGAAGCATTCACACACCTTCATCACTTTGTCTCTCACATTCACACACACACACACACACACACACTCAGCTCTATTCCATCAGTGCAGCTCTAGATCCTCAATCGATCCTCGCAGCACCCCAGCAGACACCTGCAGGTGATTGATCCCCAAATCAGTCCCTCACAACCCCGGTGCCGTAAAAACCATAACAACCCATCATAAAAGCTGATTTATCTTCAACCAGCCCTGGGCCTCACAGTTAGAATATTAACCCAAAAGTGTATGACACCACAATGATTGGTTTGGAATTGAATAAACCTTGGGAGTATTGACGCACACGTCTGATGGTTCATATCAAGTCTGACAGCTGAAATGTGCCACGTGAGATTGCATTATCTCAGGATGTAGAGATTTACAGACGAACATGGAGAACTTTACCACCTTTTCTAGTTTTAACAAACCTGTATGCACCAATAGTTTTGATGTGTTACACGGCTAAGTTGAATACTTCATTATGATTGGTCAGTTTGGAAATTCCAGAGATCGAGGATCAAGGGACTTTGTGCAGTCATATCAATCCGCAGAAAGAAGTCCGGTCCGTTTAACGTTGGCTTTCTCCATCAGAGAACAAGGTGGAGTACATTTTGTGGAATATTATTTGTTATATTGTTGGTCTAATGAAATGCATAACTGCAAAGCATATTTGCTGCTAACATACTTTTGAATGTGATTTTGATATTATATTTTTGCCATGTTGTGATTCGGGTTGGTATCACAAAATCATCAATATTAGAAAAATATTCCTACATCCCTAAATGTTGTGTATCTCCCAGCTGTAGCCTGCAAAGCTATAGAAGTTTGATGAGTTAGAAAGATATATAAACAATTACCCTATTGTACCATCCCTCATAAAGTCACTATAGTTTTGTCGTATTTTAGTTATTTGTCTTGTTGTTGACTTGTTCCGTGCGTCCGTGCATCCCTCCATGTGTTCCTGTAGGAAATGGTGCCCAAGCCACAGTTTAATGAGAGCGTTGGTCTGCATCCCAGCAGCCTGTGTACTGCCCTGTACTCAGCAGTGCAACAAGCTCCCGGGTTAAATATAATCCCAGCCTAACTCAGGGGCCTCTTTGATGCTACTGAAAGCCAGTGAAGCCTTTAATGGGAGCCACTCCGTGTGCCCGTGTAAAGTGTGAGCTGCTCAGCTTTCCTTCATTTTCAGGCTGCAACTGATTTGTTGTTTTCCGACTTAATTCGGACTTTAATCATGCCCACAGATGGCCTGGGCTGGGTAACACACTCCACTGTGTGTGTGTGTGTGTGTGTGTGTGGTGTGTGTGTGTGTGTGTGTGTGTGTGTGTGTGTGTGGTGTGTGTGTGTGTGTGTGTGTGTGTGTGTGTGTGTGTGTGTGTGTGTGTGTGTGTGTGTGTGTGTTGTGTGTGTGTGTGTTGTGTGTGTGTGTGTGTGTGTGGTGTGTGTGTGTGTGTGTGTGTGTGTGTGTGTGTGTGTGGGTGTGTCAGACAGACTGAAAACACTTCCACAATCTGCTTGCGCTTTGCACTCACTCAAGTACATTCTCTCACTTTCTCACATTGCAGTTTTGACCACTTGTACATTTTGGATATGAAATAGCCGTTAGTCCCACTTGTCATGTTGTATTCTCCTCTGTGCAACAATATAAGCCGTTTCTGTGCATTGCCAAACATTCCATCTGCCTCCGCATCGGATAAAGGGACTTATTAAACAAAGTCACTGTTCTGTCTAAGAAATATAAACTGGTTTTAAGTTGACTTTTTCAAATTTCAGTTCATTGTATATGTAACACTGTAAGAGCCATTTGTTTGTTTGTGTGCAAAGGTAAAATCAAAAGTAGTGTAACCCAGTTGTTACTTCTGAAGTCAAGGGACTATGAAAAGACTACAATTACCTTGGCGCCATAATTAATAATTAAAGAGACACAGTTTTGAACCGATAAATTATATAACATAGTAGAAATGTTTACGACTTTTGTTTTGTTTGACTTTGTAAAGGCCTTATTTTGATTAACCACAAGCCGCATAACATTAAGTCATCATCAGAAGCCAAACAAGTCTTCACAAGTGTAAGTAAATCTAATAAATGTCTGTTTAAAAGGCCTCTAAGTAGCCTAACATGTATTATGTGCCTCCAATCAGCCTCTATCCCTCTCTAATATGCATGTGATCATCCTTCAATAACGTGATGTTAGCTTAAGGATTGGGTTTCCTCTGTCGTGGCTTTACGATGTTTAACTGTCATGGCAGCCTTTGGTCCTGTCGCTCTGAACAAGTGTAGCGTCTGTCTGATATCCGCCCAGCATTAAAATATTAGCCTTCCAATTGGACACGGCATATGAAAAGCAGATTGTGGCTGTGGCACTTTAAACGTGAGAGGAGAGCTCAATAAAGGTAATGAATGTGTGACACTCCAACATCTGAAGTGCCGTGTTCAGTTGCACAGCCCTTTGCCTCTCGTACATAAAAAGCTCTTTTAAAGATGATATCTATGAGCGTTTTAGAGCCGATTTGTTCACCCTGCGGCGACCGGCAACATGCTCTAATTACCTCCCCCCCCCCTTCCCTCTCTCTGCAGTGGGATGTTTAAGTTTCCAGTCCGTCCCGTGCGTATGGGAGCTGTGTGCCCGCTGAATTTATGCTTGGAAAACCTGACCTTTGACTCCTGTGCAGCTTTATCGCACCCTGAAGCCCACATACAGTGTGGCCCTGTGTGCCGAGGCTCTGCGGAGGAAGTGTCTGTGATTACCTTCGGCCTGTACTACTTTCTGTACATCTCTCCCCCCTCCCCTCCCCTCCCCTCACCCCCCTCCCCTCTCAGAGCTTCACAAACTTGCTGCAGCCACGTTCCAGGTTGCATTAAACCAATTGTCTTTAATTCACCTTTTCAATGATGCATAGTATCCACTTGTCTTACATAGCATTCCCTCATAGTGCCCAGGTGTGTTTTGATAGTAGGTTGCCTTGCCACTCATGCATGTCTCGTCACAGCGCCTGCACACATTTTGCTTGTCAGTGTTGGTTTTACCATCTCATTCACACTGAGGAGCCTTTAAACATCACATGTATTCATTTTGAATATCCATGGAGGAGGAGGTTCTCCTGCTTCTGCCTCTTAAATTACATCCAAGATTAGTATTATGTTACTTCAATGTTTTAATGTAAGCAATTTAGGTGTTTTTATCTATATGTAGCTTAGTTTAGCAGATGCATTTTAATGATTAAAAACCCCAAATAACACCTATGCAAGCAGCCTCTCAAAGATCCAAACTGGTAAATAAGATGAGATCATTTATTTCTCCTCACAAACAAGCATCATATCCCAGAATGCCCTGCCTTTTTGAGTATTGACACACTCTATGAAAACTGGTGGGAACATTGTGTCTGCTCTCATGGATACACATCCTAACAACCCTCTATTCTAAAAGAAAACTGTTATTTGAAGACGGGATATAGGGTTTGTTAATATAGACGTGCCTCCCTGTTACTGCGAGGATCTGTCAGACGGGAACCGACGGTGCCAAAACAAAACGAGCGGGTGCTAATTCAGCAAACACGTTCCTCCCCGGCCGCTGAATTTGTCAAGAAATCATCCCTCTTTCTGTCTCTCTCTCTCCGCCGGAATGCCTGGCTAACCCCCGGCAAATGAAAATAATCCAAAGTAATTAGAAGTGAGCTGGTCTGGTCCTGAGAGCCCCCGGGCGGCCGGGTAAACATAGCGGAGGGGCCGGTGGAGGGGGGGGGGGGGGGGGTTGGGGCGGGCGCTGACCTTGTCCACATAAAGCAGTGATTTATGAAGTGCAGGCCACAGCAGCAGGGCTTCTGTCTTCTCCCGCAGAACCAAATTACTGAGGTGGAGATTAACACGCCGCTCACAACGGGCCTACTTCCAGACCCGAGGAAATTTCTCTATTTACATTTTTCTCCTTTCATTTCCTCTGCTCTGTTTTAATGCTAATTGGCCGCTATATGGACACTATCCTTTTAATATAAGCACTAATCTTGCCTCATGATGGATGTGTTAATTAAAGAGAAAGTTGTGCATAGGGTAGGCTAACCATCCGTTTGAGCTCTAAATGAGTTTACCACTTGATTGAATTGCCCCCACTTTTAAAATAAAATGCACAGGAGGGTAAACAGAGTCATGATGGAGGCTTATTGCAGCTTTTCGCCCGGTGTCAATGGGAGGTCTTGCCGTGAATGGTAGAACTATTTCATGTGGATTTGGCTGCGATATTTTCTTTCTCTCTCCTCTCTTTTTTTCGCTCTTTCCGCTCTCCTGGAGGATGTGCTGGAATGCACCACACAGGCCTACACACTGTTTCCATGTGGCCCCTCGGCTGCTCTGGAGTCAGTTTGCAACCCACTCGGGAATCCCCCTCTTCTGCAGCCTGTCCCATCTGATCTCACACGGCTCTAGATGGGGCAGAAAAATACAAATCACTCACAAAACAAAAGGCAACATAGTTATTCAAAGCATTGCAGGTCAACGACGGAGCTCAGATCGAGTGCATATGGAGCTATTTCAGGATCTCCACATTCATGCATGTCATTAAATGAAGTATTTGATTTTTGTATTATTTGATTTATTCAAACCTTAATTTGTGTGTGAGTATGTGATCTGGGGAGGATAGTGTATCTACAGATTGTTTTCAAAGTCAGAGTAAAGCAGGTGATTAAGTCAGTGTTTCCCAAACTGTGGCACAGGGACTTCCAATGGTCCTTATGGGGTTTCCTGGAGGTCCCCAAGAGGAAGACATAAGTATATGTTGTACTCAGTGGAGGAATGTAACAGAGTATATATACTCAAGTTATACTACTTCCATTTCATTTCCAGTATACTTCGTTGCCACTCAATATTGTACTTTTTACTCTACTACTTTGTAGTTATACACATACTATCTACTACGTACAGACCAAAACACATATGATTAGATGCAGTACTGTACAACTAATTTACCCGGTATTTAAAAAGTAGCTTAAATTGGCTTTGATTAACTTCAACCTAAAACTATTTGAGATAATAGCATGAAAAGAGCCATCCTGCACAGTGTCTGATACTCATAGTACAATTTGCTGATAGGTCTAAGATACATTTTCATTACTTTTACTAGTAATGAGTAGATTAAGACCATAATAAGATCTTAATGACTCCTGTAAAGAGAGCACAATACAGAAAAGGGTGGCTGTTTTTATTATAATCATCACTTTGACATAGTGGTTGTTCAATCCTTACTCTGACATAGAACTAAATCATAGCTGGAGGAAAATAAAAAAATTGATATATAAGAAAAGTGATGGAAAAGACTCTGCATTCTCATTTGTCTCTAGCTTGACTTCACACATTTCTATTTGAAGAATACAAATCCATATTTCTTATTATGAGAAAAAAGGATATTGCCAAAAAGTTATGCAAAGCATAACAGGCCAATGTTAGCCCATGAAGCTCAGATCAAGTAAAATATGAAGCTATTTGTTCACAAAAAAAATCTCCGCATTCAAGTATGAATTGCTTTTTGCGTGACTGAACTCCTAAAACAAACAAGAAAGCCGCAAGCCAAATAAGCACGAGCCCATTTAAGCAATTGAACCTCCTTTCAAGAATTTCACAGCACTTTAAAGCCTCAGCACTAAACATGCTCCTACGTTTTAAGAGTCTCTTAAATAAGTATGAAATGCTGTGTGGCATGATATAGTCGGAACTAACACACCCTGAAGCCTGGAGCATGTGTTTGCTTTGTAATTTGTTGATAAACAGCTTTTCCACACCGCTATTTAGTGGCTATGTCAAAACCATTATGATAAAGGCATGGCATAATTCAGATAAAACACATCTGTTTCATCTGGGAACAGTGCTTATGGCGGAATAAATATAAAATTAGAGCTACGCCTGGCAGATCATGCTCGGGGTTTATTAACAAATGTACAAGCGTTTTAAATTCACCCCTATCGCTCTTTCCATAGATTCAGAGGCTTTATATCCGCTCGTTCAGGTGATTATATATTCAGCTGAATCTTTCATGTCCTATAGCAATCTGACGCCTTGATGTGTTGTGCTGCAATTCAGAGAGAAATGACCCCCATTTTATAACAAATCAGAAAGCTGAGCACACGGTTACAAACTGCGGTGCTTTGAGGGAAATGTACGGCTTAGAAATAAAGACCAACACGTGATCCATAAGGGAACGTTTTTTTTTCATCGCACTCAGGGAGTCAATTTACTCACACACAAAAATGCAGACGCCTTAAACTTCCACCAAAGCCCATTTTGATAGGATTTAGGCAGATAAAAATGTAAAATGTGCAACCTATGATGCCATTAATAAGATAAGATTCACTTGATTAATTCCAACTGATTGGGAAATGTTTTCGTTACAGCAGCATATCATTTGAAAATAGAAAAGGGGAAAATAAACAAATATAAAACCTCACATAGAATTACAATCTCAAAATAGAAAATAAAACAGAACAAAAATATATACAAGTTGACTGTGAAAGATATATCTGTAGACTGACAAATACACATTATGAAGGGGCCAGGAGGTTACAGCTAACACCATTTTAAAGTATAGGATATTATTTATAATAAGTGTGAAGAAATGGTCATTTTAGTCACAAAATGTCAGTTTTAATCTGAATTCTGTATATTTAAACGGGATATTAGTCAAGATTGCGATTAGAAAGCTTTAAATAGCGACACATATATTCTAAAAATGATTTTAATGTGAAAAACTCTCCATTCAGAAAAGTTGAGTTCAGGTGAGCACGCCATCTCCTGACGGTGGGGAGAAGTACAACATGTATAGTTATATACTTATGGGGGTCCTTTACCCCACTTTACCCCCGGTGATACCCCACTAAAACCCCTTGTGTTTGTCCTCCTTTTCTCCACACATTTCCTCCTATTCTCACACAAGAGCCCCCTCTCTATCAGGATCCTCCATCAGACCCGGAGCAATCACTTTCCCAGATTACTTGTATTTAATACACAATGCATCATAAAACAAATCCCTCATCCTGACAGGAAGAAAATAGAACAGCTCATTCGACTTGAGCTTTCCCAATTTATGGCTAAATTAAAAAGGCTTCCAACAATGGACAAGTCCAGGAGAGGCAGGAAATCAATGAACGCACGGACCGGGGTCTCTGCTCGGTTCTCAAGGAGCGCGAGACGATGGGAATCGGTGGCAGGGTCCTGGCTTATTTACACATGATTTTTCCTGTCCTTCCTGCACATTTGCTCCGCGACTTCGTAAAACAATAGGCATTATCTGGGATGGAAGGTCAATGTCACATTGCGGGGGGTTATCCATCATGATCCGCTCTCATCAGCCGGAGCCCTGTCCGCTTTATGAGCTGCTGATACACTCCCCACCGACAATCTGTGTTATTCTATACCACTGTCCGTTTATTCACATTATTGGGATCGGATTTACACTTGTACATCTGCATCCAAAGCTTAAAAATCTAAATAATGCTAAAATGTTTGTGTTCTTGCGGCTTGTCGTAAAGCAGGTGCACAGAGGCCAGACAATTACAATATAGCAGTATTTGTATTTCAACATTGATTCAAATAGTTAGCTCTTGCTGTGGCTAATAATCTTTTTTATTTTCACTCAAATTCTTTTCCTAAATATTTGATAAAAACTCGATGCCATGTTTGTTTCCCTTTTTAATCATTTGTGTTTATTGTGTGTCCGCGGTTTTTATGAGGAAAATACACGAACCTAACAACCTAGCATTGTATTAAAGTCAGACAAAAGCAGGTGATTAGGTCAATGTTTCCCAAATGGTGGCACGGGGACTTCCAATGGTCCTTATGGAGTTTCCTGGAGGTCCCCAAGAGGAACACTTAAGTATATGTTACTCCCGTAAAGCGAGCACAATTAGAGATAAGGTGACTGTTTAACTCTAATCCTCACTTTGTTTTATTATAACTTTAACATAAGTGCGATTTAATCATAACCTGGAGGTAAAAAAAAAAAAAAGGTAGAAAAAGCTCGTCTCTGTTCAGGTTAATAATGTCATAAAATGCTCCATGAAGTGTTGTGAAAAAGTTAGGGAACACGTGGATAATAGCACGCGCTTTGATGCTTCTGTTGGTTCATTAAAGTGTGCTGACTGTGTGTGCAGTGAAGCCCCATCCCGACCTCTCCCTGACCCCGTCACCCTCTTCAACCCCGGGCCCCTGTCACTTTAAAATTGACTGCGGAGAGGAGCCGCTTCCGACCCGGGGACAGAGGCGAAGACAGTCCGGTGTTTGGAGTCGCTTCTGGACGCGCTGGATCCGAGAGAGAAACACAAAGTAGAGGGGGCGATGCTTGAATCCACCAACCAACCCCCCCCCCCCTCTTTGAATCTCTCTGCTATCATTTAGACGACACATCCCGACTGGCTGAGGAGGGGGGAAGAGAGAAATGAAAAGTTGAATGGCTTCTCGAGGACACCTGGGTGCGTCAGGACAGGAGGGGTGACAAGAGAGAAGCGCACACTGAGAATAAACTTTGGAGCAAGTTGATGTTCCGGAGGTGATCTAGCCGCTTCGATCCGTGTTGTCTGCGGGACAGTGAGAGGAGCTCCACCGGAGACAATATAGAGAGAGAGAGCGGATTTACTCCACCGTGTCTGAGGGACAGTCGCACCCGGAGATCAGTGCTCGTCCTGCGGCTTGGAGACCAGAGAATCACCGCTACCGGGAAGCAAACAAAATAACGCTTTTTTTTATTTTTTTACAATATAAAAAATCTGGAGATCGCACCCCAGCTAAGACAATTCGTAGTTATTTTAAATAATCGCTGTTTTTTTTCTTGAATCAGAGTTTTTTTTAATCGCTTTTCGCTCCGCAGTTATTTTCCCAAGAGGTTTAACTAAAGAGTTTCAACGGTAAGCAGACTTTATAAAAAAAACAACACATTATTACTCGATTTGCATTGAAAGCTAAATATGAAATGAACTTTTCTTGGTTATTTCGTTGTAAGTTTGAGGGTTAAATGAGTGCAATGCTGCAGCGTGTTTCTGCATGATGAATGGGCAGATCCAGAGCAGACAAAGGGCTTTATGCAGGCTAAATATTTATTCAGTGGCAGGTTAAATACAAAAGCAGAGCGGAACATTTGGGACCCTGATATTCCGTTTTGCATCCCAACAATCGGCTTCGTAATTCTTATCTCTCGCGGCTTCCTGCGATTGATTTGATCTCTATAAAGTTTACAGCTGCTGTGTTATAAATATTAACACATTAAAACAACATCATATCGTTTGGAATTCGTTGAGAGAAATGCTGTAGAAATGTTTAGCAAACGATAGAAGAGCAGCGAGCTTGTGATTTTCTAAATCAATCAGTTATTTCTGTGTGTTGTTGTTTCGCTCTTTAGATGCTTCTAGAGTGTTGTTGTTTTGTTGGAGAGAAATGCAATTGTTTTATTCGTTTTTATTAGTATTATTATATATTAGTATGTTAATTAAAACATCCTTTTTATAACATTAAACCTTTAAAAACAATACTTTTCTTTCGTTTCAGCTACATTTTCAGAAACGAATTCAAACGTCAGCTGAAGTCAAGTTTAATACAGAATAATAAAGCAACATTTTTTAACAATCGTTTTTATTAACTAAACAATTCCAGACTGATCAGTTAAAATTCGTTAGATCACATATTTGTGTTTAGTTCTATTTCTTAATGTGTTCTTATTTTGATAGGTATTTGATTCACAGGCTATATTTTTTGTGATTTACAGTTTTTTAAAAATATGTTCTGATTTATCGTTGTTGGGAAACATTAATATAATTGACACATTTTTATTACTGCAATTTAAACGACATAAGTCATTTAAAGCATAAGAAAATATCCCATATATTTAATACATTTTACTAAGTATTATTACATTTATTGTAGTTTTTTTGTGGACATTGAAAAAAAATGTTTTTCTCATAAATTGCTCTGAAATAAAAATCATAATTGTACAAATGTTTGATGATAGACTTTGCCTTTGCTTGTACTGTACTAAAAGTGTGTGTGTGTGTGTGTGTGTGTGTGTGTGTGTGTGTGTGTATGTGTGTGTCTATGTGTGTGTCTATGTGTGTTGCACCACAGACCAGCTCCTAACATTTAACGAGTCTTATTTCTCTATGGGAGGTATGTGGTTAGTCAGTGTTTGGACACAGTAACCTGGACTGATACTGATCAAAGTCTGATCCCCCCCCCCCCTCATCTCCCCCATCTCCCCTCTCTCTCTTTCTGCAGATCTTGGATGGGTCAGGCCATGTAAAATTCTGCGTGGATGCCAGCAAGCCAGATATCGGGAGCTGGCTGAAGCTCGTCCAGTTTGCCCCTGCGGCCAAACAGCACAACCTGACAGCGTGCCAGATAGATGATCAGGTACGTGGAGACACAACCTCGACCAATAACAAGATGAACATGATCTAAAGAAGGGGAAAAGAAAGAGAAACATGTGGATGACTTGATGTCAAACTCCCACATGGTGTCTGAATCATGTGAGAGTCATTCAGATTTCTCTTTTAAAGCGCTATATCTTCCATTTGTTGTCTTGTCTGGGTGTTTAAAGGTGTTATTGAGATCTAAGTGAGATAGACCCACGAGCGGCTGGCCCACCCTGCCTTCTGTTCACACACACACACACACACACACACACACACACACACACACACACACACACACACACACACACACACACACACACACACACACACACACAGCTCTCCCCACGCTGCACCGTAGAGACTCCTCGCTATCTGCGTGTGTTTTCTTTCTGTAATTGTGCTCTGGCTTCTGCCGTGCGAGGACCACAGGGCAGGATCAGAGGCTGCCCGCCGAGATGATAGTTCCACACACTTCCCGGTCACGCTTGCGATATAAACTCTTAGATATGCCAGGAATGTCGCAGTCCCTTTTTGTTTTTTGCTGCTCACCTGGCTGCAACAGAGAGGTGTACACATGGGGGCCTGTTCACCTCAGTAATCCCACGGCCAGACGCCTCCGCTACACAGGAACAAGGCAGCGAGACAAGAGGCTAAACTTTATTTGACATGTGTATGGAGCATACCGTAGCATGACCCCGAATAAAAAACATAATCTAGGCAGCGTGCTTGTCATCGCTTCTCACTGGTGGTCCACGTAGATTACTTGTTGAGGGTACAGGTACAAGACTGTCATAGTAAATAAAATAAAAAGTAGCAGCCATGTAATCAAGGAACAACATACTCATAAATAAAAGCTGAATCTTGGCCCTAAAATCCTTTGGAAGTGCTCAAAGTGAAAGCTTCTTCCTTCACACCTCTATGTCATTCTGCGTATGAATAGAAGAGTGGATAGCCCACGCTCTTTTCATGACCAGAAGTGGAAATGTGGAGAGACGAAGGGAAGCTTTCCAGCAGCACTTCCCCACTCTCTTTTAGAAGAGACAAACGCAGAGCGCTCTCCTGGAGGTGTGACTCGCTGTCAACACGGCGGTTCTGCTCGGGTGGCGCTGTAAGGCTCCGACAGGTCACGGACATGGCTGTGATGAGGTGATTGTTAAGTATTACACAGTGTCACAACACGGCACAATCGGCCGTCTTTAAGCCTTCCGGCCGACAGAGGTGTTTTTGAAAACACACTGTAGCCTTCCACAATGCCTGTCTGTACATTTGAAATGAAAAGGCTGAAAGGGGGGGGGAGGGGTGGTGGTCCTGTAGAGCCGCTGTCATTTTTTGATTGTGTGTGAGTGTGTGTGTGCTGTTGTGTGTGAGGGTGCTTACGGGGCCTTTTATATGCACTGCCTTGAAACTGTGCACACACCTGTAACTGTATGTGTTGTGTGAGTGTTTGGGTGTGTGTGTGTGTGTGTGTGTGTGTGTGTATGTGTGTGTGTGTGTGTGTGTGTGTGTGTGTGTGAGTGGCTTCTGTGTGCGAACACACCTGCAACTGAATTTGTTTCTAGATGTATGAATGTGTGTCTGTGTCTGGCTTAGGGAGCTTTTATTTGCATTGACATGAATGCAGTGTATGTATCTTTGAGCACACCTTTAACTCTTTAAATGAACGCGTGCTCTAAATGTATGCATACATGTTTGTGTTTCGTGTGTGTGTGTGTGTGTGTGTGTGCGTGTGTGTGTGTGTGTGTGTGTGCACCTATTTGTGCTTACAGAGCTGTTATGTGCATTTACTTGAGCTTGTGAAGTCATTATTGAGCATTTCACACACCTGTAACTATGTGTGTGTGTGTGTGTGTGTGTGTGTGTGTGTGTGTGTGTGTGTGTATGTGTGTGTGTGTGTGTGTGTGTGTGTGTGCGTGTGTGTGTGTGTGTGTGTGTGTGTGTGTGTGTGTGTGTGGCCTAGCATTACAATACTTGTGGGGACCTACATCTGTTTACACAGTCACGTGTGGGGTCCGCATGAGGGGAATGATTAATTTTAGGGTGAAGACTTGGTTAGGTTAAGGGTAAAGGTTAGGGTAAGGGTTAGGCATGTGTTGGTTATGGTTAAGGTTAGGATAAGTCTCCAGGAAATGCATGTAAGTCAATGTAATGTCCCCTGAAGTGATGTATACATGGTGTGTGTGTGTGTGTGTGTGGTGTGTTTGTGCATGTGTGTGTGTGTGTGTGTGTGTGTGCATGTGTGTGTGTGTGTGTGTGTGTTTTTGTGTGTGTGTGTGTGTGTGTGTGTGTGTGTGTGTGTGTGTGTGTGTGTGTGTGTGTGTGTGTGTGTGTGTTGTGTGTGGTGTGTGTGTGTGTGTGTGCTCACTCTGCAGGGCTGTGAATTGCTCACTGCGGTTCAGATGACTCCCCATGCTCCTCATTGGGAGCTGGAAATGTGAAAGCACACAGTACCTGACTCCAACAGGTTTTTACTGCTCGAGAAGTGCTGAGTCTAAACCGGCCTGAAACCACACATGACGCAGCCGCACATCAGCAGCTTTCCACCGGCACAGATACCCAGGGGCTACAACATTTTACTCTTCCCTCAGAACCAAATATAACCAACTCTCCTCACCGCCTGCCATCGGCCCAGATGACTTGTTGCGTGATTTATTCGAAGACAGTGTCACACAACCAGAGCAGTTTCCAGGTGTGCCGCTCGTTATTCAGTCCTGGTTCTTTTCAAGCACCAATTTAGCCCCTGCCAGCGTGAGACTGGAACTGGCCTCTTATTTCTGACCCAGTTCTGTTTATCGTAAAACTTTATGACCAATCTCAAGAGGGTGAGGCAGTGAGGGAGGAATGAATAAGTGAGGAAAGAGAGAAGAGGATAAAGCCTGTGTTGTCTGGAGGAACTGTTTCTTTTCCTTTCTCCTGCAATTCATTTCTGTCCACTCAGCTGTAATGTGGCAAAGCAAATCAATGTTGTGGAAGCAACTCAATCAAATGGATTCTGTAAAAGTTAACAAAGAGATTGATATGTGTTGTATTATCAGTAGAATACATTCTTTACAGTCATTGCAACTTATTCTGATTTACAATCTTGCAACCTTCTCTATTCATAACTATTTAAACAACAATAAATATCTCGTTCCAAAGTTAAATGTCAACAAACATGGAGTTGGAGAGTGACTTGAATGGCTAATTGTGTCACTGTAGATATCCAGCTGTGTTCATTTAACCGGACTAAAATTAGATATTTTATTTGTTTTCTCTCGGAAGAGAATTAGCTTTACATTTAGTACGTTTACAACACTTAACAAGGACAGGCTTCATTTGAATAACCTTTACCTACGCAGTGGAAAGAAATAGGAATAAATGGCGAGGAAGGAGATGGCAGGTGTCGCAGTGAGTCACGCTGACATCTATAATTAACTCCCAAGACCCAGTCATAATAAAAACACCTCTTGCTAAAATGATGGTTTAACATGTTCTTCAATTTGGCTTCAATTAAGAACAATTATGTTGCATTCAATTTCTCTCCCAAACCCCCCGATTGGACTTCTTTTGTTTACTTCTGTAACATAATGAAACAACAATGTATCTCTCGCGCTTCCATTGGCTAGCGCTCCAACACATTGTGTGTGATAGACTAAAGGTCGGGATTTTTTTTAGCTTTTGGCCAATCATAACAGAGCCGACCAGCTAACCAATCAGAGCAGACTGGGCTCTGGTTTCAGACAGAGGGTGAACAGAGGGGCTGCAGCACAGACAATATGAGAGCTTTTTGAACATTAAAGCCTGTAAACATGTCACAGTAGAGACACTAATTATGAAACCTGAAAAGGAGCAGAATCGGGCCCCTTTAAGTATTGTAACTTCGGCCTGCTGTTTGTATCTTACTTTAATCTTTGATTGCCCCTACAAAAGCCCCCCCTGATATCCTCATGTGTTTGCTGATGCACTGAACTGAAGCACTTCTTGCACAGATCCTGAGCGTGTTTTGTCGTTAGGATAATTAGGGCAATTAGTGCTGAAAAACCCCTCCCCCGCGCTCCTCACCCTACCGACTCAATTGAAAGGAAAATGGATTAAATGTGTAATTAACATCATCCAACGAGGCCCTGAAGAGCCTTTCATAAGACAGTGCAGAGCGATATGAGCGTTAATCTCTTTCTATTGATTCTCACTCACTTTATTGAGCGGGATGAAGTGGCTCGGGGGCATTTTAGCAAAACACTGCCAGTCGCTCATTATGTAAATACACAGGAGGTGGAGAATCATGAAGTGATTATAACTCAGTGAGATAACAGCTCCAGGCTAGTATTACATATGCATAAGAATCTTTGTGGAAAGAGATACATTGTAAAAAAAACACTCAAGGAAAACCATGTACAGAGTTTACTTAAGTACATTTTTTGATAGCTTTAGTTACTAGTTAGTTTTTAGATTTACATTATTAGCTAATATAAAAAAACTATTGTTAAATAATCTTTACTAACAGAGTGTTTTTACAGTTTAGTATTGTTGCTTATTTTACTTCCACCACGGCTTAAAGGTGGTGGAAGTAATAAGTTTGAGAAACCGGCTCGAGATACACTTCTTGTTGTATTCCATGGAATGCTCTTAACATCCCGATAGCAATAAATATCTGAAGTGCTTTGACAAAAAATCCTTAAGAAAACGTCATCAGTGGAAGCCGTGACGCTGTAAAAAGCACGACCAATCATCTAAGCCGGCTAAAGTAACTGGATGGCCTACCTGCCTGTCAGCCTTCCATCGGGGCACAAACTTATCTCGTGCCCTCATTGGTCATGTGCGCGTTCGTGTGTGTTGGAGGAGGGGCTCTGTAAGGAAGTGGCAGATTTGTTCCGGCTGTGTATTTTCAAATTCTAGCGCACTCGAGCTGCTTTCTCCAAAATTACCTACCCCACCTTTAATAAGACATTAGAACAAAAATATAGAAAGTTTGGAAATGCAGAGTTTCCGACATGTCCTTTATGAGGTACAAGGTAAATGGTAAATGGACTATATTTATATAGCACTTTATCCAGTCTTTAAGACCCCTCAAAGCGCTTTACATACTACATGTCGTTCACCCATTCATACAGAGCAGTGTACCTTACTCTAGGAACTAACATTCACACACCGTTGGCCATCGGGAGCAACTCAGGGTTAAGTATCTTGCCCAAGGATACATCTACATGTATCTGGGATGGGATCGAACCCACAGCCTTCTGGTTGAAAAACTACCGCACTCCCTCGCAGCCACAGTCCCCCAAGGAAGTGCTTGCTTCCTCATAAGAAGGGGTGCTTAATTCACTGAAATTTGACCAAAAGCACAAAATGGATTAGTGACATTTCCGGCGCAAAGGCAATATATGTGAAAAAGTCTGACTAAAGTATGGTTGTGCTGTAAGGAAGTCTGTCACCGGGGGTAAGAAGATCAGGCAGGTATACAAGTTTAAAACAAAAAGATAGTTTTATGAAATGAAAGCTGGTACCTAAAAAGAATATCCAGAAAGATTGACAATGAACTGACTGACAGAGAACAATAGGTAAGACAGGCTGGGGAGGGCAGGGAAAACACACGGGGCAGCAGGTGAAAATAATTGGACACAAGGACAAAATACATTTAAAAATAAAACTGGAAAGCAACACTAAGATCTTGACAAAGTTCCTGGGTACAGACAATATTCTACTTGTTTGAACTCTTAACATATTGGCTTTCTTACGTGTTCGTCCAATTTTCTGGATCAAGTTGGACATCTTAGCATTTGCCATTAGAGTGACAACATCGTTTTGTTTACAGATCAAATGATGGTTACTTCCAAATGTATGGTACGTGTTGCGTGACCCTGATGGAAGACAGGTAGATACCTATATCTAGTTTTCGATGATGCATCTTCCTCTTCCCGTAGATTTAGACGTTACTAGCTTGAGGTATTGAGAGCTGACTGAGAGCTGGTTGAGGCAGGACAGCAGTGAATGGCATACCTGTGAAGTGAGCTGTGGGTGAGCCAGGAGTCAGCCAACAGGGGGGGGGGGGGCGGGAAATGTGACCGTGTTTACTCTGCTAGTGACTAATGGTGTCAAGGTAATGATGTGGTCCGGTTATAGCCTTTGATCCTCTGGTGTTCGTAACCTTTGACAAATAGAGCCGGAGAGATAGTGAGTTCATACAGACAGAGAGAAGTCATGGCTAATCAGTCATTGAGGAGAGTAGTTTTCCATTATGACACATTTACAGATTAAAGGTGTATTTTTGAATAGGGAAATGGTTTGGGAATGTTCTGAAATCATGTGCTGTTTCCGTTTTGAATAAGAAATGTCGTTGGTTGAGGTTTGTTTTGCTTTCTCAGTGTGAACTTAGACACCATGGCTATCTTATCTTCAGAAAAACCTGTTGTTTTAAGCCCCTGCTTAACACCTGGCAGTCGTGTTTGGTGTGTGTGTTGGTGTGTTAGACATGTTAGGTTCTGACCCTCTGGGAATCAAACACTGCGCCCTCTGTTCTGCTGCTTTCTTATTTATTTGTGTGTGTTTATACACTGTTTATCTGTGGCGAACCCTCTGGGAAGGGGTGGAGCTGTTGGGGAATTCAAAACGCATCATCTTGTCCAGCAAGTACTGACACACAAGAGCCTTTTATTGATTCCCAAAAGATGGAAGCTACTTTATCTTATTTGTAAAACATACTGAAATGATAGACTCCTGGTCGTTGCTCTTGTACTCCTGCATTTATGGACAAAGTGGTTTTGACAGTGTCTATTAATTTTTATGTTCCGAGGCCTCGGTCCGCGCCCCGGTAGCTTTCCAAAGAGCCTCCCTCCTTCCCTCCCTCCCTCCCTCCCTCCTCGCCTCAGTCTCTCGCAGCAGATCCCCGCAGACTCGCCTGTCTGTTTTGAACTGCTGCTTGATTGTTTCTGAATCACAATATTTAGCGTGGCCCTGCAGAGGTGACGGGCACAGGAAGGAGTGTATGTGTGTGTGTGTTACATGTATGGGTTTCCATCCTCGTCGGAGCATGTGTGTGTTTATGGTGTGGATAGGGGTGAGAGGAGGGTATGTCAGGGATTAAAGCTCTCTGTCGGGACCCTCGCAGTTCAGTTCCCTTTATTCTTGTGGGGGCCCCAAACATTCAAACTGAAGACACCTTTTCTAAACGGAGCATTGGGCTGCACAATGCAATGCAATGTAATCGCAATATGGACTAGTGCAATATTCATACGGAACGAATCACAGTACTTTTTCTTGTTTTGAGTTTATTTAACAGGGACTGTGCAATTTCCGTGTTTACCCACAAAACACATTTAGTGAAAAATAACAATACAATAAGAAAAAACATGCAACTAGATGCTTATGAAGGCTAAATATAGGTCTAAATATCATTTTAAATAAAGTATTTTAGAGCTGCAGAGAAATACCAACCTATAACATATTGTACAGAAATGTTAAAACTGACTATAATCACCTTAATGTATATATTGTCAATGATAATGAGAACAGGATGACCAATCCGTCCAATATCCATAAAGATATCCTCATTTAAAATGTTTTATTAGTTCCATTTGTATTTGACTTTTAATCTATTTCTATTTTGTATCTCTATAAAATGTCTTTGGGCATCTGTAAAGGCGCTTAATAAATAAAATGAATTATTATTATTCATTGGCAGTGAACATATCGCAATGACTTTCACAATCATGAAGCCCTTTAGGAACACGTTCAAAATATTGAATAATGCAAAATAGAAACAAGAATATGTGTTGCATTACAGTTGGTGGTTGATGTGTAATGGGAGTCAGGCTTTTCGTGCCTCCCACTGGTTTTCATGGCTGCTAATATTTTTCTATTGAAATCATACTTTCATGCTTTACCACAAAGCTGAGTTGGTTAACTCCTCAGTTGTTGACATGCCACAGCTCTGACCCTGCTGTCTTTATTAGTATGTAATCTCCCTTTACCCTACTGACTGAACATCCTGTGCTTCAGTAAGCCACAGCGGAGCCACAGAGAAATATGTACTGTCCTCTTTAGGAATATATCATGTGCCAGAAGTTAGAACAATGACACAAACATTTATAGCACACTCGACAGAATACATTATGGTCTTTATTGTGACGGAGATATTTATCTCTCCGCGGAGCCACTGTTCTCTTAGAAATGCTCGCCAGGACTTCAGTCGCTAAGCGGTGTACCTGTGACCCATGCCTTCCCAGAAGCCCCCCCCTTCCTATGGCATTTTATAATAAATTCCCCCATCATCATTGTCACGTTGACGCGGCGGAGGAAGGTAATATTTTAAACGCCATGCCTGATTGTTTCACGGAGAAAGGCCATTGTGTGTCCATGGGAAGCACCGCAGTCTCAGGGTCTCTCAGCTGATTCTTTAAAACCACTGACCCCCCCCCACCCAAACAAATAGCTGTCAAGAATGCAATAATATCTGCACCCTGACCTTTATATGGACTTTAAAAGAAGTGTATTTAGTTGGAATAACATAGAATTAGTTCTTGATTAATGTCTCTCTTATCTTATCTGCTTGGCTACTGCTGTACACGCATTAGTAGAGAATCCATTGTGTGAGTGTATACCGTATGAGGCGTGTATTTACAATACAGTATTGTGTTTGCTATGATGTTGTTTATATAGATGAATGTCTGACATGATTAAGATGACCCTATATTAAATCTCAAGAGGAAATTCCACTCTGTTATTGTTTACACACACATTACACATGCATTGGACCTAAAACCGGGTCCTTTTGCCAATGGTTAATTATGATGGTTAGTTACAAGTTAATGAAGATGTGTTTCCATAGCTCCCCGCTGTGTGTGGTGGTGGTACAAATATGAACGCATTGTGTGGCAGATTTGAGGTCAGTACTAAGAGTAACCTCTGCTGGTTTGAAAATTGGCAGCTTCAGCAAATATTGTATGAAAGGTTGGTCAACATGACACACATCTAAAACAGCTGCAATGTCTTACCACCAAAAACGGCAAAGGACAGGAACAAGTTCTGTTTTGTTTCATAAGTTTTCATTAACGTGTGATTTCAATCTCCCTGTGTTTCTCCCTGTAGATCTTCTACAAAGCCACCCGTGAGATTTTCCCCGGTGAAGAGCTGCTAGTTTTCATGAAGGCTGAGGAGTTTTCATGTGACATCATGGCTCCTGATATTCACGGTCAGCATCAAAACACAAACTTCTGTCCTTTGCTTAAACCCGAACAACACTTAGCCTTCACATAAACGCTCAATATACTAATGTTTCCCCCCCCTGGCTGCAGAGGAGAGGCAGTACCGCTGTGAGGACTGTGAGCAACTCTTTGAGTCCCGCAGCCAGCTGATGGACCACCAGAAGCAGCCGTGTGGGACGCCCCCCTCCTCCTTCCTTAACCCAGGTTTGTCTTTTATTTAAAAATAGATCGTCCATTGTCATGTCATTGTAGGAAGAGTCACAAGAGGGATGTGTAGCAGAACTGGGTTAATATGACACCGATGATGTAAGAGCTCTGTTTCCTCCTGAAGAGACTGAACATGGGGTCATATAGTAATGACAATGCAGCAGTGCAAATGAATTTCCCCATATGATCTAAGTAATTAATATGTTTCTCTTAAAGATAGCAAACTGTCTACATGTGTGTATCTGAAGGGCTACCAACACACTGTGAAATAAGACACACCATTCTATTTGTGTGGGCTAAAACAATGGGATGTTAGATGCTTACCTTTTTCCCCTGGTGCTTCCAGAAGGGGACAGTGACCTGCAGGACCAAGAACCTGAAGACCTGCGATCCCTGCACATGTCCCACGGCCTACACGAGTGTAAGGAGTGTGACCAGGTGTTCCCCGATGTCCAGAGGTGAATGAACGGCTGACAAAAGCATCGTTTATTTTGTTATATATTCTTCAGATTTTCATTTTCATCGATTCACATGTAGTCAGAAACAACACAGAGCACATGTCTAAATCCTCGTGGTTGTTTGGTTTCCTGCAGCATGGAGGCCCACGCTATGTCCCACTCTGACGACAGGGAATATAAGTGTGACCAGTGTCCCAAGGCCTTTAACTGGAAGTCAAACCTGATCCGGCATCAGATGTCACACGACAATGGCAAGCACTATGAATGTGAAAACTGCTCAAAGGTAGAGTGATGACTTTTGGAGGTGATATTGACTTTGTACTTGTGTCTGTTTCTTCTTGGAGGTGTTTGCTCCCCAGATAGTAAATCCCCCCCTGTGTGTGTGTGGTTCCTCCCCCAGCAGGTGTTCACAGACCCCAGTAACCTGCAGAGGCACATCCGCTCTCAGCATGTGGGGGCTCGGGCCCACGCCTGCCCCGACTGCGGAAAGACCTTTGCAACATCTTCAGGCCTCAAGCAGCATAAGCACATCCACAGCAGTGTCAAGCCCTTCATGTGTAAGTCACTAAGACCCTACCTATGTAAGTCTCCTCAGTACGTTATAAACATAATATGATTGTGTTGTAGAAAAACTGTGATGTTGCTGCAAAAATACATTTGTATCCTTCCTCTCAAGAGTCAATGATGTGATGTCTTACAAGAAGTACACATGGGATTATATAGTAGCAGTTAAATCAGAACTCTTATACATTGTGATAACAGCATTAAACTAGCATGTAATGTGACTCAATCCCATTGGTCTAACGGTTCCTCTCACAGTGACAACCTGCTAACGTTGCTTTCTCTTTCACACACACACACACACACGTTTTCCCAGCTCCTTGCTAAATGCTAATTCCTGCCAACACATTTTGACCTTTCACATTCTCACCACCTCACAGCTCGGATCTGATCTCCTTCCCCTAAAGCGTTATGACCTTCACCCTTTGCCCCGTCTCTCTTTCACTCACCTCTCACACCAGCTCGCAGCAACCCATACACACTCACATATTAACACACGTATTATAAACACACAGGCCGGAGTGACTGCATCTCCGCTGCAGACCTCTGACTCCTCTTTCCTCTCCTCTCTCCCTCCGCCACATGCACCATTCCTCACAAATAGCAACCACATGTACAGCCCTCTTCCCTCCGAATGGGAGTCCATTTGCTGTAATCAGCAGAAAATATGCAGGTTTAAAAACAACTAATGGCTGTGTAAAAGAAAAAAAGAAAAAGTGAGAAAGCCTCAAACATGACGTCTGCCGGGGAGAGACCATGTGTGTGTCCGGACTGTTTGTTTGTGCGAGTTCCCTTGAAGGACATGTTTTGCACAGTGTTGGACTGTCTGTATGCACGCGATGTGTCAAGGATGTGTGTGTGTGTGTGTGTGTGTGTGTGTGTGTGTGTGTGTGTGTGTGTGTGTGTGTGTGTGTGTCTCAGGGCTTCTCTAAGAAAGGGAAGCACTCAGGCCTGCGCGGTTATTAATTTCGACACTCTAGCCGTCACTTACCACCGCCCTCCTCGCAGGAATGTGTTTATAATATTTACTTTTGGTTTAATAAAAGCTGACCAATACACACGCGTGGAGAAGCAGATCTAACACACAGTGCGTGTGTCTTTGGTCTGTAAATGTCACAGCGACATGATTTATGATGCGTGGGTTTTTCTTGTAGATTGTGTGGCTGTAGAAACACACACAATGAGAGGGATATAAGATACACACACCAAGTACACACATTGCTTTTCTTACACAAAATGTATTACTTACATTTTTAATTAGATCTAGGTAGGTTTTAGCCAAACAGATTTTTCAAATATGAATCAATTTGAGAAGTATTTACATTAATCTTCCCGATGTCTTCATCTATGTGCTTCCAAGAGCGGGAACAACATGTGCGATATCAAAGGAATCATTTTGTTTTCCCAGATGTTTCAAAATGTTTTCAACTACCTTTCTACCCTGATTGTATCCTCCGAAGCCAAGCCACAAATACAACTCATTTCAATTGAGGTTTCTGGATCTATTCATTCAATACGCTTTTTTTATACCAGATCACATTCTCTCTTGGCCGAGCGGCAGTCCTTTCTGGCGTTCCTCTGGGGTGTTTATTTAAATCTGTTTCCACAATACTTTTTTTCCCGGCTCTTCCTCCCCATCTACTTAAATTGTGCACCTTGTGGCTGGAAGGCATCCAAAGTATGCAGAAGTGTAATCGCAGTGCGAGCCTAACCACTTCCTCCTCCTCGTTTTGAAGATCTCATGATAAAGTGAGCCAAATCAATCATCCAGAGCTGCTCCTAACTGCTCTCTGGTATTGTTGCAGGATCAAAGTATTTTTTTAAACATCGTAGCTGATCTGCAACATATCCTAGAGTTTAAGCACGGGGCAAGAAAGAGGAACATATTTCCCAAACTGCATTCTTGACTTCTATTAGAACAGGAAGAGAAGACAAGTTTGTTAATTTAGCATATTTGGACAAAGAGGCAGAGTGCTTTACTTAAAACATTAAAAGGCCTTATTATGCTTTTTGCCTTTCCTGTGGCGTGTTATAGGTTTGTGTGCATGGAAATGGGGTGCAAAGGCTAAAATCCCCCCCCCCCAAACGCCTCAGTTGGACTCCTTAGTTTACTTAAAGAACATAATGACATCACTAAGCAATACTTGCACTTCTATTGGCTAGCGCTCCAACACATTACACGTGATATGCTAAGGGCTGGACATCTATAAGCAGTTGACCAATCACAACAGAGCCGGCCAGCTAACCAATCAGAGCAGACTGGGCTCTGGTTTCAGACAGAGGGTGAAAAGAGGTGCTGCAGCACAGGCAGTATGAGAACAATAAAGAGCTTTTTGAACATTAAAGCATGGAGACATGTCCCAGTAGAGACACTTAACACAAAATGAACCTGCAAATGAGCACATGTTCTCTTTAAAGCAAGGCAGGAACAACAAGAAAAATTGTCATGGGAACAAATAAATAACCACTATTCCCCTTTGTTAATTCTTACAAATCATCCAATGTATTAGATAATGTTGACAGACTAATAATGGCGTAGATAATGACAGACGGTGAGGATTTGTCTTAGGGCCGGGTGTAGCCACTGTATGTCATCCAGGGTCAGACAGACAGGCACACAGGGGTTAGACTGTGGGAATGTCACTCAGCGCAGGACGACAGGGACAGTGGGGGCAAGGTGAGGGGGCTGAGGGGGTGACAGGGGCCCGGAGGGGGGAGAGGGAAGAGGGGCAGCAGAGGACGTGAGACCTGTCCCTGGGAACCGGACTGCAGGATAGGATTCATTCAACTCCGCTTCCTTCACAAACTTAAAATAGAGCCATTGTATTGCGCGCGGCTGAGAATGTGTATCTGTATGTCTGTGAATATTTCTAGAATGTGCCTGCATGTCCGTGTGTGTGTGTGTGTCTTGAGTGTGATTGTTTATGGACTCCCTGGGAGCGTCCCTGGGAGGACAATGGGCCTAGAGATGCCTGGGAATTTGGTTTGATGTGCAGGTGATGAGTGGCAGCCACTGACTCACACCGTCAAGCAAACAGATTCCCCTCACAATGCCAGGATCTGGACACGCCTCTCCTTCTATTTTGCTGGAAGGCTGTTGTCCAGAGGGCTGATGGGAAACAGGAGCAGATCATTCATACTCTACTTCCTCTGCCTTAGCCTGCCTGAAGCTTGCTAACTAGAGATGTCATTATCTTGTGATGTAATGTAATGTGTGTGTAGGGGGGGTCGGTGTGTACTGATGCGCTGTGTTTCTGTCTCTGTGTCCCTGCAGGCGAGGTCTGCCACAAGTCCTACACCCAGTTCTCTAACCTGTGCCGCCACAAACGCATGCACGCTGACTGCCGCACACAGATCAAGTGTAAGGACTGTGGGCAGATGTTCAGCACCACGTCCTCCCTCAACAAGCACCGGCGCTTCTGTGAAGGGAAGAACCATTTCACAGCGGGGGGGCTTGTTTGCCCAGGGTATGCCGCTCTCTGGCGCCCCAGGTCTGGACAAATCCGCTCTGGCGATGGGCCACGGCGTCGTGGGGCTGGCTGATTACTTTGGGGCGAGCCGCCACCACAGCGGGCTCACCTTCCCCGCCGCACCAGCGTTTCCCTTCAGCTTCCCCGGCCTCTTCCCCTCTGGACTCTACCACCGGCCACAGCTCATTCCCGCCAGCTCTCCTCTCAGACATCCTCTCCACGCACCTCTCCCGGGGCCCGAGCTGAACAAGAGCCCTCTTCTTGCTCCGAGCCCTGGCCTTCAGGAGTCCCGAGAGCTCTTCAAGGCTCTGCGTAAAGATGGCGGCGGTCACATGGCAGGATCGGAGCGCCATGGCCAGAGCTCCTCGTCCTCCACGAAGCAGCGGAACAAGCAGAGCGACCAGTCGGAGAGCAGCGACCTGGACGACGTCAGCACGCCCAGCGGGAGCGATCTGGAGAGCACATCGGGCTCCGAGCTGGAGAGCGACATGGACAGTGAGAGGGGGGCTGCTCGAGAGAATGGCAAAGGCCCCAAGAGGAAGGCCAGTGAAGGAGGCCCTCAGAGCCCCAGCCTGACAGGCAGCAGTGCTGCCAAAGACTTACCGGGCCCCTCCCTCATCCCACCCTCGCTGGACGAGCACACGGCTGTAACAGGCGCTGTGAATGACTCTATTAAGGCCATCGCTTCAATTGCCGAGAAGTACTTTGGCTCCGCGGGGCTGGCCGGCCTGCAGGAAAAGAAGGTGGGCGCTCTGCCCTACCCCTCCATGTTCCCGCTGCCCTTCTTCCCAGCTTTCTCTCCCCCAGTTTACCCTTTTCCAGACAGGAACCTCAGACCTGTAGGCCTGAAGGTCGAGCCTCAGTCTCCAGCAGAGGACAACAAGGCCCAGGGCAAGGCTGCCACAGCGTTTGACCTCACCACCAAGCGGAAGATGGAGAAATCTGCCACGTTTGCCCCCTCCAAAGTCGGGGCCTCCCGCTCCAGTGGGCAGGACCAGCCTCTCGACCTGAGCCTGGGGGGCCGGGGTCGTGGAGGCAGAGAGGAGGAGACGAGGGGGAACATGGGGTGTGAGGAGGAGAAGGCCGTGGTGGAGATCCCGAAAGCTGACACTTCTTTGCAACACGCCAGGCCCACCCCCTTCTTCATGGACCCCATCTACAGGTATTGTTATTCCCAGTAGCGTACCTACCCATAATCACCACAGTTGCACATTATGTGAAGACGATTTCACTACGCTAAATGTCATGTAATTGCTTACTGATAAAAAGGTATTGCTGTATACAAGTGTACTGGTGTTTGGTGTTGTACATGCATTAAGAGAATTCTATTATTAGCAGGGTTGAGAAGAGGAGGATGAGCGATCCGTTTGAGACTCTGAAAGACAAGTACATGCGACCAGCACCCGGCTTCCTGTTCCATCCACAGGTATGTTTCTGACCGAGGAATCAACGGGACCTCAGGGCATTTAGAGCAAATATGGCACACACCTTGTTTGGTGTACACATTCTAGCTGTACGTTTCAACCTACACTGCCATTCTGTTATTCTTCAATTGATTTTAAAGATATAAGAAGTCTTTAATGACCCTAGAAATGGACAAAAACTGCCCTAATTATGTTCCTGGGCAGTCATGCCTGTTTAAAAAGCTGAAATGTGATGACTCTGTCCATGTAACCCCGGCTACATCGCTGTTACAAGTTCAACGCTGGGTTCCCCTATCTACACATGTGACAGCAGCATGGCGTTAAAACAGTTAGGATAACATTACAACTCTTTCTATAATTCAGAATGATTGTCCAAGGCTGACCAAACTGGATTACTAAGGATTAGCATGCGGCTCCAGCCTTATCCACACTGCTGCCTGTTAGAGCCCATTGTTGGCTATCTGAAACAGATGTGGCAGAGGGAAAGGGCACACTCCTGTCACATCTTCCCATAACATATCTCTAATTACAATATAAAAAATGATATGCTCTTTAAAGCAGGGGTTTCTGCCCCTGGGCTCCCGGTGCCAGTGTTTCCAGGGTTAGACTCCTTATATATATATATGTGTGTGTGTGTGTGTGTGTGCATTGTTTCTATGACGTGTTGCATTGACGTTCATTTGTTCAATCTTCCCCCCGCGGGTGAGAACGGTCCGTCGGAAAGTGAAAACACCACTTTCTCAGGCGTACGATTTTTTTCTGGCCGTTTCTGGTCTGGTTTTTACAGGCTGTTTCATTTGTCTGATTTATGTCCCCTGTCCAGACTACTGCGAGGGCCCAGCCTGCAGCAGCCACATGGCCGTCCCGCACGCCTTAATGAGGTGTCCTATCAGTAGAAACACTAACAGAGTGCTTAGGCCATCTTTATGACTTTATGATGTCTGGACACACAAATCATTCCCAGAAACACCAGAGTAGGTCTAACCCAGACCAGGCAAGAAGGAGCCCTTCTGTATACCTTTCAGGGGGTTTGTTTTCAGTCACCTGACTCACTCTTTAACCATATATCAACAAAAAAAACTTTCGTGATTCAGCCTTTTTATTTCCTGGCAGGATATTTTACTGCTAAGCAATACTGGCTTAGATTACATACTGGCATCGCATTTATAGCCTGCTATAATGAGCCTATTGAACACCAGGAATTGTTGGAAACTATTAGAGCCTCCTATGATTCCAGCGCCATAACTCTGCAGATAGACAGCTCATTCAGAGTGAATCACATCGGGACCCATCATTCCCTCTGTACCCATATGTGTCCAATCAAAAAGCTGTTGATTCATGCGCCACTTCCTGGTTCTGACTGCCTTCTCTTTCTCCTTCTGTTCCGCCCCTCAGTTTCGTTTGCCAGATCAGAGAACTTGGGTAAGTTCCTCTTTAACCTACAGTACTGCCGTGTGTCTGTGCTTTTATACCAAACAGACCCCCTCCCCTTTAATTAACGCATGGGCTGCTTTACAATTTACAATCGACCGGCATTCGCATGGCTTCAGCCCATCACGCACTGACTGGACTTGTGTCTGGCCATAAAACCAGAAATGTCATCTGAATGTTTACATTGTACATCGGAATATATTATTTTATTGCTCTGAGTATTTGATTTGTTTACATATGGAAATATCCCCCTCTCAGATTCACATGAAAGGCTTTAAAGTGGGGATTTCCAGACGAGCTACACCCAGCAGCTCTGAATATATGTTTGCTTATTTGGCGAATGAAGCAGTGCTCTTGCAAATGGGTATGGGGGGCGTCGGGGGGTGGTGTGTAGGGGGGCTGCTCTACATCAGCGCGAGGGTAACAGTCTCTTTGGGACACTGGCGGGGGGACCAGGGGGTTAGTTCCTCCCTGCAAAACATCTGGTTCCCGATAAAGATCAACAATTGAGAATGCATCTCGCTAATTAAGGCCCTCACAGCATCACTGACATCTGAAGATAGCCAATCAACTGCTGGTCCCCCAGCGACGCTACAGCAACAAGCAAGTTCACAGACACACACACAGACACACACACACACACACACACACACACACACAGACACACACACACACACTGCCCGGGGGGGACAGACAAGGGGGTTTTGGGTGTTTGTGTGTGTGTCGGTCTGTTATACAAAGAAGTAGGGGCGTTATAAAACCTTTGAAAAATCGCTTTAGAGAAAAATGTGGGGTCGTTTATGTCCTTTAAAACGAACATTTCACACACACATATTGTCAAACAGTGGCCTAATGAAGCTGGCTTACCATCCATATAAACCGCTCAGTGGACGAGGGTTTTATTGTTATTCTTTAATACATCTTATTCATTGACTTAAATGTGTAAATAATGTACTGCGTGTCTGCAAACAAATCATTTGAATCTGCTTAGCACTTAAACTTAAGATATTAGAAATATGATTTAGTTTGTCCACCAACGTAGGCCATGAAACAATCAGTGTAAGCTGGAAAATAACAATACTTTAATAATAATTCATTTGATATTAAGTATCATTTGATCTCGAGTATGTACACAACTCAATCGTTTATTATTAATTTACTTTTCTTTTTTTTTAAGCGTTAACTTAAGCATTTACCATAACATTATTCCGATACAAAGTGCCTATAGAAACCAATGAAAATGTTATTCTGCTACAATCAGCCAGACAAACACCAATACCTTTTATTTTGTATATCAATGACTTTAATTCAAAGCACGCAGAGGCCGAGCTTGACCAAAGGTGTGAGATTAAACTCTTAATAGAGTGCAGCAGCAGCAGTGGGTGGGTGGAGGCGGTGATCAGACTCCCCAGCACATGGAGTAGTTGTTCTGCTCTAAAGAGTGTCTTATCGGACGGGTTCGATACTGCCGACAGCTTTAGGGGCTCCTAATGTTCCCAGGAGTTATGGGCTCTCGTTTAGCAAGACAGACAAACTGAGCGTTCACTTGAAAAGAGCCCCATGAAATACACAGTGCGCGTTATTAAGAAATATGAAAGCATTTCACCTTCCTTTTCAATCCCTCAACGCCCTCCTTCTCTTCTCCCGCTCTTTGATTCATGGCATGCAGCATTGGCATATTCATAATCAAACGGACCTGACATTCCACATCCTCCCTCAGTGGGAACGTGGACGGCTGCGGCAGGAACTTTACACTCGGCCGTCACTCCTAATCAGCCGCTCCCGACACCGGGCTCCAGCGTCATCCATCAGCCCTTCCCTCTCCAGGGCTCCCTCTCTCCCCTTCCCCTCTCTCTTTCCTCTTCTCCCCTATCGTTTAGTCCTTCATCATGCTTCTTCTCCGATTCTCTTCCTCTGTTTCCCTCCCCACGGCCTGCTCCGTCTTGGCGTGAAGCCTGAGAGTGACAGGGGGTGAAAGCAGGAGATGAAATGTCAGAGTCGGAGCAGGGCTCTGGTGGAGGACCCGAATCACCATTGATTTGTTGCCTTATTGAAATAAGAATAAGAAACAGGCTGAAAATGCAATACACGCAAAATAATGCAAATTTGCGTGGCCCCTTTAAAGGAAAAGGAGAAAAAGCGCCTATGTGTGTGTGGGATGGGCTGACAGGCCCCGCGGCCTTTTGGGACCCCCTCTCCGCCCCCCACCTCCTTCTCACTCCCCCGCTCCTCCCCCATCCCGCCCCTCTCAGCACAGCGATATCATTATTACCCGTGTCTGGCCCTTGATCAGTAATGTCAACATCTTTCATATTGACGAATGTGCTGTCTGCCCGCATTGTGCACAGAATGGTTTACAGCCCAGCAGTGGACATGAATCACTCCTCTGCCACAAACACACACACACACACACACACAAACACACACACACACACAAACATGTATCTGACAACACACAGAAACACACTACAATCACATACTACGCACATGCCTCTAAGCACACACATTCTACACACAAATACATTACCTATACATACCTTTCTCACACACATATATTTTCACACACATTGCTGGCAATTAATCAACTATGGCCACCATGCAGCACATACTTTATTTTTCACACACACACACACACAGACTAACAAGTGCACATATCTCCTCAGAGAGTTCCTGATGAAAGTAAATGTTCAGCTTCATTAGCAGATTGGCTGCAGTCCTTAATCCTGTATGTGTGTGACATGTGTGTGTTTGTGTATGTGCTTTTGTTAGAGAGCTAGACTTGGCTGAATTTAACATGCCTGCCCTCCACTCACCATGAATAGGAGAACACTGTTTTTTATTTAAAAGTTATGAATCAAGATCTAACGTACTTGTCATGCACACATATCAGGTTTTTGACCTTGCTGTTCATGAATCTTTGATGAACGTCGTAATAAGAATTCTCCCGGTACCTGTTTTCACTTGATATCACCTGGTGAGCTGCTTGTAAACAAGGCTCGTCCATCACAAAGGAACACGTTTGTCAAAAAAGTATTCATTATATATCTGGTAAAAAGCATTTAACAGTTCATAAGACTCAAATATATCCAACATTTGGCATTTGTGTTTATTTATAAGTCATCTACAACATATATAGAAATGTATGGATGTTGCAATTCTTTAAATGTGTGAGCATTTAAGCCTAAAAATATTAATTGCGTTTTGCTATTTTTTACATTTTATTGCATCCTGTAATCAAAAAAGGATTCAACCACATCCTGTAGTATAAATTATGTATTTCTAAACTGTCCAAGCTTGAAAAATATATGTTTTTAACCTGTTAAGCCCCAAGGACTGTCTCAGGGGGATCTTAATATTTAAGAACCTATTAATGTGTTATACCAGATTAACGGGAATAATCTCAGCTAATTGACGATACAAACCATTTTTACCAAAACAAAACACAAGTCTCATAAGAAGCATCTAAATGACCCCTGAGCGAAAAATGCTAACGCACTTTAGCACAGAACTCAAGATAAAAGTACCCTTATTACTTATCGTAGCTGCACATACAAGATATCCGATTAAAGCTGAGGTTCCAGATTATTTAGGTATATAGTATCACTGAGCGATCCGGACTCGCGACAGGGGAAGCAAACACAGACGTCACAACACGTACCTTTACATAGCTTTTATGGGAGATCGTCTCACCGTAGCTGTCAATCTGATCAAAAGACTTGTTCAATGGCATTCAAACGAGAAAAAACGTCGCTGAATCGGTTAATCCATAGGTTGATAATGTGTCTGTGGCTTTGAAAAAAATATTTATAATCCATAATTCAATTTGTATGTAAAAATCTTAGAGTAAAAGTTAGCTGCTAATGGTACTAGCCACCAGAGTTATCGCAGCTTCCGGTTTTGACTATGCGTCAGCCTCACTCCTTATTTGGTAATGTGGGTGTGTGGGTGGGAATTCCCCGAAAGAGATGTCAATCATCAAAATCGACCAAGGGGGGCCAGAGATAGGTCAAATCCACCCAAATGACCCCAGAAGTGGATTTTTTTGCTAAATCTCTCTAAAAAGGACACATTTCACTTGTTTTGCATCAATCTTGATACAGGGTACTTATTTGTTGTGGTTTGGATTCCTAAAGCTTTTAGTCTACCATCCCATCATTCAAGGGTGGTTTTACTATAAGTCATCTTTTCTTTTTGGACGGACACAATAATTTACACTTTTTTACTGTGTTCAATCTGAATTTACTTTAAAATAAAAAAATCTTTATTGATTCTGACACTTCTACATCCAACTCACAGATGTAACCTTGCTTTGAGAAAAAAGATTATTAATGTTTAACCCTTTTAGAAGGGAAGATATAGTCATTTGTTCTGGGAATGTAATTTTCGAGCCTGAGACCTGAAAAACAGGCTTGAGGCTTAACAGATAAAGAAAATAGTGAATTTCTCATAATATCCTTTTTATCTATATTATCATACTATCAAATCAGTGTTATCAAGTGGTGCTGCTTCAACATTCCCCAGTATCATTTGTTCTGCTTTGCATGTTAGTTTAGCAATGCTAACGTTGTGTTTCCCGGCACCACACTCACCTCTCTCTCTCCTCTCCTGTGTGTCCTCAGATGTCGGCCATCGAGAACATGGCGGATAAGCTGGAGACGTTTGGCTCCCTGAAGCCGGAGTCCGGCGACCTGCTGCGCTCCGTCCCCTCCATGTTTGACTTCCGAGCTCCCCCCTCCGCACTACCAGAGACGCTGTTGCGCAAGGGCAAGGAGCGCTACACATGCAGGTAATACAGAAACTCCTGTAGCATGTCTTATTCTTAAAATGTTAACATTCATGCTGGTGGTAAATTATCATTCGTCTGGCAAGTTTTTTGATAGTAGAGGTTTGTTGTTCTTTTTGTAATCACTGTTAGAGTTTTTTCGGGGGATTTCAAAAGGTAAACCATACTTTAAAATGTTTTTTTCCCCTTATAGATATTGTGGAAAAATATTCCCCGCGCTCTGCCAACCTGACCCGCCACCTCAGGACTCACACAGGAGAGCAACCGTATAAGTAAGACTATCTCTACAAGTCTTAAGTGCCACACACACACACACACACACACACACACACACACACACACACACACACACACACACACACACACACACACAGTCTCCTGGAGCTGTCTGTGTGTGTATATATGTTGAAGAGGTGTGTTTGGGTTTGCTCTGAGATGTTATAAGGGAAGAGACAGTCCAACAGCAACACGTCAGCTCAATATCATCCTCCTCTCTCTCTCCTGCCAGCGTCCCTCCTCCTACCGTCCTCACTTCCAAGCACTCTAAAAAAGGCTAGTCAAGAGTCAGATTTGCACATTAAATCCCGAGTGAATCACTGCTTTCATTCAGCGCGTACTCCGTCAGACGCAGAGATAGAGAGATGTATTTGAAAGCAGCGATGGATGTTTTCCCAGGGAATTCTTGTCTGCAGTTAGGACCGACTTTATGGGTGTTTTCGTATGCTGTAAAAGCCTGGAGTAATTATCCTGCTGCTAAATAATTTGCCTGATGAAAAATGGTGCCCATAGCCAGGGTGACAGGATAAAGTGGGGGGTTGGGAAGCTGGGCTGGTTAAACAGAGCGAGGAAGGGGAGGAAGTTTGGTGAGAAATTGGGGTGATGAGGCAGATGTCCCGGCAGCTGTGGTCATTTCTCTTGTAGGAGGTCAAAGTGATCTGCATGCCCTCTGGCTACCTTGCACAACTGTAGTATCATTTATATACTGTCCTATGTATATGTTATGTCTACATTTCTGCTGCTGTAGTATATTATGTTAGTATATACTTTATTACACCATTTAAATATGTGAATGCCTCAACACTTAAAATAATTTCCAAATGTGGGATGAATAAAGTATTTATCAATCTACTTGCTGCATCAAGTGCTTACTATCGTCACAAAAATAGAAACGTGACTTATGTGAAACGTTGGTTATAAAAGCCCTCTCTTCCCAGGTGCTGCTGAAGTAACAATGCAGCAGCAGTTTGGTACACATGTAAAAATGAATCTTGCACATTTACTACATGTGGATAATGAGTAAGCGCTGGCCAGCTCTGCTCTGCTTTGTAGTTTCTAAGGTGGAGGAATGTTGGCCCAAAGCTTGGCTGACCACAGGGGAGAGAGAGAGAGAGAGAGAGAGAGAGAGAGAGAGAGAGAGAGAGAGAGAGAGAGAGAAGATTCGAAGATAGATCGAGCATATAGAGAGAGATCTGCGCTCTCTCTATCTCTCTCTCCGAGTGCGCTCACTCATCTCTTTATTCCTATCTGCTCTCTTGCTCTCTCTCTAAGAGAGAAGGCCTCTCTGCCCTGGCCTGATAGCCTGCTCTCCACACGCTGGCATGCCATTAAACATCACCGCTGTATTGTAATTTTTTTGTGTGGAGATAACCAGGGGGGTTCCCGAGGGGCAGCCAATCGAGCGAGCTAATTCCAGCAGAAGAAAAGATGTAATCTTCTCGTATAATTTTGCATGAAGAAACTTGGCAGGAGGCTCTAATTTTGCAGGGCTACGACCGAATCTGCTGCGTGATTATTTAGTGAGGGAAGAATGCAGTTTTATTGCGCTGGCTGGAGATAAGAGGCAGAGCTGTTTCACCTTAAACAAGCTCCTCCATCATGTCTGGGACTGTGGGACCGTGTGTGTGTCCCATTATGTTTCCCACAGACCAGACCACAGGGTCCTGATTCATTATGCAGTACAGTTGGACTTATGACTCGCAGGTTGTGTATTTTTAACTCAAAGACTTCCTTCTACTTCTTCCTGCAGGTGTAAATACTGCGACCGCTCCTTCAGCATCTCCTCCAACCTGCAGCGCCACATCCGCAACATCCACAACAAGGAGAAGCCCTTCAAGTGCCACCTGTGTGACCGCTGCTTCGGCCAGCAGACCAACCTGGACCGCCACCTCAAGAAGCACGAGAACGGAAACCTGTCGGGTGAGACGTCTTCGTCAATTAGATTATCAGCTGTTTCAAGTCCCTCCATGTTTTCATCAGGGGAAATCCGAGCTCCTTTGCATATTAGTTCAACGTATTTATAACTCTCGCTGCTGAATCGTATAAAACATCATTTACTCCTAATTGGAAACCCTTTTTTGAAGCTGGAAATGTTGATGACATAAATCTGTCATCTACCTCTGCAACAGCACACAGTATTTCTTGAATGAGCTGCTTCCATCAGCAGCAGCGCTCACAGGTTTGACAGCTTCACTCTGACTCTGAATCAGCAGAACAGCAGCGACACCCTGCCAGCAGCCGAGAGAAACACTCCTCAGAGGAGGGGTCCGCTTAATCAGACACCTCTGCACAAACACAATAACACAAAAATAATATAAAGGAAATGGTTAAACAGAAAAGCTGTTTTAACATCGTTTACATGATAAACGACAAAGATACCTTGACAGGTCCATCATTAATAATGTGTATTGTGTGGCCAATCATTGCCAAAACCCATTTAATTAAATGTCACATTTTCGGTCTTCCTTTAAGGTTCTCAAAGATACCAAATATGTCACAAATGATTTCACTAAAATGTACATAACATGAAATATTTCCATATGACGTAATCGGTCTCTATCAAATTTTTATATTTCAGTAATTCAGTCAATATATTACACTATCATAGTGACATACTTATTGAAAACAGACAAAACTGTGTGTTTAAACACAGTCGTTATAATTTATTTAACATGAAAATGTGCATTTAAAATAAATTGATTCAATATGTATTGTGCTGAAGAGTCAGAATCAGACCTGAGTGTTGTTTTTCTGTCTGCAGGCACTGCCATGTCGTCCCCTCGCTCTGAAGTGGACGGTAGCGGCGCCATATTGGAAGACAAAGAAGACTCTTATTTTAATGAAATCAGAAACTTCATCAGCAACACGGGCCAGAGCCAGACCTCCCCGGACCCCTCAGAGGAAGGGTGAGCAGAGCCAGACCGTCTTTTCTGATCTGATCTCCATCTATAGAGCTATACTGGATGTTTTACACAAATACAATAGAAGCAGAGTGGCACGAGATCATTTCCGAGGTACAATGAGAAAAAAAAATCCGATCATCATCATCTAATACATTGTACGTGATAGGTAGGTTAAGCGGCGGGACGAATCACAACAGAGCCGGCCAGCTAACCAATCAGAGCAGACTGGGCTCTGGTTTCAGACAGAGGGTGAGAGGCAGTATGAGAAAAATAAAGAGCTTTTTGAACATTAAAGCGTGGAGAGATGTCCCAGTAGAGACACTACATACAGATATGAACCTGAAAATGAAGTAAATTATAAACAAGTCCTTTTTAAAGTTTATATGTTTCAACTTTTGCTGCAGTTTTGACCTCTATACACAAATATAATCCCACGGCTAAACGATTCCTCCTGAAAAAGTCCCAGTCCTTCATTACTGCATGTTGAGCTCTTGCAATAATTAGGACTTACAAAGCACTCTCAGGGCTTGAATAGGTATGAATAATAGGTCGGCTGCTATCAGCTCATTTTGGAGATTTTCCTACCACCCAGCCGGCCCCTCGTTAATGATGACATCATGCTCAGAGGTCCGGAGTGGAGAGCAATCATCTGCGATGTCATTTAAGATAACGGCAGGAGCTCCTTATATCAGTTGCCATTGGGCCACACGTACGCAACAGATATCTGTGTGCATGCAACTACGTCTGAGCATTATGCAAATAAATTCTTGGAGCTGCGATCAGGTCGGATAGCAGCTCTGAGGTCTGCTCAGGTCTCCGTGTTTGTTTTCATGTGACTCCAGTTGGTGTGATGGCAGGGCAGATTGTGAGTCTGGATAGAGATCTCGGGTGATTGTGCAGAAGGCCTGTGAGAGCAGGACCGGGGGGGGGGGGGGGGGCAGCAGTTAGCCCGGCACATCTGGAACCAACATGTCTGCCTACAGGAAGAGGGTAGAGGGGGTGGGGTCAAAGGGTCGCCCCGTGTTTCCTTTCAAAGTGCTGCGCTCCTGACTACTTCTGATAGATACTTTATCCCCAGCAAATTACCACGTTTGAAAGCGTAATTAGCGAATCTGTTTTCTTAATCACAGCTCTCTCTTTAGGAGCCGCTCTCAGCCCTGTAAGCTTCACACAGTACGAATACTGAGGCCACAAACTCTCCGTCCCAGCGGGGGCTCGGTGGAAAGCACTTTATTATCAGCTGCAGATAAAGAGGATTAAGATAGATACTGTATGTGCCTAATCTGTTATCTGCTCTAGCTTCACTGCACGCTCAAGTGCATCCCTTCCACATCCAGTGCAGGTAGACTGTTTAAAAACATCCTATAATTACGCGGCGATGGACTCGATGTGTTTTGTTTCCTATCTATCTTCTCTTTCCACGTCCCGTTCCCAGTCCGAATCCTTTGTGCAAGAAAACGGCATTTTTGAGAGCTGACGAAAGACGTTCCGGAGTGTAATTAGTGAATCAGTCTAAATGTGGTTCCAGATGATTTACCAAATGGTGGTTTCCTGTGCCGCTGAGACAGAGGGACAGATTAAGACTCTGACAGTTTGGATAGCTCGCCCTCTCTGCCTCCGTGGGGAAAGAGGAATGGGCCGGTTGGCAGCGCTCTCATAACTCTGCCGACAAATGGGGCTGTCAGCTAAATATTTTGCCTATTAGATGAATACAAGATAGTAGAGAAAATAAACAAGGAGAGAGGCGAAGCACTCCAGCTAAGTGCTGCAGCGATCAGCGCTGATGTGCCCAAAGGGGCTCCAGACCAGAGCCTGATGACAAACAGGAATCCGGCTCTCGGTCCCAGACCCTGATCCTGCCCCAAATCCACCTCTGAGCCCCAAAACAGTGTTTGTGTATGTAGAAAAAGATTCTCACAGGAACACATACCTGTGTCTTCATTGCTATGACTTACTATTTACTTTACATCACCAGAGGAGTTTCCTAGCAACCTTCTTCAATGTACAAAAATATCCTCCTACTACTTTATGAAGCTGTATTAATCTGATCATTGTATGCGGTGCGCAGGTTGAACGGCGTCCCATTCGAAGAAGAGAAGCCGCTGATGGCGAGCCGCGGGTCACGTGACTTGGAAGACGAGGAAGCGGAGGACCTCGGGGCTGATGAAGAGGAAGGAGAAGAGCCGGGAAGCCTCCCTGGGAAACAGGAAGACGAGGCACTTCCCAGCAGCCTCGCTGACGACATCATACAGGACGAGATGGACTTCAGCGGACCCAACGACTTGAACCTCAACTGCAAAACCTCTCCTCGGAGGTACATTCCATCAAACTAAGAGATGATGATCATGTCATAAGTATCTTGAAGTGAGCTTATTTTAAATGTTCTGCTTGACCTGCAGGTATAAAGAGGAAGAGGAGGAGGAGGAGGAAGAGGAGGAGGAGGAGCAGAGCTACTCAGCCTTGGATCATATCCGTCACTTTTCTGACATGCGCAAGCTGGATGAGAGCGAGATGAGCGACGGGGACGGAGATGAGGACGACGGATCGTTTGGCTCCCCGTCGCTCGCTGACGCTGTCAAACAGCCGCTCTTTAGGAAGTCTAAGTCTCAGGTAACAGAAACACAGACATATCATTGAGGTGGATAAAGTATTCAGATCCTCTATTAAAACAAAATGGTCTTAAAATTGTCCATTTCTAAATGTTTATTTAGGTAAAAATACAAAAGCATTCGCATCAAAATGTAAGTAAAGTGCAAAAGTAAAAGTCCTCATTATGCACGATGGCCATTTTCAGTAACATAAAGTATTATCAGCCAAATGTTTCAAAGTATATATTAGGGCTGCACGATTTGGGGAAATAATCTAATTGCGATTTTTCTGACAGATATTGCAATTCGATTTGCGATATTTGTTTTTAAGCGACCCAACGGAAGTTTATTGTAAGATGCGGCCATATCTCCGGCTAGGAAGGTCGCATCTCTAGCAGCCCCGCAGAGCTACGAGTGAAAGAACTAAACTTACATGGAACTTCCGTTGGGTTGCTTTAAAGTCAAGCTTCAGTTTCAGACTCACCCTGTAATAGAAACATGTGATGGAGCATTACTAACCTGACTCAGATGCTTTCACCAAAGCATCTGAAGCTCCATTGGAAGCCATTTGGAAAGGGCAGGCACTTTCAGAAGCATTTGGCAGGTGATTGGATCAATCTGTCTATCACCTTCTATCATGGGCCACTTCTGATTGGTTAACAATGGCTGGTTCATGTGGAGCACAGCACTTCTGATTGGTGTGGAAGACTGACACACAAGAAAAAAATGAAATTAAAAGTTTTTTAAAAAATCGCAGGCTTTGCGATTTGATAATCGCATCATTTAAAACCGCGATTTCGATTTAAAATCGATTAATCGTTCAGCCCTAGTATATATATACAGTACAAGATCGTATATTATCCTGTTTTTATCACTTATCAATAAATGTAATGGAGCAAAAAAGACTATATTGCCTCTGAAATGTAGCAGAGTATACAAGTATAAAGTAACTTTTCCAAATAATACTGAAGTGCGTCACATGGGTTAAAGTACATGTTTTCCTCCACTGCCTGTTTACCTACATAATGGACTTAAAATCACACTGTACATTTTAAATTCATATATTCAGTTTAATATTCCATCCCTCACATACTTATGTATATAAAATAACTTGCTTTATCATTTGTTATTGTTAATTTGTAAATTCAACATGTATATTTTCTTGTTTATTTCTAGTCTTTACATTTGTATTGTCCAATGCCATGTATTTTTATGCTGCTGCAACACAACAATTTCCCTAATTGGGATCAATAAAGTACTCTCTTATCTTATCTTATCTTATAATGGAAATCTGCTTCAAAGCATTTTAGGTAAATGTTACGTCCCACTAAGGTCTAGGACCTGGAGGCAGTAACACACAACAACCAGTAACTGAGGAAAACAGAGTAAACGTATGTGCACTCCTTTAAACAAAAAGCTGTAACCCCTGTCCCTCCCTCAGGCGTACGCCATGATGCTGTCCCTGGCTGAGAAGGACTCTCTGCACCCGGCCTCCCACACCCCGGCCACCATGTGGCACAGTCTGGCCCGGGCAGCTGCTGAGTCCAGTGCCATCCAGTCCCTGAGCCACGTATGATGACACCCCTTCAGCGCTTCCCTTTCACCTTTCAACCCCCTAAAAACCTGACCTATGGCACTGGGAGCCCACTGCAGGGTCCACAGAGTGACTGCTGAGCAGAACCACGGCCCACCTTGACTGCTGAGCGGAGCCTCACACCGAGCAGGGACCCCCAACACCTCCAACAGATAGAGAGCAACACGTGCCTCTGAGAATTGACTTCTTACACCAACCAGGATGATAGCAAAGATAATGATCGTGGTGAAAATAATAATAATAGCTGTATTTATTCTGCTGAATTTCTATGTTTTGCACAGCGAAGGCAGCTGGTGGACATGGAAGATGGATGTGCTGATGTATCAATGCTACACATGTATAGCCCAGCACATAGAGAGGGAGGAGAACAGTTGATGTGGTCGTGTCTGTAAGACAGCCGGTCTCCGCCTTGTTTCACTGTGCGTAAGAGCCCTGACAAAAGCATCATTAAATCATATTACAAGAATCCCCCCTTTATTAACCCCCAGAGATCCACAGGTGTTTCTCATAAAGACATGTACTTGATGATAAAAAAAATGAAGGGTGGGGCTAGCAGCCTCGAATGAAAACCGCTCCATGTACGGACAGCGCTAGAGGCGCTTCAATATCACTGAAGTCACTGAAGAACAAATATAAAAAAAAGTAATTGCTGAACTGAAATCAGGCCAGTTTCCCATCTGCGTTTTCATAGCTGCGTGTGTCTGCACAATCATAGCACTGTACACGAGTGTCTCTGTTCTCTCCATCTGCCCGCCTGCGCTATCTGTGAAAGGATATAAATAGATTGTCTTTTTAGTGGAAGAGAAGAAAACTGAAATAGTAGCCAGTGCTGAAGTTAATTGTTGTTCTGTAAAGGGCATAAGTCTTCTTTCCCAATCCATCCTAGTCAGCCAACAATACCACTAAATAGCCTGAATGCTAGTCGTTAGCTACTCCATGCTCGTGTGTCTTTCATTTTTTAGACAATCATGATTTTGTTTCCATTTTTTTCGTTGGTGTTGTTGTTGTTATTTGCTGTTGTATGTTGAGAATTGTATTTATTTCTTGGCAAACTGTAGTTTGTTTACTGAATAGCACTGCTCTTAGCCCGGGTGAGAGGGGGAGATTCTTCACCGGGCCTATCCCAGAGTTCAATGGGGTTTGTAGATTACATTTGAGTGCCGGATAGTATTAAACATACAATTCACTCCTTATTCTTCTAATGAAACCGGTCGATGAATAGATATTACTTAGGGGTTTTTGTTTTCTATGACAATTTAATGATTCAATTGTAAAAAAAAAACATTATAAAGAATAAGTAATAAAAAAAAGCCAGGTATAATTTCTTCATAAACGCATGATTGGTCTGGTAAGATCTGTATCTGACATTTTCTACGGTTGTCTGCAAGCTTGTGTGACGTTCGGTTCATGTTAATCCCTTGTGCCAAATTTATGATAAATAACAGATTACTTTTCATTTATTCTCCCGTTTTGAGGGACCAGATTTGTTTTTTGTCGTTGTTTTTGTTTATAATCGATTTAAAAAAAAGTAATCAGCGAGTTGAGGTACTTTGTTTTAATGCTTTCTACAATGTAACTGTTATGCATTTCAATTCAATACTGTGGGAGGAACAACTAAGAAATAAAGGACTACAATGTGGATTGACATGTCTGCCATTCTCTCTTTTATTCCTCCCCCATTTTTCCCTCACACCACCGCACTCCATACAGTCCTTCTGGCTGCCCATCATTTTGGCCCAAACGGAGATTTATTCTAAGAGACGTGAGTCAGAAAACCACCTGGCGCTTTCTTCTGTCGCTCCCATGGCCTCCAAGAGCGAGAGAGAGCCTGAACTCTGCTCTTCGGGGCTTTGGCTCGCATTGAGAGAGAGGGAAGGAGAGAAAAGGCTGGAGAGGGCTTGAATGTGGTAGTGGGAGCGGAGGCAGGAATGTGTCCTCTTTATTTGTGTCCGTTTGTGGGGCATGATGGATGAGTTGGGTAGATGTGATGACCTGGCTCATCGCTCAAACGCTCAATAAGAGTCCCATCCTGCAGCAGGCCTCCCCATCCGGCCCCCCCCCCCCCCCCCCCCCAACACTGCTGCCAGCCAACGTGGGCGGACATTGTAGCTGCGTGGGGTGGAGGTTCAGACGCTCCATTGTCCAGGTTTTTTCTTGGGTGGGGGGGGTTGAGGTGGAGAATTGGGCATGACAGTGAAGATGGCTGGCGCTGACACTCCACATTTACAGTGCTGCTGGCACCCTAATGGATGGGGTGTTTTCTTAAGGCCTGTCGTCGGCCCTCGGGGCTCCGCGGGGCGTCCAGCTTTGATGAGGTCACGGGGGGTCAGGCAGTGTTGATGAGGTCAGCACGGGTCGTCCAGCTTTGATGAGGTCAACTGCAGCGACGGTAGTGATGGTGCAGGCTGGGGTGTTATAGAGTGGGAGGAGTGATAATGCTTCTGAGGTTTGCCACCTGTACTGATGTGGACTTGTTTATATGATCATGTCAGGTGGTGAGTACGATTACTTTTTTCACTAAGATTTGATGAGGAACTTAAGTATCTTAATCCTGCATTTACTAATGTTTTGGTCACTTGAGGACAGGTGTGAAGACAACACTGACACATCTTCACCATTACATTTAGTATGCGTTGAATTGCTTATATACACATCCAGCATTGTTTTGGATTCTGTTAGTTTGATTTAATATGGAAGAAACATTAGCATTGTGACATTAGCATTGTGACATTAGCATTGTGACATTAGCATTATATGATGTAATATGGAAGAAACGTTAGCATTGGGACATTAGCATTGTGACATTAGCATTGTGACATTAGCATTGTTACATTAGCATTATTTGATGTAATATGGAAGAAACATTAGCATTATTTGATGTAATATGGAAGAAACATTAGCATTGTGACATTAGCATTGTGACATTAGCATTGTGACATTAGCATTATATGATGTAATATGGAAGAAACATTAGCATTGAGACATTAGCATTGTTACATTAGCATTATATGATGTAATATGGAAGAAACATTAGCATTGTGACATTAGCATTGTGACATTAGCATTATTTGATGTAATATGGAAGAAACATTAGCATTGTGACATTAGCATTGTGACATTAGCATTATATGATGTAATATGGAAGAAACATTAGCATTGTGACATTAGCATTGTGACATTAGCATTGTGACATTAGCAATATATGATGTAATATGGAAGAAACATTAGCATTGTGACATTAGCATTATATGATGTAATATGGAAGAAACATTAGCATTGTGACATTAGCATTGTGACATTAGCAATATATGATGTAATATGGAAGAAACATTAGCATTGTGACATTAGCATTATTTGATGTAATATGGAAGAAACATTAGCATTGTGACATTAGCATTGTGACATTAGCATTATATGATGTAATATGGAAGAAACATTAGCATTGTGACATTAGCATTGTGACATTAGCATTGTGACATTAGCAATATATGATGTAATATGGAAGAAACATTAGCATTGTGACATTAGCATTATATGATGTAATATGGAAGAAACATTAGCATTGTGACATTAGCATTGTGACATTAGCAATATATGATGTAATATGGAAGAAACATTAGCATTGTGACATTAGCATTATATGATGTAATATGGAAGAAACATTAGCATTGTGACATACCCATGAACAGATGCAATACATGATCAAAACACAGTGCTACTGTAGGTGTGAAAACAATAAAGTTTGTGGTTGCAAAACATCCACTACAATCCATCCCTTTCAAATTGCACGTAGAGAATTGATCTATTGATAATGCAAAGGATATTGTTTGGTTGTCAGCTTGTATCCAAAACTTGTTAAGCACAGGCCAAGGGTGATGCCAATAAGACTTGAAGCAAAACTGAATCATCAAATTGTTTTTCACTTTGCTTGATGGACCCTTTGGTGTAGGTCTATGCTCTTTTAGTCCCCTTCTAGTGGCAGTGTATTACTTTGCTTCATTATGTCATTTCTGCTCAATGCAAAGCTGGAGTTCAGATTAAAACGTTTGTGCTCTTGTTTTTTTCCCCTTTCTTGTAGTGAGTTATATGGGTTTGTGTGCATGTCAATGGTCTGCAAAGGCTGAAATGAAAGGAGGTGCTGCAGCACAGGCAGTATGAGAAACATAAAGACAGTAGAGGCACACAAAATACAAACATGAACATGAAGAACGTCCCCTTTACACACGTTATAAGATCTTTGTTCTATAACAACAAGCATATGTACAGCAAGCTTTTAACCAATCGGAATTATACCTCGACTACATATTGGATCTAAGTTGGCAGCAGGATGTTGCCACCACCCCTCAGCGAGCAGCCACACCCCCCCCCCCCCCTCTGCAAATCAAATTGCCCATGTAATTACATCACCTACATAAAGAACTTCCCCTCAGACAAAAGTCCAAAGGCACTGCCTCTTGAAAGAACACCAAATATTATGAATAGCCCTAATGTCATTGTGTGTGGGCAGTGGAGGGGACCCTGTGCTGGTCCGATCCGTGTTGATTAGCACATGCCAACTTCACCCATGTATCCTCTCACACTCAATCAACACGTTGGGACGAGTTATGGCCGTCATTAACCCAACACTTCTCATAAAGGGCTCAGTGTGTATGGAAGTGTGGCGGGCAAGACCTGGGAGTGTGTGTGTGTGTGTGTGTGTGTGTGTGTGTGTGTGTGTGTGTGTGTGTGTGTGTGTGTGTGTGTGTGTGTGTGTGTGTGTGTGTGTGTGTGTGTGTGTGTGTGTGTGTGTGTGTGTGTGTGTGTGTGTACGGTGGGCACACTGTGGGCAGCGCTGGGTGAAGCTCACTCAGCTAATGGTGCAGCTGGCAGCGCCTCAGAATACATCAGAGCTCATTAGGGTTTCCTCCTTCTCTCTTTCTTCCCCTCCTTCTCTCTCTCCTCCCCTCCTTCTCTCTCTCCTCACTCCTCAGTGTGCATTTCCTCAAGTACTATACTTAAGTACAATTTCGAGGTACTTGTACTTTACCTGAGTATTGTCAGCTTTATGCTACTTCATACTTAACTTTTACTTTAACTTTTATTAGCTTTTCTTTTTAATGACTGATTTTAAATGCCATTTTCTTAATGTTTTCTTAAGCACTTTGAATTGCCTTGTGTTGAAAAGTGCTATATAAATAAACTTGCCTTGCCTTATTTTACTCCACTACATTTTGGATCCAATATTGTATTCTTGACTTCATTTATTTTAAAGCTTTAGTTTCTAGCTAATTTTTTATTTTAGTTTAGTCAATTTATAAATAAACTTGACATATAATTAAAGGTTAAAAACCCAGCATCTTTATATAAAGCACTTGCAATTAGCTCTAGCTGTGACAAACACACGAACACATGAATAACCACAATCCAATCATTAATAATATACAATTCTGAAATGGGCCCTTACGCAAAACAAATACTTTTACTTTTGGTACATCAAGTAATACTTTTGTACTTTTTCTTAAGTAAGATATTGAAAGCAGTATTTTGACTTGTAACTGAGTATTTTTTTAGTATTTAGTATTGCTACTTTTACTAAAGTAATACATCTGAGTACTTCTTCCACTGCTCCTCACCCCTCCCTTCCTTCCTTCTCTCTCTCGTCACCCCTCCCTTCCTCTTCCTCTGCCACCCGTCCTCTCAGCCCGTGTGGCATGTAACTGCCCCCTCGCTGCAACATGCATCACCCCCCCCCCCCCCCCCCCCATCACAGCTGGCAGCTCTCTCACTGATTGACTTGGCACCCGTGCTGACTCAGACGCCGGGGGAGACATTTTTCAGAGAGGGGGGCATGGATGGGCGAGGGAGTGAGGCCTTTAAGGAGGGGGGGGGGGGTGTAGTGAGTGGTGCTTACTAACAGTTGGCACAAGTGGGAAGTCACCAATCATCACGTTTTTGTTGTGTTACCAATAATAGTAGCACCTCCTCTGTCACTGTTCTTTTATTCAACTAATCAAGTATGAATACAGACAAGAGAGCAGAGTTAGCTGAAGCAGGAGGGCGAGAAAATACCCCCTGTGAGTTATTAAATTACATCAAGCTGACACTTTGGTCTAAACCCAGATAGCAAAAGATGTTAAATCAACGTTGAATTATGGTCAAAAATGTTGATTTTTAGTTAAGGTTGAAGATTGATGGTGGATCAACCTTAAATGTTGAAAAGATGTCATTGAATCAAAGTTGTATTGTGGTCGAATTTAATGGTTCAAATGCCAACATTGAATCTATGCTGTTTGCCTTTTCTTTTCTTTTTTTCTTGATGGGGGAGGGAGGGGGGTACTCTGTAGGGGGGGGGCGGGTGTAGTCTGTGTGTGTGGGTGGTGGGTGAGAAATATCGCACAAAAATCCGAAAGTGTTGAGGCCAAAATTGACCACCCAAGAAACAGTTAGGAACACGTTTCAGGCCATTTGGATTATATTGGTAGTACTTTGTAGTGACACTATTTTGGGTCCCTAACATTCATTGAGCTAGGGACTTGGCAGAATCTTTTTTTCCCTTTTTTTTTATGCCTCCCCCCCACTAATTGGATGACGCTGAGTCGAATGGTAGGTGACATCAATGGTCTACAACTTTTCAATAAGAAGTTACAGATTTTTGAAATAGTTGCAGATTTTGCTTCTTTTTTTTAAATTAAAAAACACTTTTTCAGACTCAGAAGAGGACGTTGAATCGAATGGGCTAGGTCTCAGACTCTAATGTTGTTGTTTTGTCTTTTATCAAAATATATCTATTCCGACTTACTTTTTGACGCTGAATCCAACGGTGCCAGTCTCGAAGCTGTATGACCCCTAGTGGCCAAGATAATCATAAATAACTGATCATATTTTTTTCAAAATCAAACACCAGATTCTGGGTCAGCGTGCTGCCCCGAACGTGCCCATATAACTTTCGTCACACACGGCCTTACGGTTCTCTATAATTGGCTGGGGTCAAGGGGCTTTCTATTTTGCGTTATATCTCGATAACTATAAGGTTTTGGAATCGGCCTTTCGGATATATCGTACAGCTCATCAAGGCGCACGCGTGGATGCCCTTGGTGTCCCGGTCCGACATTCCTACGAGAAGTTTGTTTTTCAAAGTTTTCATTCAGTATACCTAAAGGTCTTACCCTCTGTGAGGCTCCCTGAAAGTGCAGGACTCTGGGTGGGAATGTCGTACGAGAAAGGTGAAGACATCCACGCGTGCGTCTTGGCGAGCTGTACAACATATCCGAAAGGCGGATTCTAAAAACCGTTGTGGAGTTAGAACGATTTATTGCACTGTAAGACCGAACAGTCCAAGCTTCTTGAAGAATATGGGTTGTTTTAACCCAAACATTTATAAAAGTTAATTCACCGCTAATTTTCTGATGACTATGAACTGATTTGTAATATTGTGTATACAGTATTCATCCACTTTGGGTCATATTGGGGATTGTACTCAAATGTTTTTACTGAATCTGTCTGATGTCATCACGTATATGCTCCGCCCCCGACGTGCCTCACTGCTCTCATCCATGCTTTCATTTGAGTCCGCCATTATAGCTCCTCTCGGATGTAATCACTCAAACTTTCAGAAGTATACTTTGCCCACCGTGCTCTCACTGTCGGAATTTGACCGCGCTACTCTGGTAAGTTACGTCTTGCCTTTGCACAGTATTTAAATGATGTTTTATTAATTTCTGCATATAATGCACTTTGTGTCGCATGGTGTTTGATTTGAGCTCTTGTTAGGGAGCCTGTGGAAGTGTGGAGCGAAACTGTGCTGCGCTTACACTGCAGGTGCGCCGCGTTTGGGGGGGGGGGGGGGTGTGGTGCTAGTGTATGTTAAGATGAGAGATAAAAACCATCCCTTGATTGTAAAGTTAATGCAGACTACATTTGCCCTGCGGCGCAATGAGATCATCAATGATGTATCTCATCAATATCTCTGCTGCCTTCAGTCCACATATACATTGTACTCTGAATTAAATTTTTCATTTTATATTTGTGCAGAGTTTCACAGGATAACGAACCTCAACCTGAAGAACCACTTTTACGCGGCGTTGGATCGGCATGCTGTTGAGCTTGTTCAGGAAGAAGGCGGCACGCAAAGGCAAAGTGTCTGAAGTTCAGCTCTTCACTGCCTATGACCTCCAGGTCAGTCGGTTAAGCCTCTTGGTGTTTTATTATCATACTAGAGTGGATTTTCTGTGTGTGTGTTGGGGGGCAGAGGGTCAGCCTGATAGATTTAGATTTATTATTAAGATACTTGTGTTTGGGGAGGGAACAGCAGTGTTAATGTTATTGCACCTTGTTGTTGTGCTAATGAGATACAGGTGGGATCGCAGACGCCTCAATTGCTTCAAAATGGTAATCTCTTCAGTCATGGAAGAGCCCTTGTGATATAAATTGTTGTGTGGCTATGCTGTTTAGCATCCAAAGTAAAACAAAGATATGTTTTCGCACTCAAGGATCAAGGTGACGTCCATAGCCGACGTGCTGCTCTCCTCCCTGCCTGGATTTCTGCATGAGGATGACTCCAGGTCTCTGAGGCTGTGGCATGTAAGTCAGCATAATAACTGTTTTCAATGTGTGACAGATCATCAAAAAATATAGTTTATCTTATAAATACACATACACACACATGCACACACAGACACACACATACACACACACACACACACACACACACACACACACACACATGAACAGACACACATACAAACAGACACACATACATACAAACAGACATACACACACAGATACACACACATACAGGCACACACATACACAAACTTACACACATACACACACATAGACACATTTCCTTACATGGGAGGTTACAATAGTGTAATATGCTAATAACTGTATTTCCTACTGTGTGTTTCAGCTGGGATGTCAGGATTTGGTGCTGCCCATTACCACCAGCTCCAGGCCCCACAGCTACAGGCCCCACAACGAGCAAGTACAAGTACTGGTATGATGCCCTACTCTTTCACTACACTAACGTTTTGAGAGACGGGGACACAGAACTCAATGAATACTATTTGACATATGTATGACTTACAATTCAGATTTTGTGTTCAGACATCCTGTGGTAGTTGACAACAATATGCTGGAACATCAGGTTATGTTGCTACTCCCAAAGTATAGTGAAATATAACTAATGATTTTGTTTCTACAGGGATATCGGGAATGGGATACGGCTCGGTGCAGTACACCCCCCTTGGACCCCCACAACGTGCACAAAATGGTATGCCATTGTATTCCTCACTAATGAACCCAATTTACTACTAAAATGTAAAGTAATATCTTTGTAGACAAATCAAATCACACTAGTCGTGTTTTTTGTGTAAATGTTACAGCATTTGTTTTTCCCTCCTCTAGACTTCTTTAGAGGAAACAGCCACCAGTTTGATCCCATGCAGTCAGTGCCTGATCATGGTGTGGTGTGTGTGTGTGTGTGTGTGTGTGTGTGTGTGTGTGTGTGTGTGTGTGTGTGTGTGTGTGTGTGTGTGTGTGTGTGTGTGTGTGTGTGTGTGTGTGTGTGTGTGTGTGTGTGCGTGTGCGTGTGTGTGTGCGTGTGTGTGTGTGTGTCAAAAGGTTAAATCTCTATATTCTGATGATGATCATTGCTCTCTTCTTTGTTCATCTGCCCTCTTTGATTGAATACTTTATCAACAGTTTGAAAAAATTACAGGGGCACAGTTATACAATAATGCTAAAAGCCAAGGATAACAAAAAGCCCTGAGGACTTGTTTCCATTGTGGTCCTGTGTATTCAATTAATCTGTATGAGTTCTCTCTCCTGATAGGATACTGAAAATGCCTTTTCTGTTTACCAAAGAGCTGTAGGGAAGGGGAGACCCCTGTTACTGACTAAACACTTGATCACAATATATTCACACACACACACACACACCTAATAACCTTTCAAAATGTGTGCAGTGATTAAGTCTCTTGAATGTTTGCGTTTTACAGATGGAACCACACAGATGCACGGCGATGACACCAGGCTGCGTTTGAAAGGCAAGTCTATTAGACTTAATGTAATTCCTCATGAGTCATTTGCAGGTTATTTTCAATTCTCACTTTACAATTTTCAATTATATTTTTCTTAAGACATTGCCATCCAGAAGATGACTTCAATGCTCGCTGAAGTACTTGTGGTGGTAAAGGGCCTGTCCAGAGATGTGCAGTTCATCAAGAATGAGTTGGCAGAGGGCAACATGACCCCGGCTGGTAGTCAGGGACCAGGGTCAGCCACAACCCATATGTTCCCCATCCAGCTGCCAATCGCCAATGAAGACGACTTCAATGAGGCTGAATCATTGCTGAAGAATGAATCAGTCCGTCAAAAGATGGTAATTTGACAGACTGAACTGCATTCATTTATGAAATGTGGATAATATCAGTGCGGTCAAAATGTGCTTAGTTATTACCCTTTAGCTACTCAACCACAAATAATTATAATCTTAGCTACTCAACCACATATAATTGTAGTAACATTTATATCTAACATTTATATTGACATGACCAAAATTGGGACACCAGGGTTAAAGTGGTTAAATATAACGACTGGCATGAACTTGACTGAATACCATGGGCTGGAATATCAGTGTATCAAGTGTATAAAAAACAAAGTTGGTCTCTGTGTATGAAATAAGAGTGCTGTTGTGCTGTTTCTATGTCCCACAGAACGTAGCTCAATACAACAGTTAAAGCGGTTGCCTATTTGTTTCTCTCATCTGATTTAGATTGCTCGCCTGGCTCTGGTAGGAGGCACCAATTCAGAGAACCTGATCAGACGGATGCTGGCAACTGCTCTGAGTAACGCCTTAGCCTTAGGCTGGAAAGAAAGACAAGCGTTGCAGCAGCAAGAAGCCATTCAAGGAACCGGCAATACAAGACTGCATGTTTGGTGAGTTTCCTCCCCTGCAAACTATTTATTAGCTTAAGTTTACGGAGTGAGGTGTGACTGATGGTGATTCAGAACATAAGTATGCTCTTTGCGAGCCATATAGTACCAACTACCGAGTTTGAATCCAACTCCTATAATGTATTTTATGTCTCTCTGTAATCCCCTGTTGAAGAATAAAGCATGAACTTAATCTAACAAAAAAGGTTAGGTTGGAATCAGGTGATGGTGAAGCTATAAGAAATAAACCAAACAAAGACAACCTAATTGGTGAGCTGTAGAGGTGCTCGGATGCAAATGTTATTACCTGGATAGAGCCAGGCTAGCCGTTTGCTCCTCTTTCCAGTCCAGTCTTTTAGCAAACTGGTTGCTGACTGTAGCTTGTGTTACTGTACAGAGTGAGAGTGATTTTCTTATGATAACAGAAGTTGTATGGGATACACTCTCTCTCTCTCCTCTCTCTCTCTCTCTCTCTCTCTCTCTCTCTCTCTCTTCTCTCTCTCTCTCTCTCTCTCTCTCTCTCTCTCTCGTCTCTCTCTCTTCTCTCTCTCTCTCTCTCTCTCTCTCTCTCTCCTCACACTTATTTTTGTAATCTTGTCTTTCAGCTGGTGCTCGGCAGTTCGACCGCAAGCTGACCCACAATGGCTTCAGTGAAACTGTGAAGAAGTGGCTTCGTTATGCTCCAGAGCGCGAGGGAGGCATCCCAAGGAACATAAGTGAAACGAACACAAGTGAAACAAACGCAAGTCCAACTTAGGGTACCCCACCACACTCTAATGTGTTTTCCTTGTGCATACAGTACAAAGGTTACCGCCTCATAGACAATACTGTTCTTTCATGGACAATAGACTGTTGTTCTTACAGTCAAACATAAGTCAAATGTTTACAGCTCCGCCTTCATGGAAGACTTGAAGCTTCAGGCTGTTCTTGTTTGGAGTTGCACCAATGGTTCTTACACACCCTCTTTTTGTATGGGGGTATCTTGTGTCACTGTATATTTGCACATACGATGTGTCCTCTGCATTTATTCCACAGCGTTTTGGGAGCAATAACGGGTTAAGAGTCTTGCTCATGGACGCATTGCTGCCTGTTTTCTAAAATACATTTGAATATTAAAATCATGTTTTCTGTCATTTTTTGTTTGATTTCATACATTTTGGGAAATATGGTAATTCAAGGTAATTTTGAACAAGCTAATAACAATTGTCTGCCAACAATACATGGTGTAGTGTGTGTTTACAAGTTTGGACCACTTCATTCAGTACAGTATTGATGTTGCACTTGTTAATGGTCTGTTAAGAAGTAGACCTATACGCAGAAAAGTCATTGGTGAAAAACATTCACTTTTTTAATGTGTTACAGTATGCTTAGAAAAGTTGAATATTTTAATGTAAGTTTTACATTTAGATTCCCATTTAGATGATGGTTGAATCAATATTGATTCCTAACACGTGCATGTAGATTCCTATTTAGATGATGGTTGAATCAACATTGATAGTGTCAGTTATGGTTGAAAGTCCAACGTTTATTCAACATTAAAACAATTTGCGCTTTCTGTTTAATTTCAATGTCCGGGTTTCAACATGGATTCAATATTTCTGCCTAACCATGTTTCAACATTGATTCACTCATATTTTGCTATCTGGGAAGCGACTTACAATAAGTCCAAATAGATGCAAACTCAGAGCAAGCCAAACCTTTGGAAGGCAAGGTTTATTTATAAAGCACCATCAACACATGGCAAAGTATTTTACAAAACATTTTAGGAGCATGAAGATACAGCGGAATCACATATAAAATGTAGGGCTGTCGGTCGATTAAAATATTTAATCGCGATTAATCGCATGATTGTCCATAGTTAATCGCGATTAATCGCAAATTAATCGCACATTTTTTATCTGTTCTAAATGTACCTTAGAGGAATATTTTTCAAGTTTTTAATACTCTTATCAACATATGAGTGGACAAATATGCTTTATGCTAATGTTTATTATCATTTGAACAACGACAAATATTCTCATGAATATTAAACACAACAACCTCTGAACATTACAAATATTCGCCTCAATTCAACCTGGAACCTCTCTCATACAATAATACAGTGTGTGTGTGTGTGTGTGTGTGTGTGTGTGTGTGTGTGTGTGTGTGTGTGTGTGTGTGTGTGTGTGTGTGTGTGTGTGTGTGTGTGTGTGTGTGTGTGTGTGTGTGTGTGTGTGTGTGGGATCGTTGGAGCTATGTGCAACTCAAGGCATATGCTCGAACGGGAGCTGCCTGGACGCTGCAATCATGTTGCGCACTATCCGTGCTGAGTGTGCTGACTTTTCGTACAATGTCCCGCTGTCTGGCTTCCTGCATAAAGTCAATTGCTCGGCGCAGTTGTAGCGAAATGTCGCTCCTCTGTTTTTCAGCTCCTTATATCCGTTAGCGCAGCTAGCTAGCACCAGATGCTAACAACAACAATGCACGTAAGGTCTCTCTCTCGCTCGAGCCACACATACACACACCCTCCCGGTCCTCCCGATGGCCAGTCGGTGCCTGCCGGTGAGCGTGGAAGTGTGGTCTGCTGCAAGCGGGCGGCAGGAGCGGGGCTGTCAGCATCAGTTTGTAGATGGTATTTTAAACTAGATGCGCTCTGAAACTACGGGGCGGCCGAGGACAAAAAATACACATGCGTTAATCGCGTTAAAATAATTAGTGGCGTTAATTTGTTTTTGCGTTAACACGTTATTAACGCGTTACCTTGACAGCCCTAATAAAATTACATTTAAAAACGTGTATTTCTTTCTATTTGTATTTTTTAGTCAAGTCTTCCAATCATATAATATCACCCCTGGTAAAAAATGTAAAGAAAATCAAGGCAATCTAACTAAAAACATGACATAACATTATTACATATTACTTGCTAGACGCTTTTATCCAAAGCAACTTACGTACTCAATACTGTGGGAAATCCCCACAGGAGCAATTTGGGGTGAAGTGTCTCAGGGACACAACGACATGCTGACTGCAGTGGGGTTTGAACCTGTGACCCCTGATCCCAACATCAACGCGCTACGCACAACCCACTGCGCCACACGCCTCAGAACATCGTGATAAACATTCTCCAAAACTTAAAAACAAATACAAATAATAAAGATAATACTTTCAAGTCCACAGGGACCAAATCATCAGCGCAATACCAACAACGAGTACATAAAGTGCAAGTACATAAATAAATCAGAACAATGCATCATATTTAAATCATCCCTAAACATAACCCTTTAAAAGTCTGTTTTGTTTTATTTCAGTAACACTTGTGTCACTGTTACTGAGTGTTTGGACGCAGGCCTCTCCATCTCTTCTTCTCGGCTTATATTGCTGTTTCTTCCCCCCTCTCAGCCTGTTAGAAAGCAGCAGAGTTTTAAATTGTGGTTTCCTTCTCTGTTTATTTTTCTCTCTGCAGGCTACGGGTCATTAGCGTTATTGATGGACACTCAGAGCGGCGGGGCACATGGTTTTAATATGACGGGTCTAATCAGGACAGGCGGCAGAACATCTCGGCGTCTGTTAGTGAAATCATCTCATTCTTCGCTCATTGGGTAGATCAGAAAGAACCGAGGAGTGCAGTCGAGACATTAGGAACAAATTAAACTTAAAATGCACGCTTTAGTATCAGCCAATCTGATTATATGAACTTTATGATTCTCATTATATCATACCAGTCATGTATTCATGTGCACTCACTTGAATCAGAGGTCTGTTCAGTGGCTTTTTCTTCCATGTTAAGCGCCATCCAGTGGTGAATTCACTCATTTGCACCAATGTGTAGTTTAACTTCACCATAGTTTCGAGTGCTGCACACATCATGTCGCATCCAAACAGAGGATGTCTTCACACAGATCCAGAGTGTGGGAGAGTTCCCTGATACGCATCTGTTTGCAGCTTTCGACATTTAACATTTATTTTTCCAGCCAACAACCTAACAAATGGTGCAGGACGTGCCGAAAATGAATTCCCCCTCTTTCTTTTATCCGAGCCGACAGCTTCGTCAGCTGAAGTTCAAAACACTGTGGCCTTCTGGGAGATCTGGTTCAACGCAGAGGGGCAGTAGTTATCTCTACTGAGACTGCAAACTGAGGCAGTTAAGTGATAGAATCTCCTTTTGCAAAGAGTGGCTTATGCTTAATTACAGCCAAAAAGTACCCATGATGCGATCTTACCTTTTACGGGCTATTACATCTGCAGTTTCCCTCACGCTTCTCCCTCTCCCTCGCTGCTGATGAGCCAGCATGCAACAACAGTTGGCCTTTTTTCCCTCCAAAAGCCTTTCTGCACAAAGAGCATCTTTGTTCATGAGCTTGTAATAAAAGAAAAGTGGCTTTATAAGTGCTGAGATCATTTTGAGTAAACCAAAAGATGTCTGAATCAGCTTCTTTTCCCTATGAGCATCTCAAATCAAAGGAAGAAAGACCATGCAAAGGGTGCACATAAAGGTTCCAGTTAAGTTTTTTTTTTTTTTTTTCTTGAACTAGGAAGTTTCCTAACATGACCATGATAAGAGATGTTCGAATTCTCTAGATCAGGGGTGTCAAACTCAAGGCCCGGGGGCCAAATCCGGCCCGCGACTTTATTTTATGTGGCCCCGCAAGAGCTTGCAAAGAATATAATACGTTTATTATACGGTTACATGACACTTTACAGAAGCAGGTTGCCCATAAACTACATGTCCCACAATGCATCTCGTGTTGTGACATGGCACTGAAGAGACTTGCAATTATTTGCCCTGGATTTCTGCTTTCAGACGTAGTTAATTACTAAGTTATTATCCTATCCGATAACAATCCAATTCAGAGGCAATCATGTAATATAATACATTATTTTATATATATTATATATTTATATAGTTACAACCGGCCCTTTGAGTGCAACCTTTATGTGAATGTGGCCCGTGATGACATTTAGTTTGACACCCTTGCGATGATCAGAAAGGAGTTTAATGCTTCCTTTATAATCTCCTTTAGTTTAGGATACACTGGACCATCCTTTATGAAAGGAAAGGAGAATACCATATCCCACAATGCCTTGGGGCCGCAATGTTTCTAGTGACGCACCATTTGGCCGTTCATGGAAACAAATTGTCGTGAGAAATGGATCATGTAAGTAATGGAGCTTTTTAAATTAATAAGTCATGCATATATTGCAAAACACATTATTCATTTACATTTGTTCATAAAATCATACTATGAATTTGGATTCATGCTGATTAATATGAGTGGGCAGGAGGTAGAGCATGAGCAACCGTTTCCTTTGACTTTCCCTTTCGTTTTTTTAAACATGAAAATCCATCTGGAGATGATTCCACAAAAACGTGCAGCCTTGGCCAGAAGGGGACAATGTCCAACGTTCATCAGGTGTTTCGACCCTTAACCTTTCACTTGCAGATTGAATGAAATGACACCAAAATAATGCTTTGGATGAATAATTTAGATTCTCTTTGTTGTGAAATGAATAATAACATCAACTTGGCATAATGATTACATCGCAAAGTGAAGTCAGCACCCACAGTTTTGTTTTCCTAAATTCTGATGGATTCTACTTAACATCTTACTTTCCCCCTGAGGTTAAGGACAAGTGGTTTGGAAAAGACATAGAATAACCCCAAACCCTAACCCTATTTCTTTTGACAATTCCACCGTAGCCAAGATTTGGCTTCGACCTGCGCTCATTTTTTACACTTCAGATAAAGATGGGCATGCCAGCTGTTCTTAGTGGCACCTCTATGTGCAGGTTTGATGGGCGGAGCAGTGGCCACCCAGCGCTCCGTGGATGGATGGCCTCTCTGGGCCTGTTTGACTGGAAACAGGTGTGTCATCTGAAGATGAAGGCCGGGCCGATAAACATTATTGGAGAACATCTGCTGCTTGTCACAACACAGGGCGAGCAGGAGCGGCCCCCCATCCATCAGCCACACCGGAGAGAGAGGGTGAGGGGGGGGCTCCATCCTCCATCACTCACCCCGGGATGCTGGAGCATGTTCGGTCCAGGCACCTGCCTCTGCCCGCCCCCTTTGGCCCATAGAGGAGAAAATGTGTGCTCCAGCGCACTTGAAAAATGCCTTAGGGAGAGCACTTTCACTCTGACACACACACACACACACACATACCATGTATACATCACTTCAGGGGACATTACATTGACTTACATGCATTTCCTGGAGACTTATCCTAACCTTAACCAACACATGCCTAACCCTAATCCTAAACCTAAGCAAGTCTTCACCCTAAAATTAATGATTCCCCTCATGGGGTCCTCCAATTTGTCCCCATAAGGGAGGTGAGTCCCCACACGTGTAAACAGATTTAGGTCCCCACAAGTATAGTGATGCTAGGCCACACACACACACACACACACACACACACACACACACACACACACACCTTTTACACCACCAGTGGACCCTGCTCAGGTGCCTCTCACACCCCCACTCACTTTAGACTACTGTCAGGGAGGCCTTAATGCTTGACCCTTCTCTGGTTGATGAGAGATGCCTGGTAGTAGCCGCGTGTAGAAACACACACTGATATATCCACACACACACACACACACACACACACACACACACACACCCAACACACACACAGGATCCCATAGGTCTCCATGACAGCTGCAACCTCTCTCCACCTTGTGTCCATACCTTACTGCACCCTCCCACCCCACTCAAAGAAATCAATACCATGCAACACTGCATTCAAAACACACAATTCAAAAATAGACGTTTAAAAGCAGGTGTTTTTTGGGGCCGTTTGAGACACATGGACGCAATAAAGAAAAGACCATGGAAATGATGACAGTGAAATTCGAGTTTATCACTTTTACACAGACAAAATGTCATAATGTAGCTCCACTGACAGGAAATGAGCACAGTAGGTTATGACTGATATAAGTGACCTGAGATAGTATACAAATACAGCTTTTACAAATAAGACGCACCCTTATTTAAGTGTAGTGCTGATAGCAGTTGTGATATGGGTCTTTTCAATATTGTGCAACCATAAAAACGTGAACAAATACTGCAGAAAAAGTATTAACAACATGTGATGCTTGTCTATAAGACTCAAACAAACTGTATCAGCTGCTGACTCAATAAACACAGATCTGAAAGAAGTGCAATGTCTGCAAGTTTTGCCCGCAGTATTTCGCGACCAGCACACAGCACTGCAATAAGAAAACCCACAATCAATGCTAATAAATGGAGAGTGTTTCTGACGCTGGTGGTAAATTAACTATGTTCATTCAGATGCCATGAGCCGTGCTGAAATAACTTATGGACAGGCAATATCTTAATGGGCTTTCGTAAAAGGTGCAGGGACAATGACAATAAGTGAAGGGTTCTATTCTTGTGAAATAATAACATTTGTTTAGAATAATCTATAAACCAAGAGACCAATGATCTGAGTTTGTCATGGAGCCTTGTCAATGTTGGTCATCTGCTCGAAGTGTATAGAAATAAACGTGTAATGTTTTGTGTTTTTGGGGGACTTTAACTCCCTACGGGCCTCATCCTTCAAGAAGAAGGCGTGCACTTCCCCTTTAAGAAGTCTTTTACAAATGTAATGTCCAAAATAAGTTAATTTTTGCTGCTTCATCAACAAATAATAATGTATTTGAATTGTGGTTATGTCTCTTGAGAGGACCCATGTGATAATCATCTTTTGTTAAAGTACAATTGACTACAATGTAGCTCCAAATGAGTAGAGATTGATTCCACCTGGGTTAAAGTGGCCCTGATTACAGAGCTCGTCTCTGATTGGCTACAAGAAGCAGGTGACAGGAAGTAAAAGTTTCAGCACACAGCAGACGGGTCGTTGTGTGTTTTTCACTGCAGAAACAGTGTGTACTGCGAGATGTATTTCTCTTTAACTGAAGGCAGAACGGCCTGAGTGATAAACCTGATGACATGGGTTATGATTCTCCTTTTCTTTGGCCGTTCAAATAAATTGTGTTTGTCTGCACACTGGTCAAATCTAATCACTCTTATATCCACCTCACCACCGACCTACTACAAGAACAACAGGGTTACAATTGTTTCGGAAAATATACAGTTCCACAAAGAAATGTGTGAAATCATGACATAAAACTTGAGCAACAAATTAAAATGAATTGCATAATGCTTGGTGGGGTTGAAGACACTTTTCCTTGTTTTCATATTAATAGATTCTGGCATTTGAAATGTGTGTGAGGAAAACAAATCAGACATCAATTATAATTTAAAGCCAAGTTCATATCCTAGGATTTGTCTGGAAGTCATTTTCCATATGTAACACCCCCTGCTTCAACATGTATGGCTTCTTTATTAGAACATCAGCCCAATGGTAGTCCCTGTGGTGTGGATCGGTGTGGATCTGTGTGAATGTTCTGAATAAGTCACCCATACCTTTCTAAATCTGTTTGAGGCATTTCAATTTTCACCAGAAATATGCTTCTGTTCTGCTGACCATCCACTTTTTTGTGGCCACATAAAAACAAAATGTAGGTTGTAAATGTTCTCCAGTGACAAGAATGTCTCAGTTACACGTATTGTACAAATTCCCTTAAGAAAGAAACCTTACCAGGTGATTAAATGTAAAACTGGGAAAGCAAATGAACCGCTTTCCATCAGCAATACTCACAAATATGATGCAGGTATTTGTGGGTTATTGCTATGAAGTCTGTGTAACCCTGGACTTTGAATCGTAGACAGTCTGGGGTAGGTAGATGGTCCCCTGAGGGCCCCTCGCATGCCAGGCCCCAGCTCCGGGCTCAGTGATGGAGTGCCAGTCTCTGACAGCTGAGTACCAGTTTCACAACTAACATCACCTTCACCAAGATGATCTGAGTAATGCCTCACAGAGCCGAGCCCCGTGTCTGGACGTCCAGTCAGGAGTTTGCACCTCTGCTTTGGTTATGTGGTTTTGCGGCCCGCTCTTCTCTTTCTTTGGGACACTGAAAAGTTCAACGGTCCCGGGGTTTGGTGTAGCAGCGCTGAAAAGAAAGGAGAAAAACATAAGCAAGAAGACATCAGCACTATTTGGAAATGAAAAGCAAATGTTCTGTTTTTTTTGGAGGAGAAGTAACCGGTACGTCGTCTCCCGTGTGCTTGGCTTTGAGGAGGTAAAATGAAGACAGCCCTGAGGCGGCTGCATGCTGGGCGCAGATTAAAATAACTGTCAGGAGACAGGAGCAGCTATTGAGGGAGACAGGCTGACACACAGAGTGATGGGGCTCAGCCTCTCACACACAGTGACACAGTATTTCACTAAAGCTGGTTCAGCTTTACAGCCCGTGACGACCTGTGTGCGTGTGTGTCGGTGTGTGTGTTCGTTTAGCTTTATCTTGACCTGTATGTGTGTGTGTCGGTGTGTGTGTTTGTTTTGCTTTATCTTGACCTGTGTGTGTGTGTGTGTGTCTGTAAAGTCACATTGTGGGGATTTCCCCTTTCTTTAGGGGCACGATTGAAGTCTCGACAATGAATGTAAGTTAATGAAGTATCCTAAAGTAAGTGTGTGTGTGTGTGTGTGTATGTGTGTGTGTGTGTGTGTGTGTGTGTGTGTGTGTGTGTGTGTGTAAGCAATATCCTCTAAAGTACGTTTTTAGAGGACTCCCCTTTTTTAAGAGGACACAATTGAAGTCCCCATACTGTATGAAAGTTAAGGTAATATCCTGATGGAAATGTTTGTGTGTGTGTGACAAAGTGATTACATGTTATTATAAGCATTAATACACAAATCAAATGAAACAGAAAACTATAATAAAAGCGAGTCATGTGTGAGTCTGTACAGCCACGTTGTGGGGACCGCCTAACTTCAGGGGTCCTAAAGTCCCCATAACATAAATCATTACATTTGAGCGTGAAGATTTGGTTAAAGTTAGTCTCTAGGAATTCACTGTAAATCAATGTTATGTCTTCTGAAGTAGAGGAAACACGACAAAGTCAGAGAGAGGTTTACCTTCGGTACAGGTGGGGCCCAGCCACGTGAGAGGGCACAGGCACCGCCCACTGAGCCCCTCACAGCGGGCCCTGTGGGAGCACTGACACGGCAGAGAGCAGTCTGGTCCGAAGCGCTCTCCACCACAATCTGAGACAGAAAAGGGAGGGAGAGTTTTCAAAACAAAATGTGTTAAGGACAAAAAAACATGGATTTATGGGACATTTGGAGATGATTAAATGTTAATGAAACTAGGTGATTGACCTTTTTCACATCTCTGACCCGTCCTTCCTGGGGGACAGAGGCACCGCCCGGTAGATGGGTCACATGGGGCCTCACCAGCACAGTCACATGACTCTCCACAGCTCAATCCAAACCTGCCAGACTCACACCCTGAAAACAGATGTATGCTTATATTACTGTAGTTATGAGAACGTCCATGCATTTATAAATTGCATAACCATCTTCCCAACATACAGCAAGAAAAATGTAATAATGGTGAACTTTTTTTATTATGAAAAGGTATGCCTTGCACTAAAATCTAGTTTTAGTTTTAAAAGTGAATAAAAATTCCTGTGCTAGCCATATAAGGGATAAGTTAATGAACGGCACAATTAAGAAATATATAGACCTTTTCAAATGTGATCATAGTCCTACTTTTTTACCCGTATTAAATCTGCTACATGTTTAAATGCCAGACCATATGAATGAGACTGTGCAGAATCACATAAATATACACAAGCACAAACAGACACACAAGTGCAAGTGCGTGAACCAAAACACACACCATGTATTTCACACACACAGAGATAAGAGCCGCTCTGTCTCTGGAGCTGTTGCTGCCTTACTGCTCTGCGACGCTCAGTCATATCTCCTGCTGGGACTGAAGTGGCCATTTAGGCGCTCACACTGCGGCTGAGAGCCCGGCAGCAGGCAGGAGGGCCCAGGATGTAACAGGAACGCATTAAGCAGTGGGGAAACACCTGTCTCTCATCAAATAACCAGGAAGCATGCCCGCCCACCTACCTGCTCGCCTGTCTGTCTGCCTGCCAGAACACACTCACACTGCCTTGGTTTTTCACTCTTATTCATGAATGCTCATATCTGCCCATGTCTTATTGCAGCTGGGCACCCAGATGGCTTTTTAATCATTTCCACAAACGTGTTAATATTCTGTCTTCAGTCTGCCGAACATTAGATGTCTTATTTTTAACTTAACATCAGTTTCGTTTAATGCAAATTATATTAATTGAATTGAAATGTAATGATTTTGGACACATACTGCTTTTCATGTAGTTTCTTTTTTTTGTGGATACTCACTTCTTTCACATTGAGGGCCATGGTAGCCTGGTGGACACACACATTTTCCTGTCACATGATCACATGTCCGCCCGGCTTTACAGTCACATGTACGGGCGCATTTCATGCCAAAGAACCCAGATGGACAACCTAAGAGAAAGACATACTTTAAGGATACTTTCAGCATATGGTTAAAAACGGGTCATGTTGTATTCTTTCATGTGACAGACACATATTTTACTAGTTGCACTTTTACAGAAGTGTCAGTGAGGCCACTGGTAACCCTATCGCCAAGTTTCTTTTTGTATTATGAGTGAGTGTGTGCTTACTGTGTTGACAGGAGTGGCCGTAGTATCCAGCAGAACAGCCGCAGGTGCCGGTGAAACGGTCGCAGGTCCCGTTGTTGAGGCATGGACAGTCTTGTGCACAATCAAACCCATACTTTCCCTGTGAACAGGCTGCACACACACGCACACACACACACACACACACACACACACACAGTACACACATACTGATTATATTGCAAATAGATCCATATGGTAGCTTTTGATAAAACTGAAGTACTCTGATCGTCTGATTGTCTTCCCACTTGTGCAGAAATGTGTCCCGGAAAGGTGTAAAAAATGTTTTGCACGTCCAAGATCAATGTTTATTTGAACGAGTTTCTGGTTAGATTCCTTAAGAAGCTTAAGGTTTTGTTCTATGACGTAAAATATGTCAGTTAATACCCCTAAATGAGACTGCATAACATCACTACGCTGAGCATTATCCGCATTTAGCTTAGCAGGGGCAACCTGAAGTCATATGTAGTTGATTTATAGTGTAACTATTTTATTTTGTGTGGATGCATTTACACTTCAAAGTCATTCAAGTTGCTGAGGGAAAATTGCATGTATATTAAATGTTTGTCTGCCACAGAGCGTCCCTTAAAAACTGAGAACAAAGGGGGTTTAAGTGAGTTAAAGATCATCTGATAGTAGGAGGTAAAGGTTTACAACGGCTTTCTCTGCCAGTTTTGTTGTTTGTTCTAGTTTTTAAGTTTCTGATTTCCCATGTACAGATTACAGTTCAGTTTGGTTCTGGTTGTTCAGTGTGTGTGAAGTTGTACCCGAGTCACAGCGCGCTCCGGTCCAGCCCAGTCCACATCTGCAAGACCCGTGGATGGGATCACACAGACCCCCGTTCTGACAGCTGCACGTGTTTCTGCACTGCAGGCCATAGCGCCCCCTAGGACATGCTGGAGAAACATCCAGAACGCATCAGGAAAAGACCAGAACCACAGGCCTACTTACACACACACTCACACACACACACACACACACACATATATACAACATTGCACTAACCACAGTCATGTTTATTTAAGCAACAGTTCATTAAAGAGATGGCAAAGTGGTCTAATTTGGCACTGATATAAAAGAATAATCATGTTTCTCTGGGTAATTTCGATTGGGAAAACAATAAGCAAGCCGTCTTTGATTTTCCTGTTTATTTATTTGCTTCCTTGCCAGATCCAGCGATACGGAACACAGAGAACGAGCTACTTATAGGTTTCTGTAAACATTCAACAAGAGGAACATAAGACGAGGTATGTCCAAGTACATGCAGGACGCTGAAGAAGAGAACATTTAGGAAAGGCAGTGATGGAAATCCCCGCTTGCAATCCAGCTGAATGGCTGATAGAGGGAGAGATTAAGAAACTCCGAGTCTGCTTCCCGGGAAAGCAGCCCTGTTATCATCCTTGGCCTCACACGGAGGAAGTGGAGAATTTGTTACTTAAATATACACTGTAAAATGTTTAAAAATGCTCCCTTGTTTTAGCGGTTGTTTCTCACTTTCTAGTTAGGGCCTACTATTTCTGAAGAGCTCATTAGGGCCAGCCGATCCCACTGATGCATGGCAGGCTCTCTGAGGAGAAGGGCAAACGATAAAAGGCCAAACTTTGATATTTTGTACAAGTTTTACTCAAAGTTTTTCAATGGATTCTCTTGTAATTTGCTGAAAAGTGATTTGTTCTTGCCTCAAAACTATTTTTTACATTACATTGCATTTAGCTGACGCTTTTATCCAAAGCGACTTACAATAAGTACATTCGACCAGGAAGACACAACCCTGAAGAAAACAGAATCATATAAGTACATCAGGTTTCATAGAGCCAAACATTTCAAGTGCTACTCAACTGGCTTTAGATAAGCCAGTCCTTTATTAGTATATAAGTGCCTTGTTAGTAATTATATCGCTAGAAGTGGAGTCGAAAGAGATGAGTTTTCAGTCTGCGCCGGAAGATGTGTAAGCTTTCTGCTGTCCTATTATTTCAGTAATAAACTCCATAATAGAAAGGTTTCAACCAGCTGCATTTACTGTTGATAAGATATTAGTTTGCATGGCCTCATAAACAACTAGGACTGGGTTGTCATGACGTTACCTTGTTGGCAGGACTGTCCCATCCTACCAGGGGCACAGATACACTTTCCAGTAGCTGGGTGGCACTGCCCTCCTTCCCCACAGGAGCACATCTTAGCACAGTCCTTCCCATAATACCCGCGTGGACAGCCTGTGGAAATAAAAAAGTATTCATTCACACAACATTTCTAAAGATACATGTCATTGGAATGTGTTGGTTTCCTCTGTCCTTGCTGTCCCTTGTTTGACCAGAGTGGTTACATACAACAAGAAGGCTGAGATGACTAACACTCTGTAAGCATTGACTCCACATCCAACTTTAAAGACAGTGATGGGAAGGAGAAATGATCATTCATTTAGCTCCTGATTGATGGATACAATATAATGACGTTACATGTATCCTCGATCACTTAAGTCATATACATTGCTTGATAACTATTGCTATAATGGTAATGCTAACCCCTAAACATGAACCCTAACCCTGGCGTCAATGTGCGTGGCTGAATATCCTAAAGGAATAGCGCCATGCTGCAATTGCAACTTAAATTGTTAGCCATTCTGTAACTTATAATGTCCCCTCAAAATACCTCCACTCAATATATCCATGCTCTACTTCATAACTGTAGTGTTGGTGGCAAAGCAGGTCAATGCTATGCCTATGCTAGTTTTAACCATAGACTGTAGGTTTTAACACATCAGCTTAGTGTTTTTCACCCCGTGAACCAGACTCTACTACACGTTATGAGTCTGCGATATGTGCCTTAGACACGACTATATCAGGGCAGGTGTGTTGCTTATGACCGAAGGAAGCTCAGTGTTGTGTTTGAAGTTGTTTGCATGAGCTAGTTCTCTAGAAAGCTGGAACACCACAGGCCAAGCACCCAACCAGTCACAAACAGGCATGTTGTTTAAAACGAGCAGTAATGATAATAAAGGAGTTGCCGAAAGACTGTGGTTTCTTTCTGGAGTAAAAACAGGTGCAAGATGTCTTCACTCACGTAAGCTGCAGTCGGCTCCAATGAAGCCAGCCGGGCAGTAGCAGGTCCCAGTCCTGAAGTCACAGCGACCGCCACTGGTGCAGCTGCATCTGGACTTGCAGTTAGGCCCAAAAGTACCTGCTCGACATCCTGGAGACAAAACAGGGAGGACATTTTAATTAGATGTTGTATCAGACTCAGCCAATCAAAAGGTTTATTAATAATACATAGTATGTTTAATAGCGCTTTCCCAGGTGCTAAAATATGCTTTACATTAGGGCTGTACCCGAATATTCGACTATTCGAATATTCGTTCGTTGGCCAACTATTCGGGTTTCAATTTCATTATTCGGATATTCGTTTTTTTATTTTTTTTCCCCAAAGATTTTTTTTCCCCTAAATGTATGCTATCAATAAAGGCGAATTTCCATATTCTTATACTATATTTATACTTTTGAATTGCACTGTTAAAATGCGGAAATATATACAATCTCAGCCTGTGCTCCTGACATCGCGTTCACTCACAGTCACGAACGCAAACGGCACGCTTCTCCTTGCTTCACCTCGCTTCACACACCTGCACACAAAATGCCGAAGACTCCAGCTGTGTGGGACCATTTTAAATTGGACGACGGTAAGAAGAAGGCAGTGTGCCAAATATGCGACAAGAAACTGGCCGGTGGCACAACAACTCTGAAAAGTCACCGGATGCTGTAAGTAGTAGCCTAGCTTAGCTTAGCTGTTGTCAAGTTGCCATGATGAAGCTGCGTTATCCGCCGTTTAAACAGTAACGTTACACATGATAAAATCGTGCTCTTACTATCCTTGGAAAATAGTTGCAAGCAAGCAACCGAATTGTTTTTTTATATTAGTTTTTCAATTTTATCCGAATAGTGAAAATAATAGGAGCGATGTGGGAACATCTGGGGCTAAGGCAATTATTGGCATACAGTTCGTTCATTTATTTTTCGTTCTTCATTTATTTAAATACCGTTTACTGTTTACGCCTATATCCCCGGCGCTGCACTGCGGCTGGGTTAAATGCAGAGGACACATTTAGTTTTAATGTATGCGAGTACTGAAACAATAAATATAAATCGTAATAGTATGCTCTTTCTGCGCTTCTGCTTAACAGTGTGTTGTCAGGTGTCTCGGAGCGTGTTATGAAAAAAAATCTCCGCACCGAATATTCGAAATATATATATCAGTATATCAGTAAATCAGAATTTGAAGTGGAAGTTATGTTATTTCTGTGCAAAATATAGCAGGATCATGTTGGCGCAGTGGACTGGTGCGTTGGTGTTCAGATCAAGGGGTCAAAGGTTCAAACCCCACTGCAGTCAGCATGTCGTTGTGTTCCTGAGACACTTCACCCCACTTCAGCTGTGGGGATTGCCCACAGTATTGAGTATGTAAGTCACTTTGGATAAAAGTGTCTATAATGTTATGTATTTTCAATCTTTGACTTCAATGGAAATCTACAAATTGAGCCAAATATTTACCCTTCTCCCACATTTCTCCAACCAAATTCTCGATGTAACTAAAGGAATATTAGGGCATGCCTCATACTCGTCCACTCTGACAGCAGGAAATCATCAGTGTTCTTACGTAGCTCGCAGCGGGCCCCGTAGTATCCGGGTAAGCAGCTGCATTTCCCCGTCACAGGATGGCACTGCTCCTGGTCTCCTGAACACCGGCACAGCTGGCTGCAGTTCATCCCGAACACGCCAGCAGGACAGGCTGAGAGCACGCATGCAGAAATATGTTATATACTGTATATACAACAGTTGGAGGTTTTTTTTCAAATTCATTTAGACAGGAGTGGGCAAATAAAACTGTGATCAAAGTGTAAATGGTAGGTCTTTGAATTGTTCTGGGACAAAGATGCAAGACATCAGTTACAATAGTTTGTGGGAACAAAAACACCATATTATCAATACAATGTGACGATACGATAAGAAATGTAAGTACAGTAAGGAAGGAACGATATGATACGTACGATACAAAACGATAAGATATATATGATATGGTACAATGCAATACCATAGGATAGCATACAATACCATACCATGTGATATATGTTAAGAAACAATTACTCATATACATTACATTACTCCTTGTGTTGCACTTCTGGTTGGATGCTAAATGTCTAGTGCAATGACAATTAAGTTGAATCTATTCTTATCTCATCGATTTAGGATTAAAGTCCTTGACTCATTGACTGGAGTGCTTTATTCTTAATTTATATAGAGAGAGACTCTGTATCTCCAATGTAATGGTAACAATTCATTTTCCCTGCTCAGGACCTAAATAAAGACAAAAACAAATTGTCTCTAGATAACTCTGTGAAGTAGTGACTGGTAACTAAACCCAAAAACTTTCCCCAGTGTCCGAACCCCGCCGGACACAGAGGGACATTCTTTCACACACCCTTTCTGCATACATACGTAAACGCTTATAACGAATGGAGTCCGCGGACAATCAGTCATAGCCAACAAGATGAATCTGTGAACCGAGCATGTTTTGGGGTGAGACCGCAGCACTCAGTCAGGCAGCAGCAGGCAGCGCGGGGGACAGATAAGAAAGGACTCCAGACTAAAGAGGCAATTACGGGGCTGTCATTATGCATGTCTGCCTTCCAAAGGCCCTTATCCGCTGCCGAGGAGACAAAAACAATGCCTTCTGTTTTACTTGGCAACTGGTGTGTAACATTTATCAGATGTCTGGGGAGTGTGTGAGGAGAGGAAAGGAGCTGAGGTGGTGAGGGAGGGGCGGAAGAAGGAGTGTTGAGAAGTGAAGCTGCTTGTATATACGGTCTAAATAATGAACATTAGCATAAAGCCCTGTGACAGTGAGGGTTTAGTGCCGGTGTGTAGAGTGCATTTCCTGGAATGGAATAAATGGTAATCTTTCCCAGGAGGACCAGGGGAGTAAAAAAAAAAAGAAATTTTAATCAGTATTAACAGAATGATTCTTGTTGATCACTTCAGTCCCATGATGCCTTTCCTCCTGATGGGAGTGGTGTGTTGCAGTGACAGTGTTCCTATCAACAAGGCACATATGTCAGCTTTTAGATGCATGACAGTGATATTAGCCATGTGCCAAGGCTTTCTCAGTAACCAGATATACACGAGGGACATCAGTGAGATACCACATGCAGGAGCCAGAACACTTCTGCTTATTATTTCTGTTATTATCTTTATTTGTTTAGATTGCACACGTTTGTATTTGGTTATCACATCCAACAACTGTCACCTGCATTTGGTTTAAATTATACAGAGTTTTTCTGTTGACTGTATATTCACGCTTTTTAAATAGTATGTTTAATTTTCTTTTATAAATAACGAAACATCAACTTCAGCCTGACGTTTTTCTTAGAAAGTGTCAAACTGAAGAGCCAAACTAAGCCTCTTAGCGACTATTATAACGCGGCTGAGTTGAAGACTCGATTCTGATTTGTCAATTTGGACCTTCCAGATGTTGCGGACAATGTGCAGTCATACTGTATCACTCCGCAGAAAGAAGTCCGGTCAATTTAACAGCAGCTGTGGCCAAGAGATATTCGTTTTCTCCATCAAAAAACACATTGGAATACTTATATACTATACTATATTATTTGTTATATTTGTGGAGAGTATTGGATTCATGACGGCTAAACTGACCCAAGTAAAGAAAAGAAAAAGAGAACAAGAGAAGGAAAGAGGTTAAAAGACAGAGCGCTGGACGTCAGAGAATCAACAGAAGACAAACAGGAAGTAAACACCAACAGGAAAAGCAGAAGAAGACAGACAGGAAGAAAGACAGATACAGAAAACCTTGCCCTCATTTTAAGTTACGCTGTTGGTTCGCAGTGGAACCGACTATTAGATAACTTAGAGGAAGCAAAACCGTTTTTTCTAAAAGCAATACAATCATTTCTGTATCCATATTGTGAGTCAAGTTTATTTAGTGTGTAACCATGTAACAATCGGGATGAAAGTTGCAGCTAGGCGGTCATTAATTGAAAAAAGAACACCGACAGGTTGAGCAGGATCTGGACACTAAGCAGACTTTGTTCTCTTGTCATTAATGACCGCCTAGCTGCACATTATCCCTCTACTTATCGGAAGTGTAGTTGCTACACCACATTTCCAAAGATGTAAACAATAACCCTAACCCCTTTTGCAATTCCCCCCCCCCCTTTCCATTCTTACGTGTCTCGCAGCCGGGCCCCATGAGTCCGGCGGGACACCCACAGCTCCCCGTCTCATGGTGGCAGGACACCCCGGCCTGGCAGCCACACGGCTGGGCACAGGAAGCACCGTGGGACCCCGGGAGGCAGTCTGAGAGCGGACAAACATCACTCAGTTTACTCTCATGATCAAAGCAGGCCACTTTAATATCCGTTGCCACTTCCTCGGTGCTTTACACACTCACGTTTGTCACACCTGGCCCCCCTCCAGCCTGGCTCACACTCACAGAGACCCGTCATATGGTGGCAACTCGGACTATGGACGCAGTCACACCTCTGCACACAGCGCTCTCCAAAGAATCCCTCAGAACAGGCTTCAGACAGAACACACACAATCAGAAACAATATCAGAGTCCGAGAGCTACACTTAGCTACAAATAGTTTACTTAGTTATGCTCTTCTACCCAATGATTCCTAGGCTATCTATATCTATATATATAATATCTAGCAAAGACGGAAATCGCTGGGTCGCAGGTTGACTGTATAACAGATTATATCTAATACTGTGTGTTTAAAAAATGCTTTTGAAATGGGGATTACTAGCATGTTTACAATGTAACAAAACATTTTTAAATAAACATAAATATATTAAAGACATTATTTAGGCTACTTTCATTCTTCTTAAATTTTACTTAACTGCTTTTTTAAACAAAAATACTTATAATTCAAGTTTTAAACTGAAAATAATTTGTAGGTCCAGCCTAGGACATATATTTGATACTTAATATATTAGTTTATTCTTTTCTATGGTCACATTGTTCTGTTGTCTTGCATAATACACTGTTGTACACTGACATGTCTTGTATTTATTTACATTGCACTTTATATTGAGGCAATCCAAAAGTAGTGGAAAGTAATCAGGTTACATTACTCTCAATCTCTGATTAGGTTAGATCAGGAAGTCACCTGACTGACAGAGGTCTCCCGTCCATCCAGGCAGACACACACATCTTCCTGTCTCTCCGTCACACCTCCCCCCACTCGTACAGCTGCAGGTCTGACTGCAGTTCTCTCCAAACCGTCCCTCCTCACACTCTAGGAGAGAGGGAGAGGAAACCTCAGATGGAAGTTGCATTCAAGGGGAAGCATGATGGTGCCTTTTCTTTTCAATTTCTGGCTTTGTGTTTCTTCACCTCTTACTCGTTTAATATTTAGGAGAGTGCATTTACGTAGTCACGTTCTGCCTCTCTTCCTCTGTTTCTGGCTATTCTTTTCATACCCTTGTTTCTCTGAGAAGAGAAGAAATACTATTCTAAAAGGAGCTGACACATGGTGTCTCTTCACTTGTACACTTGAGGGGTCAGAGTTCATATGGTGAGGGATTCCATGAGCGATATGCGCCGGCCTGTGCCTTTACCTTGGACTTCTAATAGAACTGCTCGGGTCTTGATAGATTGAGTGGGAAGTTCATGAGATCTTTCTAGAGGGTTATAAAGAATAACCTTTTATCCAATGACCTTTTCCCTCTCTGTCTGTGTCTGTGTATTCTCTTGTTCCGATTAACCCAGCCAAATCTTTCTTCTTGTTTTGTATCTATATCTACGCCGGGATCTGGAGTCGAGGCTGATCCTCTTGCTGTGGTCCTGTGTCCTGGATCCTCTATCCTGAGTTCTGGATTAAGTCGTGGACGTTCGGGTCGTGGCTGAACCTGTCTCTGCGGTCCTGCCTTGGGTCTCGTCATGCTGCTTCCCTGATGGCTCCCACAGGATTGTAGCTGACATCCTCGTGGATTCATCTTCTTATTACAGACACATGCATTTCCTAACATTCGGTCTATATGCTGTAAAATGTATTATCTCTTGGATTTACACACGGCATCTATTGCACGTCTGTCCGTCCTGGGAGAGGGATCCCTCCTCTGTTGCTCTCCCTGAGGTTTCTCCCATGTTCCCTTTAAACTGTGGGTTTTCTCTGGAAGTGTTTCCTTGTACGATGTGAGGGTCTAAGGACAGAGGGTGTCATATTCTCATACTGATATCCTGAACAATCTGTGCTGTTGTATTTGCTGTAAAGTGTCTCTACTGTAGGCTAATTGTATTATATGTACAGCACTTTGGCTCGACCAAGAATCGTTTATAAATGTGCTATATAAATAAAACTTGATTTGATTCAAGTATTTATTTATTTTAGTGAAAACAAGTAGTTTTGTTTACCCTTTAGTATTGTTTTCAATCATTAATATTACACACCAACAGTTGCACATGCCCACAATACAACATACAATTATAGCTATTTACAAATAATAATGGAAATTCAGTTAGGAGCTGCATTCCTACAAGTCTGTTTGTCATGACGGCTCCTTTTACTAAGTCAGTTGTAATCTGTATTCTTCGTCATGATTTGATTCCTGATTAATAATACTATTTTATTTCAAACTATGACAGTGTGTTATTGCTCCAGAGGGCCTGTAGGCGGTATCAAGGTCAGAATCATCAGAGCAGATGAGGATCACCTTCCTCACCCGTATTTAAAGGGGACCTATCATGCAAAATGCGCCTTTGTACGTCTGTTATACATGAATATGTGTCCCCGGTGTGTCAGGGAACTCACCTTTGCAGGGGAGGGTGGTCAGCTGCAGCGCATGCAAAGACAGGGTGGAGGAGAGCAAAATAGAGCAAAAGTAGGCATGGCTAAAATGCAGGACCTGTTTGGTATTTTGAAAAAGAAAACGTATAAATATACCTTATATAGGTACGGCCCTACAATATATCATTCAAATATAGCATGATAGGTCTCCTTTAAGAGAGCTTCAGACCATGCTCTCCCTTTCTTTGTCACCATGCCTCATGCTAGGGGCAGTCCACATTGCTATCATCTGGTTTGGTTCATTTCATTAATAACTGGCAACTTGTGTGTGACCTTCCTCCTTTTGTTACAAGAGGCTAATTTGATCCCAAGATATGCATGTAATACATGTAACGCTTCTGTAGGACTCACCTGACTCACAGGTAGCTCCTCTCCAGCCGGGGGGGCAGGAGCACTGACCACTGACGCTATCACAGGAGCCTCCGTTTCCACACAGACACTGACCAGAGCATTGTTCACCGTAATACCCTGCAGGACAGGCTACAACACACACACACACACACACACACACACACACACACACACACACACACACACACACACACACACACACACACACACACATTAGTTTGATTGTTAGTTTAATAGTAATTTGTATTCGCTAATAATCAGAATCTGTAAAATAACTAAAGCTGTCAGAGAAATGTAGAGGAGTAAAAACTACAAAAATGTCTCTAAAATGTAATGAAGTAACTTAACATACTCAGGTGAAGTACATCAAAAAGTGTACTTATGTATAATACACAAGTACATGTACTTTATTACTTTACACTGCTGAGTGTTACCTTGTTGGCAGCCAAAACACATCCTTTCTACAACACTTCAGCGTGCTTTGTAACATGGAAGGTTGTGATTTAAAGTGATTTAAAGAGATTTAAAGTGATTTGTGGCTAAAATATCAAACCCGCTGGTATTGCATTAAGAAGACAGCTGTCCATGTTTCTGAGATGCTGTGTCAGGCTGAGTGATACACAGCTGGGTGATGATCAGCTGAGGATGAAACTCACGCAGTTGGCAGCGGACTCCGGTAAAGCCGGCTGCACAGCTGCACCCCCCGCTGACGTGGTCACACCTGGACCCCCGCTCACACTCACAGCTCTGACTGCACCGCTCCCCAAAAGTACCCTCTGGACACGCTACACACACACAGAAACACAGAGACACACACACTCATTATTAACTTTAAATGCAGCAAATAAGGCAATCAGAGGAGCAGCAGCGGCATTTACTCAAGTACTGTACTTAGGTAGAAAATGAAGGTACTTGTACTCAGTATTTCCACATTATGATACTGTGTATTTTCACCCCACTATATTTGTAGACGAATAATCTACTTTGAACTCCACTACATTCATTGTACAGCCTCACTTACGAGCCAGTTAGCAGATCTGAATACCACATTCAAAAAATACTGTGTTCAAATTAGGTAAAAGAACAGAAGTATTATCAGCTCAAATGTACCTACAGTAAAGAATCAAAACTAATGCAGAATATTTTCTTTAAAATTGTTGTATTATCAAGTGTTTTATCTGGAGTTAAGTTTGGATACTTTATGTACTGTAAATATAAGTATTTATATGAAATGTAACAACAACTAAATGTATTTATTTAGTAAAACGCCTATACTTCTCCCTGAAATGTAGAGGAGTAGAAGTTTAAGTGGCAGAAAATGTTAATATTCAAGTAAAGTACAACTTTTTTTTAAATGATACTTTAGTACGGTACTTGCCTAAATGTACTTAGTAACTTCTCACCACTGCATATGAGATCAGAGGGCTAAAGGACATTTTTGGGGCCTTTTTTACACACACACTGTTAAGTTAATGATCAAAGTCCAAGATGACATTTGGAGTCTAAGAGAGGAAAAGTGCCCTAATGACAGAGATGCATCATTAAGTCATGCGAGTGGCTTTCTGCTGACTCCGGCTCTCGTAGTGAGGACCACAAATGACTGTGGCAAGAGGAAAGTCTTGCGTAAAAGTGGCGAATGACAGAGTAAGAGCTTTAGTGGGCATTTCACTGGATCCATTAAAACAACGGCATGAAACTGTAGCATGAGAACAGTGATATGGTAGCTGCTAAAGAGGTATGCTATCCCTTTCCCTAATGCTGATCGCTGCACACAAACACGTGGGTGCATTTATCCAGAATAGACCTCAATTAAACCCTGTGAGCCTGAGGGCACCCTTACCCATCCCTAAAAAAAAGTCATTGGCAGTGTCTCATTATAGAGATAATTGTTCACAAACACATCCTAGTTGTGTTTAAGGAGAGGATGTCGTGATGGGCTGCAGTGAGGGCCTCCCTCACACCCCGTTTTAATGATGTGGCTTCCATTACCCAGAATGCAGTGTGGTCCTGCCCAGCCGGCGGTGCACAGGCAGCCTCCTGTGATGTGGTGGCAGCGGGCACCGTTCCTGCACTCACACATCTGGCCACAGTCAAGACCGTAAAAGCCGTCCGGGCACACTGTGGGCCGAGATAAAACATCCCATGGTTAGAACTGGCAGCTGCACAGAAGAGGAGAGGAAAAGACTCGGATGCCAACTTTCTTTATACTTTTTCTCTTTATGTCTTTCTCTCCTCTCCTCCTTCTAGTCTCCCGCTCTGTCTTACCACCTACTGAAAATACCAATATCAAATTGCAGTACCATGCTGCGGCGGTTCATTTGCAGAGCGTCTGCGTTCGTTAAGTGAGCTCATGGCCCACATGTGCGGTGAATCTGGGCCACATCAAAGTCCACGAAGGCGTGTAGGTTATTCCCTTTTAGGTGAAGGGGGGGGGGGGCACAGAGCTGGTAATTAGAGCACCTGCTGAGTCAACAGGCCCCCACCAATACAAAACAAAGCCAGGTTACTGTGCCTCCCCCCTCCCCCCACACATACCTACAGTATCGCTGGAGATGCCAGTGTCTGTTTCCCATTCCCCAGCACACACAGAGAGAGTGTTTAAGTGTGTGTAGAGTCAATTGACACTCAGGAGAGTTTAGTAAACATGGAGCCTCCCATCCTCTGCCAGAAGCAAGAGGATGAACGAGCCTTTCCACTACTGGGGTGTAAATATTGTCTGTAAGCGTGAGCAGGAAAAAATGACTGTTTATCCAAGACCAATTTTTAGATCCCTCAATTTGTGACTAAAGAGATCGACTCAAGAAAAATATCTCTTTCTGTTTTTCATTAATAGGAACGGAGGTTTGATTGACAGCTGTTGCAGACATTTCTCTTTTCTGTTGCAGTGATATGTGAGAAAATCGGGTGAAGGTTTGAATAGTTTCCCAATTATCTCCACGGCCAGCTGTTTTTCATTTCATTCATATACTACCTCTTCTATCTAAAAAGAAAAAGCAGTGGACCATGTTACCAAAGGAAGCCACAAATTGGCAGGCCAACACAAATGTGTAACTCAGTGGTTTTAAATGCCACCGTATTCAGGGTGTTTCCCTACAGTTAATGCATCTCCTTCTCCTGCTCCAATTGATGATGCCCTCCACTCCTCCGTTTTCTCCCTGAAGGCCTCAAATTGGGAAAAGTGTCCTTCCTGCTCAGCATTTTCTGGCATCTTCCCACGCTGACAGCATGACGTCTGCGCAGGCCTCTGTAGTGGTTAGGCTGTTATTAAAGCCAGCCCACTGAGGATGCTGTCATTTTAACCCAGCTGTCCATTAGCTCTGTGGTACAACTGTAGCAAAAACACTGGTTTATTGTCTGCTGTTGATTATTATGACAGCAATTGCTGACACCATGGCAACATCTTACTTGCTTCGGGAAGAGTTTCAGAAATGAAATATGATTTATTCAGCGACGAGACAGGTACGGTGGCCGACAGGGGCCAACACGTGACGACACTTCCATTAGGAAACACGCTGCAGTTTCGATAACGACGAATATAAAAACACTGTGTGACCAAACACATGCAAAGGAAGAATCTTCTTCACCGTCTTGACAAAATATGTGGAAACGGGGACACTAAAAAGTGATGCACACAGCTGGGAGCGCTTGTTGATGTTTATTGGCTTATTTTATCCTTTATTATGTGTTATCGCATGATTCTTTCTCATATTATTGCAGATCTGCTGTAAGCTAACTAGCTAACTTAGCTAACAGACTAACAGTGCCAACCAGGGGCGGACTGGCCATTGAGAATACCGGGAGTTTCAGGGTTGGCAGGGAAACGGGGTTCAGGGGGAGTGGCTGTACGGCTGTACCCGTAGGATAGAAAAGGGGGAAGTGACGTCTGACTCAGAGGTCGCGCGGCTGTGGAGAAGAACGTGTTTCCCACATTCTGTTACTGAGTTTAGGCTAGTTAGCTAGCAGGTTTATTGTTTTGGGTGCAGTCACTTTTGCCTCCACTTGCTGTTCAAATAAATGTTGAAAGAAAAAGTAAAGCTGTTTACAGTTCTGTTTTATATGGGTGTTGAAGAAGAAGAAGAAGAGAAGAAGAAGAAGAAGAAGAAGAAGAAGAAGAGAAGAAGAAGAAGAAAAGAAGAAGAAGATAGAAGAAGAAGAAGAAAGAGAAAAGAGAGAAGAAGAAGAAGAAGAAGAAGAATTGGGAGGATGATGAAACCCTCTGTAATGGTCACACATGCAGAGCACAGCACACACAGTGAAATGTGTTCTCTGCTTTTAACCCATCCTAGTACCAGGAGTCTAGTACTAGGAGCAGTGGGCAGCTATTGTACAGCGCCCGGGGAGCAATGGGAGTGAGTGGGGAAGGGGGTGTCTGGTGCCTTGCTCAAGGGCACCATGGCAGGGCAGGAGGTGAACTGGGAGTCCACACTCCAAATGTAGGTCTGGTCGGGGACTTAAACCGGCGACCCTACGGCTCACAGTCCAAGCCCCTACTGACTGCCATAGATTTAGTCCTTAATTTTGATCTCAAAGTGCACCAGATTGATGCATTTAACTTCAACATTTAAAAAAAAATCTTCCCGGGGGAACTTGCCCCCGGACCCCCCTAGAAGAGGTGAGGTCCACCACCTGCCCACACCCCCTGTTAAATTGTCTCACCCACATTGAGGATGCTTCCTATGGCCAAGTTTTATTCCATGTGTCAAGTCAGGCAAATTGGGTCAAAATGTTATTGCATCAATGATCTGTTAACATTAAAATCACTAAATATATGCCGTAACTATTTTGTTCTAGGCAACTCAAGGGCTCAGCTAATGTGATTACTATATGAATAATTGTCCAAAATAACATAAAATGCATAGGTTTTTAGTTAAGTAACATACTTTCGTCGCTTGCCGGCCGATACATGCCGTGCATTAAGTGGGCCTGTCTGTCAATTAATCCCCGGGCCACTTTTTCCCCCCAGTCCGCCCCTGGTGCCAACAATCTCCGAATGCCAACAAGCGCTCCGGTCCCAGCTGTGTGCATCACTTTTCAGTGTCCCCATTTCCGTTTTGTTTTGAGCTTCTTGCGTGTTTTTATTTCTAACGTTTTGTATTTGCAGCGTTTCGTAAATGCTGTGAATGTGTTGTTAAGTTGGTCAAGTTAAATGCAGCATGATTCTCCTAATAGAAGTGTTTTGGGACGTTACAGCGCGTTTGCACGGGTCGGCCACCGTACGCCGAGGAATCTATGATGTTAAAAAAGAAATGTCTCCAATGACTGATGTTCCCCTTTAATAAGGTCTTTATCCCGGGAACAGTAATCACCTCAACATGTTAAAAACGTTCATAGTTTACTACAGCTCACACACACTCTGCAGTAACTCTTCAGGGGAGATTCTGACACCTCTGAATTGCAACGTTTATTATTTGTTTATGCCAGCAGGGGGCGACTGGTTTCCATATTAACCACAGAGCAGCAATCTGTCATCAGATATTAGGACAGTGTCTGCAAGTGTTTGTAAGTGAAGACTCTTCCCTAAGTCTTTGTTTATGGGTAAGGCACGGAGGATTCAGTCCGCCACACACACAGACACACACACTGTGTCATCGCTGAAAGACTCCATCTCCACACTAAATGAGCTCTTTAAGACAGGAGGATTATTTCCAGATCCCTGGTTGTGTAAGAGCCACTGCTGTCAGCCCATAAAGCAGGTCTAGGGACCACACAGCCAGGAGAGCAGGCCATAGAAATAGAGCGGATAGAGAGGACAGAGAACAGAAACTTCCTGGTGCCATTCACTGAAAGAGGTCAACAAAACAACAACAACAAAACAACTGCTGTTTCTCCGACAATACCGCGGATGTTAAAAGCCAGACTTCTTTTTACCGAAACTGTTTTGATGCAGAGATCAAAGCTGCGGACCAGAAATCGAAGCACGATATGCGTTAATGGAAGAAGTCGTCTGGTGTGAAGGACCTCAGCACAATAGCTCGTTTCCTCTGACAAAACTCGATTCAGACGGTTAGCATTAACCACAATAAAGCTTTTTAAATAAAACTGCATTTGCTCTAGTTTTGCCGTTATTTCCATGAATAACATTATAAAAACCAGCCCACCTAGAATCAAACGCTAAAAGGGAAAGTCATGTATTTCTTTTTAGAACCTGTGAAACAGATGAGATCTGGTCCTTCTCACAGCACAGGCGTCTTCCTGACTTTCTCCTGAAGGAAGAGGCCCAGCAGAAGACTGCGAAACGGGACACCTCTGTTTGAGGAGAGAAGGCCTTCAGAAAAACAGAATCTGGTCAGAACGATAGCCTTATTTCCACAGCGACGTCCAATCAGAGTGACGTCTGCGTCTGAAGCCATTAGACTGTTATGACTAGCGATGAGAAGCTCTGGTCTAGTGTGACACGGTCATGATTTACGATGCTAGGAGCTGGTATGGGTTTCTGGGCCTTACAGTAAATCGTACACTTACTTATAACATGTGGCCACTTCAAGTCAAAGGACTATAATCAAGAACAAATCTATTACCTTCTCAAGACTCTTGGACTGTTTGAGTGTCTTTCCGTTCAATATGTATCACAATGATGAGAGGAATATCAGCTAAATTAAGGGTTTGCGATGGCAGGATGCTTGGAAGAGACTACGCCTGTGAAATACGCTCCATCGAACCCAGAATGACGAATGCTAATTATATCTTGGGATCTGTGTGGTTTTAAAATGGTTTTGCACATGACATGACATGGAGAATCTGATGATTCATAACCTCAGTGACTCAAGCCTTGGAAGAAATACAAAAAAATCTGAAGACTGTCCTGCAGCGCCCTCTTGTGTATAAAGAGGAGAATGTCACATGTTAAGGAGAGGCGGGTCCTTAGTAAAAATAACAACACAATACTATCTATTCATAAGATGTTATACTTAATGGAAGGGCACAACTTAAACATTTAAGTCAATGGAGACAGGAGTGTCATAACCTGTTGTCATGCTCTGGTCAAATTCAATGTTAACTATTTTCAATAACATAGTGGGCGAAAAAATATCCAAAATATAAATAAGGCTTGCCATTTCCACTCGTCCACCGTTTAGATATTTTTCTGAATTCAACAATGATTAGCATTGAATAATGATTTGTTTTTACATATATGAACATGAATATCAATATTTCCTCTATAGAAAATGTTAATCCTAAAATTATAATTTCTGATCTGATCAATTTCAACAAAATTAAACAATCGTTTTTCATGTTTGTTTATATGCAAATGAGCCACATTTACATAGCGTCTCATTTTCACAACATGTAATAAAGAAATTGCTTTATGTCAATGATGTATACTGTGGAAAATTCATATGATAAGTTTAAAATGTTAGAGAACATTTACACATTGGTACAATCAGGCATGATACAGGTACTTATCAGAAACAAAAAGAACACCTTACTTTTCTCACAGAAGGTGCCGGCGTACCCCGGTGAGCAGGTGCAGGCTCCGCTCACGTGGTCGCAGAGCGCTCCGCTCTCACAGCGGCACGGCAGCACACACCCCCGCCCCAAAACTGCCATTCACACACTCTGACAGGAGGACATCAGGGAATACATCAGATAAGGAGAGGTTTGGCAAAATCCTAAACTTTAAACCAAAGGTAGCCGGCGTCATATTCAGTCTTTGTCTCAGCTTTACAACAATAGTGTCTTTAATTCCTTTTCAATAACCCTGAACAATTTTCACATATTCTATTCACATTACATCACTGCATTGTTTATGGTATATACATAATGTTTATAGTTTCCTATGTATATATTTGGTTTCATAAGAAAATTGGATTTAAATGCATTCTAACTCATTTCATTCTGTATATTCTATACATGTATGTACTCTATTGATACATATATCTTCTACTTTTGCCATGTGTAAAAGTTCTGCTTGTTTCTTTTATGTATGTGTTACCCGTGTTTAATGCCAGCTAATATGGTGTTATAAGAATATCTAATCTAATCTAGTTAGAAACGAATACATACTATAACTGAATGTCCTGTGTTGTAATATGATGCTTAATATAGTTCCTAAAGTTACATGCAGAAGGTTTTTCTAAACTATTTAAGTCTCTTTGTATTCAGTACACTCCAAGTCCTTAGAAAAAGTGCAAAAATGACTGAAATAAACTACGTACCTAAACAAATATTGTCAGGATTGTATATAAGTTTAAAATAAGTTATAAGCAGCAGTCACCCCATGGTGGTAGTGTTTAGTAAAACGTGAAACTCGTGAAAGAGGTCCACTCACTCTTCTCACAGTGGTCTCCGGTGAAGCCCGCCTCACACACACACTGTCCGCTGACCGGGTCGCAGCTCTCTGAGATCTCTCTGCACTCGCATGTGTTCACGCACCCTGGGCCCCAGTAACCAGGTTCACACGCTGAGAAGATCAGCACATCATGCAGTCAGAGATATATTCCTTATTTATTTATTTTTCAACTTTATTTTCCTTTTTCTTAACCCTCCTATTGTCTTTGTTACCCTCCCCCCTTACTTTGGTGTCCGTGACTACTGGTATACATACAAACTGCATTAAATACACAAAGAATAGACACTGAACATGTATTGCGTGTGCCAGGTGTGATCAATGTGGGGGGATGGGCACATAAGAGTGGGAAATGTGTAAAGTTGTTCAGTGTGTGTGTGTGTGTGTGTGTGTGTGTGTGTGTGCATGTGTGTGTGTGTGTGTGTGTGTGTGTGTGTGTGGTCTAGCATTACTATACTTGTGGGGACCTAAATCTGTTTACACAGTCACGTGTGGGGACAAATTGGAGGTCCCATAAGGGGAATCATTAATTTTAGGATGAAGACTTGGTTAGGATTAGGGTAAGGGTTAGGGTTAGGCATGTGTTGGTTATGGTTAAGGTTAGGATAAGTTTCCAGGAAATGCATGTAAGTCAATGTAATGTCCCCCGAAGTGATGTATACATGGTATGTGTGTGTGTGTGTGTGTGTGTGTGTGTGTGTGTGTGTGTGTGTGTTGGTTACTAATTCCTTTTCTTTTTGGCGGTCATGTTTGAGCGGGAACACCATGGTGTTACAAAGTTGACTAAATCATCCAAACTTCAATGAAAGTGTGATCAGCCATTGTGTATGTTCAAATGTCTCCTGTGAAGGATATCATGAAGCCTTAATGCAATCAAATGTAAAACAAAAAAGTTATGATTGATGAAAGCAGTAAATCGGTCAGATTTGACCCGAAGACAACAGGAGGGTTAAACAACACATACAGTTTCAATGACAAATATCAATATTTGTTTTCTCCATGTGTAGAAACTTCATCATGAGTGGGAGACGCCTCCTGCTATATTCGTTATTTTTACAATGATAAATAGTGACTGTTCTTACCTGTTGCACAGTCAGGGCCTCTTTTGCCAGCAGGGCAGAGGCAGTGTCCCGTCTGGGGGTTACAGTCAGTGTCGGGGGGGCAGGAGCAGAGACCCTCACAGCCTGGACCATGGAGACCTGGGGGACACTCTGTGAACAACAGGGAAATCATAGTGGTAAACTACATTTATACAGCTGTTTCCCAGTGTTTGTGACAAACTCAAACTCATTTACATAATACAAGTCAGCATTCACCCATTCACACACATTCATACAGAGGCAGGCGCTGCCATTCAAGGTGGTCCAATCAAACACTTTCACACATGGGCCAAGCAATTTGGGGTTAAGTATAGTAATTGCAGTGGCTGGGGATCCAACCACCAACCTTCAGACAACCACATATCATCTGCTTCTAACTCTTAAATAATCTAATTATATTAAAAGCAAATCAGTCAAATGCAAAACCAGTCAATTAACTATTCAATTCTTTGGGGAGGAAATACAGATTTTTTTATTTTATTTTTTAATTAATATTATTTTATAAATACTACTTGAAATACTACTTTTTAATACTTGAAATACTTGTTTTATTTTACATATTTCTTGCCCATTGTATTCAATTTGTTCATGTGTTCTTGCTTTGTATTGGCTTTGTAGATACAGCTGAGTGAAAATGTAAAAAAACAGTGGACAAAAGTGTGAATATTTTTGTATCATGAAACTCAAAATACGCAAGAAAATAAATATGGCTGGAATAGAAAAACATAATTCTCATATAAAATAATTTCCTTTCTTGGACCTCATTGGATAACAACTCACCATTCTGGCAGAGGTTCCCCATGAAGCCTGGTCTGCACTCACACACTCCGCTCTCCTTATTGCAGGAGGCTCCGTTCTCACAGTCAGGACATGCTGACTGGCACTTCATCCCCCAGAATGCATCAGGGCAGTCTGCGGAGCACCCAGTATCTTTCAGATTAACTGAGCAGTAAGCCACTTATGTTAGCTATCACTCGAAATCCTAAAGCCACTTATGACTGGATGTTTCAGTGGAATGTATTTAATGGGGAGTAAACTACAAGGAAACAGATTACACACACACCCTGGTGGTTGTGTTGGATACTACAACTACTGAGGTCAGTAAATTCAAACAGCATTTTCTTTTGTCTACAAAAGTGCAAAAAACCTCCACGCAATGTCTAATTAGAAAACAATGAAGGTCTAGGAACAAAATGATGCATACACATGTATGTTTTATGCAAGTTAGAAAGCTTGCAGAGGTTATTTTGCATGGAATTGAGTGTTCCTTTACACTCCAATACAACTTAATGTGTCTAAAATATCCTAAAACTCAACAAAAATGCATTGTAACACAAACAAATTCAACATTAATATACCTTCATGACAGGAGTCCCCAGTCCTCCCTGCAGGACAGATGCATCGTCCGGTTACAGGATCACATGGAGCTCCTCCACAGCCACAGGTCAGACGACAGCTCTCACCATATCTCAGCGATGGGCAGGCTGGAGACACAACAGATGGAAACAGCTTCTTTTTATTAAAAGCTACAACAATTGTCGGTCACAATAAAACAAGATGGGAATGCACACGCTTGCCAAACAAAGTGAAATACAATAAATACTCAGGTCATGTTCTGTTTATGTATTCAGCCTCTGCCAATCGTCTCTGCAGAGTAAATTACCCCTGACCTGGCCTGCAACGTAAAACGCTTACAATCCAGAAAATGTGGATTTATTTTTTCATTTGGCTTTGACAAACCCAGCAAGCCTAAACCTGGACGGTTCACTGAGACTCTGCTCTGTTATCTTAGTCCGATCCATGGAGACACAAAGTCTTGTTTTCCACTCATGCACAATGTTCTGTATCACTTTAGATCACAACAACTTGAAGGCACACACATATTTGAGGCTGTAAAAAGAACACCTGCATTGACCAGGTGAAATATAAATGAAAGCATTTTTTTATTCACCCGTTAAATCCACACGATCCATCAATTGCAGCAGGGAATGAATAGAAAAGGGCTTAATAGAGAAAGATAAAGAATTGCAAAAGGTTGCGACAAAGGTGGAGAAACTCATTCATATCAATTTGTGTTGACATCAGAAAGGACACGCAAGAGTACAAGCATGAAGTATGCAAACAATAACTGCACATGTAGGTACGAGTCAGTGTGCAAACCCACGTACTTCACACACATGCTGACAGTGAGTGATGCTCTACTAAAATAGTGAGCTCCACATGAGAGCGCTGTGGAGTATAAAGTGGAAATCATACATTTAAATGGGCCCTGTTATGCTTTTTAAGTTTTCCCAAACCTGTAGTGTTTTGGTATTGGTTTTACCCCCACTGCCCGAAACGCCTCCATTGATTACTTCCGTAACACTCCCACTTATTGGCTAGTGCTCCAACAAAATGTACGTGACAGGATAAGGGGCGGGACATCTCTAAGCGGTTGACCAATCCCATCGCATATTGTGTCTGATGATTGTGTTGAGCCGACAGAGAAAAACCTTTCCTCACCAAGTTGACATTTTTCTCCGTGAAGACCTGCAGGACATCTCTGACTGCACTCCCCGGTCCGCGGGTCACATGACCCTCCACCTGGACAGTCACATGGCTGCTCACAGCCGGCACCGAAGAACCCCGGCTCACATTCTGCATTGAGACATGAGCACATTTGAGATAAAAACAGACAATCTCAAAGCACATATTAAAATCTTCAACAATTACTTTAAAGGGAAATTAAGTTGGATATTTTTTTAAGTGCTTGTACCTTTCTCACACTGTGGTCCGTGGTAGGCGGTCTTACAGAAACAGCTTCCTGTTTTGGGGTCGCAGCCAGAGGAATGTTCTTGAACACAGTCACATTCCCGGGAACAGCCGGCCCCGTGCGTCCACCTGGGACAAGCTGAGAGACGAGATCAGTGTGAAGACACAAGATGTTCCCATGTTTAAATGGTCAGTAATGGCTGTAACTAAATACATTAAAGGGGCCTTAATATAATGTGTTGTGGTGTTCCCTGTCCTGTTGTTAGTTATATAGGTTTGTGTGCATGTAAATGGTCTGCAAAGGCTAAAATCCTAAAATCCCCTCCAGAGGGAGTGTCTCTCCCGCACACGCCCCACCTGCCAGAAACACCTCCATTAGACTACTTTGTTTACTTCTGAAACATAGTGACATCACTGTGTAACACTTGCCCTTCTATTGGCTAGCGCTCAAACACATTGTGCGTGATAGGCTAAGCGGTTGACCAATCACAACAGAGTCGTCCAGCTAACCAATCAGAGTAGTACACTGAATAAGAGACCATTGAATGCACAATGAGGACATTTCCTTTGCTTCCGGGAGGTTTTCAATGCAGGACTTTTACTTGTAACAGAGTATTTCTACACTTTGCTACTTTTACTTAAGTTAAGAATCCAAATCCTTCTTCGACCACTGTGTATGATGTCGTCCAAAAATAAATGCACATGAATTAAACGTATATACATATAAATGACAAGTTGCAAAAACTACAGTACTGCTTCCCTCAAACAACATATGGGAATGCTTTTCTTTCAAAGGTTAATCAAGGAAAACAAATTCACAGCAACTTCTGTGTGCTGAAGTAACTGTGGTGATAGTTCTTTAAGGGAAGAATGTCAAAATGAATCCTGCTCGACTATCAGATTACACTTTAATACGAGCAAAGCGGACACACCCAACAACCGTGTTATCACAACTTCAGACCTCTGCCAGTTTAAGTCATGGGACCACTGCTTCCTTTTGCACTTAGATGATATCATACAAATGATGGCGCATCGTTACTGTATGATTACAAACCTTCTAACCTCTTACAATGTTTTCTGAAAACTGTGTCACATTAGAAGAAGCCTTGGACATATTGAGTGTTATGTAAGACCTTTAAAGCGTCCACATCGTCTCTGCATGAACAATCTGCACGAGTTTTGCCAAGATTCTCCCTCTTCGGCTACAAACCAACTGAACTCCGCTCCACCCTGTCCCTCTCGACAGTGGCTTGATGCTAGCTGCAGCTGCAGGCTCTGGTTACACCCTCTCCACCCTCTCACTGTCCCCGCTGCAGGATGGAGCACACAGCTGTGAGGTTCTGATAATATTCCTCTTTCACATTCTTCCATCATTCGGTTTGGTCTTAGAAGAGCGAGCAGCTTCCACACTGAAGAGCAGAGATTCGTCACCATGTCATTACGGAGGCTTTGGAGCAACCCTAAAACTCTGGGGGATGTCAATGTTGTGACAGAGGAGCTGAAGAACCTTTATTATAAGAGGCTGATGCCGATTGAGAAATACTATGCCTTCAGTCACTTTCATTCCCGTGCTACGAGGATGCAGAGTTCGACAACAACCCATGGTGTTGGTGATGGGTCAGTACTCGACTGGAAAGATACTTTCATCAGGTTAGTCAGAACATCCATGCTTTTGTGTGCAAGTAATCTGCTGATGTTCTAATTTTGGTTTGGACTTCAGGTATCTCATAGAACAAGATTTCCTTGGCAGCAGAGTAGGACCAGAGCCAACCACGGACTGCTTCACTGCCCTCATGCACGGCGAGGTGGAAGGCATCATCCCTGGAAATGCCCTCACAGTGGACCCCAAAAAGCCCTTTCGCAACCTCGACCCTTTGGAAACGCTTTTTCTGAACAGGTGACAAAAGCAGACGAGAAAGAGATAGGGGAGGGAGGATATTTTCCTACTATTTCTTCCACTTTTGGCAACATGTGTTGGCAATGTTCTGTCTTTTAAAACGGCCAAACATTGCAGTGTGAAGCTGTCTTATTAATATTCATTAAACACATTCCAGTGAGTGCATTATGTTGAAGCGTTTATTCTTTCCAGGTTTCAGTGCGTCCAGATGCCAAATAAAGTCCTGGAGAGCGTGAGCATTATCGACACGCCGGGCATCTTAACTGCTGCGAGAAGAAAAATGAGTCGAGGTGAAATAACACTTTTCTAATTTCCTTTTCAAAGTTTATGGGTCTTCTTCTTCTACTTCTAAATATTCCGTTTTAGAAAGTTGGACAGCATTGTCGTTGTCAGGAGGATTGAAATTCCTGGTAACAGAAGAGACGAAGCAGATGCATTACAATAATAATATTCCAGCCTATTGAAATTCAAACACTTGAACTCAGAAGCACTGCAGCTGTAAGTAATATCACTGAGTTTGGGAGGAGACGAGCAGGAAGACAAAGCTGTCTCCCCTTTGTTTTATCTACACATTAATATGTGGGTGTAACTGACATGGCCTGCAACCAGTGAGAGCCTCTGGGATATACAGTATGTGTCTCTAGGTGTTGAGGCACAGAGACTTGCCTTAATGAGATCCCTGTGTTTTCATTCCTCATCCCCAGGCTACGACTTCCCAGCAGTGCTTTGCTGGTTTGCAGAGCGTGTGGATCGGATCATCCTGCTGTTTGATGCACATAAACTAGAGTTCTCCGATGAGCTCACTCGGGCCTTCGGGGCGCTGTGCGGACACGAGGACAAGCTGCGTGTGGTTCTCAACAAGGCCGACAGGGTGGACTCGCAGCAGCTCATGAGAGTGTACGGCTCCCTCATGTGGTCGCTGGGGAAAGTGTTTAAAACTCCAGAGGTCTTGCGGGTTTATATTGGATCTTTCTGGTCAGAGCCAAGGCAGGTGTGCGACCACTATCAGCTGATCGAGGTGGAGGAGGAGGACCTGCTGGCCGACATCAGGAACCTGCCGCGCAATGCTGCAGTACGCAAGCTGAATGACCTGGTGAAGAGGGCGCGCTTAGTGAGGGTGAGAGATCTCATCATTCCATTTCAACCAATTATAACTGAGATTAATAATAATAATAATAGATTTAATTTGTTAGCGCTTTAACAGGTGCTCAAAGACGCTTTACAGATATAGTGAAGGGAAAAGGAAGGAACAACAAATAAATATATAGTAAACAATCACACATTAAAAGCCAGATTGAAGAGGTGAGTTTTTGTAAGTTTTTTGAAGGTGGTGAGGTCAGTGCAGTCTCTGATGGGTTGGGGGAGTGAGTTCCCAGAGGGAGGGGGGCAGCGACGGAGAAGGCTCTGTCCCCCAGGTCCGGTGATTGGTGCGGGTGGGGATGGATAGGAGGTTGGCATCTGATGAGCGGAGGCAGCGGAAGGGAGCGCGTGGTGGTGCAGCAAGTCTGTGAGGTAGGGGGGGGCCTTTGATTGTTGAGGGCTTTGTGGGTAATGAGGAGGACTTTGAAGTTGATTCTTTGACGGACGGGGAGCCAGTGGAGGTTCTGGAGGACGGGAGGTGATGTGGTCTCGGGAGCGGGTGTGGGTTGAGGAGGCGGGCAGCAGAGTTCTGGATATGTTGGAGTTATTGATTAGGTTGGATGGTATGCCGTAGAGGATGCTATTGCAGTAGTCGAGTCGTGAAGTGATGAATGCATGAATCAGGGTTTCAGCAGCAGAGGAGGAGAGTGATGGGCGGAGACGGGCAATTGTTTTTTGAGGTGGAAAAAGGCGGTCCTGGTGATGTGATTTATGTGGTGGTTGAATTTGAGCTGACTGTCGAAGATGACTCCGAGGTTGCGGATGTGAGGGGGGGGAGAAAAGGTCACCTATTGTGCAAAATCCACTTTCTCATGTCTCTTCTACATCAACATGTGTCCCCTCTGTGGAAAGAGACTCTGAAAGTTTCAGGAACAAAAATGAACTGATCAGATTTTGGCCACATTATGATGTCATAACCTTTTTTTGGCTTTTGTAACCATTAGCCAATCACCAACCAAGGTAACCCCCTTATCACCTGAATCTCCTCCTAGTGCACCATTAGGCACATTCACACCGCAGTACTTTTCCCACAAAGGTTCATGAGAACTCTTTTTTTGCGTTCACACCAAAAAGAGCCGGTACTAAAATTAGTTAATGAGAACCTTTTTACCCGCTCGAAAGTCCCTGCTAGAGAGCAGGGACTTTCGAGCGGCTCTTTTGTGAGAAAAGAGCTATATTTCTGATTGGCTGGGCGGATTGCAAACCACGCCCGGTGAAACTCACAAAATGTTTTGTGAAGCCGCCATTTTATTATCCTCGCATTAGCATTATTAGCCTTAGCATTAGCCCAGCGCAGAAACGCAGAGAGACTAACTTATGGCAACACAAAATAAATCATGGGAGCGGTGGAGATGAGGAGGGGTCGGCGTTCTGGCGATTTACTCGGAAGGCTTCAGTAGAAGCTGCTGGGAGTCCCAGCAACTTCTACTGAAGCCAGTCCCCAACTCCGGGGACTTCCGGTCGGGGACTTCCGGCCGGGGACTTTGGGGGGCAGTATACGCCGTGAAGAAACAGGGCTGAAACAGAGGGGATTATGGGTAATGCTGCAATGATCTGTTTGGTGTTTGGAGCCAAACACTTCAGAGACATGTTTTGTATATATCTGAGACCTGTAATATATTGATGAAAAACAGTATAATAGGAGACCTTTAAGTTATTCTGAATTCTCCTTTCTTTACCTACTAGGCTCATGCCCACATTATCAGCTATCTGAAGAAGGAGATGCCGACTATTTTCTGCAAAGAAAGCAAAAAGCACAACCTGATTTACCAGCTTCCTGTGATTTTCACCAAGATCCAGCAACAGCATCGAGTCCCAGCGGGCGACTTCCCTGACTGCACCAAGATGCAGGTTAAACATTACTTTTTAATTTAATCTAACATGTTTTAGAATTGATTTACCAACTCTTAAACTTTACATGTGTTTGCATAACTTTCTAGGAGAAGCTTTTAGGTCAAGATTTCTCAAAGTTCAAGACACTGAAGCCCAGTCTGATGGCCTCGCTGGATAAACTCCTGGCCACTGACATCGCCAACCTGGTGCCTCTTCTCCAACAACAGGAACTGAGGAGGGAAAGGAAGAAATCCCTCCCTGGAGTGCTGGACGCAGAGTTTTTGGGAACATTCAGGCGTGAGCTTTACAAAAAAGATCCTTTCAAGGAATTCAGGAGAGACGACGAGAGCGGCGAGGCGGATTTCGTCGAGTGGGCGGTGGAGAAATACAAGCCGAAGTACGACGAGATTTTCTACAACCTCAGTCCAAACGATGGCAAACTGAGCGGTACCAAAGTCCGAGAGTGGATGACCACCACGCTGCTGCCCAGCTCCGTGCTCGCTCACATCTGGAGGCTGTCGGACGTGGACGGGGACGGCATGCTGGACAATGAGGAGTTCGCTCTGGCGGTCCACCTCATTGAGGGGAAGCTGGAGGGACACTGGCTCCCCCGAGAGCTGCCGTCCCACCTGGTGCCCCCGTCAAAACGGCTCAGTACAGCCAGCGATGAAGAGCAAACATGAGGCTCTGTGTACTTTATGTAGACAATTGTACATAATCTAGTAGAAGCAGTACAGAACTAACACAATGTACAGAACCTGAGAAGGTGTTATCCATGTGTATGATAATCCTCATGACACTTAACGATTGGCATTAATGGTTTCACATCATATTGTTACCCATATTTCACTTTTGCATCCAATCAAGTAACCAGGAATGAAGAGTAATACAGAAGCATAACAGACATTGATAATTGGTAATAATGTTCCTCCATTCTACTTGAGTGGCATACTGTTCCCATAAGTCGTGTTTTTCCACTCACAACTCATTCAAACTAACAAATACTTCACTGTGTTGCAGAACAGTAGGGTCTCATTTATTTTTTTCAAACACCTATACAAACAGAAAACTAAAATATGTTATGTAAAACAACACTTTTTTTTAAATGTCTGTTAATCTTTTAGGTTAAACATTTGTTTTTTGTTTTTCTTACACAAAAGAGCTGAGGTGAATGAAGTACTAAGAGCAGCCGTCCCACCTGGTGCCCCCGTCCAAACGACCCTTTGTACATTATATAGACAATTTGTACATAGTTTCCTAACATAATCTGGAAATAGTGATTCACAAAAACAGAGAAAAGGTACAGAACCAAAGAAGTTGTTATCCACTTATATGTCAATCACCAAGATGCCAACACCTAAAGTCTGCCAATGATGGTTTAACTTCATCCTTTTTTTAACATGCACTCATACAGAAGAGCATTATGAACCACGTGTGTATTTGTGTTTTGTATTAGCTAATAATCTGAATCTGTAAGGCAATCAGATAAATGTAGTGGAGTGAAAAGTAAATAATAGCTCCCAAAATGTTATGGTTATGAGTTGGAAATGTGAAGTAGCATAAAATGAAAATAGTTTATTCATTGCAGAACCTAATCACATTGCTCATATATCACATACTCCTAAAGTATATTTCTATCAATTGTATTAACTCGTAAACACCACTGGCCAGTATTATTTCAAACTAACACATGGGCGGTTCTAGAGTGGGGCGAACGGGGGCCAGTGCCCTTAGATTAGAATATATGATAATATAATTTGTAATAGTGTTGCAGCAAAGACTGTCACTTTTTTGTAAATGAAACAAATACTAGTCATGGTTTTTTATGTTATTTTGTGTGGGCTTTGACTTTATATTGAATTAAAAAAGTAAAAATCTTTGTCTCTCATCAAATGTACACCACTCATAAATATACATAGTTGATATTTGTCTATGTTGATGTTACACTGCTGTGAAATGTCAGACTTGATCTGACCATTAATGTATTATTGTATCGTAAATACATGTAACATGGCCCCCTAGTTAAAATTGGTCTAGACCCACCACTTTTTTAACACCTTCATCAGCAGCATAATGAAGTAGGTATTATAATGAGGTCATTGGTACTCACACAGGTGGCAGAGGCGACCGTACAGTCCCGGAGAGCAGAGGCAACCCCCGTACAGACGGTGGCAGTGTCCGTTGTTGGGACACTTACACTTTCTCCTGCAGTGCATCCCGAAATGACCCCTGGGACAACCTGTTAACACGAAAAATGCGACTTTAGAATACAATTTTAAAATAAGTTCGAACGATAAGAAAAGGCAAAATTGTGAAACTCAACATTGTGGGTTTTTTTCTACGTTTTTCATTTTCTTTTTGTTGCTGTTAGCTTGTTTGTTGACTTTTACATTTAATTGGAGGTTCCTGCTATAAGCCCTGAGCAATTTTCCTATTTTACCTCCAGAATTTTCTTTATCATTAATTGTTGTGATCCTGTTGCTTTGTTTTATTGTGTACATGAATTCATCACTAAGAGACAACCTCTGACAGGGTCGTTAGGAGATATTGCTTCATATATCTATATTTTTAGCACCACCACCTTAGAGCCTGGTTGTTATATTCACACCTGTGTGTACCTTTAGGAATGTTTACAAACCGTCCTCGCACAGCAGGCCCTGCACCCCAGGGGGGCACACGCACTTCCCGGTCACGGGGTCACAGGAGCCTCCGTTCTGGCACCGACACAGACTGTTACAGGCCGGCCCATAGGTCCCCTGGGAGCACGCTGAGAGAGAGAAGCATGGGAAAAAGCCTTAACACCAGAACAGTTGCAGTGTAAATTCATGGATTTGGGGGATTTATATGACATTAAAAACAATGACTTGATTCAAGACGATTCGGAGGATTGATCGTCATATGCACAATATCTACGACGTTGTTTTTGGCAATGAAGATCTTAAGTCTCCGGATCCTCCAACAGTAAAACACACAATATACTTAAGAAAAACAAATTTGACCATAAAACAATAGTGCAAGTTAAATTCAGGAAAGAACATTAATATTGTGAATTGCGCACATTTCTGTTCAACAGCATTTTGCACACTTTACTGTACTTCGTTTTTGTTGTATATTATATATTTCAGGTAAATATTTCTCTATATTTGAATGTTATAATAGATTTTAAAATAGTTCTATTTTTGGTCATTTTCCTATTCAAAATGTCTATGTATACACCAAAGCAAATTCCTTTTATGTGTAAACCTACTTGGCGACAAACCTGTTTCTCATTCCGATTGTGATGTAAGAGAGTAGAGCAGCTGGGTAATGCTTCAGTGTTAAGAAGTCAGTCAACACTTCCTGTGTTTCCCCACGCTGCGTGCCCTCCTGACTCCTAATCTCTCTGGCCTTGTTAGCAATTACTGCAAGAACCAGCTGGCTAAAGTGTAACAATCCATCAAGAGAAAGTCTGCTTGAATGCCATGTCACACTTTCCTCACAGCTGTTTTTACGTCACTACACGAGAAGATAAGGAAGTTTAATATAATACATGATAGTTTATAGCTTTACAAACACTGAAAATACATTTCAACTAAATGAAGAGGCAGGAAATGCTTTGAGTATGGAGATTAAGTTACAAATCACTTTTTTAAGATGAAGTGGTGCTCTCTCTCAGTACACCCAAAGTACATGAACAGTACATTGGGTGGGGTTATGGGACATTAATAATAACTTGCTTCATAATGATGGAATTGATACTGGGGTGTTTCTTATGGCATGTTAAGGCATGTTGAAGTAACATAGAAAACACACAGAGCTGTTTGAATAGCACAACATACTTTGTATACCAACTGTGAAGGCTACGAGCCTCACAACCAACCACACATCCCAAAGGTAATGCTTTTTGTTTAACATCAGACATACAGACACATTTTTTTAAACAACTTTATTTTACTAGATTGAGTGCAGATTGTGTGTGTGTGTGTGTGTGTGTGTGTGTGTGTGTGTGTGTGTGTGTGTGTGTGTGTTGTGTGTGTGTGCATGTGTGCTGTGCGTGCGTGCGTGTGTGTGTGTGTGTGTGCTGCTCTTGGGAAGAACAAGGTTTTGTTTATTAATTAATTAATGCTCTAGATTGAGTGCAGATTGTGTGTGTGTGTGTGTGTGTGTGTGTGTGTGTGTGTGTGTGTGCGCGTGTGTGTGTGTGTGTGTGTATATATATATTTATAATACTACACCTTATTTTATGATTTTGTTACCCATCCTAAAAGCTGTATATAGATCTTGGATAAATAAAATCCTTATTTCTTACCTGCATCCCTAGTTGTTGCGTACCCTGGTCCTTCACACCAACATGTGAACATTGGACTCTGGATATGATTCAATTACATATTGGCCTAAATTGGGTTTTAACAAATGTTCCTTGCTAAATAATTGTGTTACATTTTATACAAAATAGCGGTGTGTGTTTGTCTACAAAATGTTAGTGACATGTAAACTGTACAAAAGGGACTAAAACACAACATAGTGTAATGTTTATGTACATTCAGAATAACACACGTATGAATGCATTAGTTTACTCTTTCTTTTTGCTTTAACTTCATATAAGATATCAAAGTGACACTTCAGACAAAGCTGTTTTGTCTCATGTGTTTTTTATTGTAATCTATTTTTACTTAATCCGATTATATTTTTCTGTGTGTTTGGAGCACTTTTGAACCGTGTGTTTTACTTACTCACTTACTTACTTCCCTTATAGACGACTACCGATGCTATTGCCTATTTTTATCTTTGCTTCAGGCCGACATGTTCCTCATCATCTAATCCTAAATATGCTTCCTATATCCAGACCCATCACTTCCACGGCATGCGTGTGGATACTGCCACCACCTTAGTTTATTAAAAAGTGACAGATTGCCTCTAACGGACTCCTCTTATGATTACCAGCCTTTCTGGGGTCCAGACCAGAGACAGCCATTAATCATGGAGCTGGATGGGAACAATGGAGCCTTACTTTCTAACCCTGCAGTGGGCATCCTTGGCCTGAGGCGGTGCTCTCGCTGTGGGCCTGGCCTCGCTCCAGACAGATTGATTCCCCCGGTGCTCAGTGTTCAGCTGCCCATAAACAACGCAGCCTCCCACACAGAGAAGCAGACAGCTTTGATACATGGCCCTGCGTCGCTGAACACAGGGAGCCATCGCAGCGCTCTCTAAAACTAGGACACATTGCTACAGGACGTTTAAATAGATCTGTGAGGAGACCAGGTCTGTATGTGTGTAAGTACTGAAGAGGGGTGCAGGAATGAGTCCTAAAACTAAGATATGAGTTAGCATGTTACCACCTTCAGTACCCTTCTCTCAAAATCAACGTGTGGATGAAATAAGATCTGTGGTTCACAAAACCTTTAGAGATTTTAACATGTTTTATGCCATAAAAGGTCAGTAAATACACCACTGAGGAATGTCTGAAGCTCCTATGTGTCATTATATGCTATCAAGGGACTATATGAGAGGTCATCACACCAAACATTAGCCGCCTTTAGCTTAGCAACAGTGATGTGAGGTCATGTGACCCTGATGTAGTTCCTTTACGGCCTAACATTAACTTCTCATTACTGTATCTATGCTTCAAACATCAAACGATGGTGTTAATATGTGGAGATTATCCTAATGATCGAAATATTAAAGTATAATGAATGTGATTTCCACAGAACTTGTTTTCCGAAATTTTCCAAATTCCTCCTCTCTTCTGCCTCTCTGTTCAGGTGTTCCTGATTTCCTCTTGGCTCCGCCTTTGCCTAGGTGTTCCAGATCTGCCCTAATAACCCATAGAAAAGGAAGGCTGGAGGAGAAGGATCTCTTTCTTGTTTTGCTGCCAGACACTGCAGAGCTCAGTCGTCCTCAGTTTAGGATTTTAATTGCCCTCGTATTTATGTGTATTTTGGTCCACCATTTATGCAAGTCTTAGTTAAAGATTCATTTATTTTTTGGCTTCATTGATTCGAAAATGTGGGATTCAACAAGTTTGATAAATGCAGGCTCATTATAATATACTGCCCCCCTTGTCTGAGTATCCGAACCAACTGTTTGAAAACGATATCCTTTTTCTTTCGAAAGCCAACGAGAGCAGATTGGGCTTCTTTAAAGAAGAGACACATTCAGACGCTTCAGAGTGCTGAGCCTTAAAATCACATCTCTTGGCATGGGAAGGAATAAGTGTTGTCTGCGAAATGTCAAAATATTCCTTTGAATAGTCCTAGGACATCATAGATTGTAATGTTTGTGCATACTTTCAGCATTTTGAGAAAACTGGAGAAAGCAAGGTTGCATAGCCCACTGCCTAACTGCGAGAGAAAAAATGTCTTACAAAGAAAATACATTACGCACAATAAACAGATGTAACTGTGAACGTCTGATGGCTGTACTCACTCTTGTTACAGATGATCCCTGTCCATCCGGCTGCACACTCACACCGGTCTCTGTTCTCACTACACACTCCGTGATCACAGTCCTCACAGCTCACACTGCAGTCATCCCCGAACGAGCCATCCAGACACACTGAAATAGAAACGGTCCCCTGAGAAAAGCTTTCTGCTTTCATGACTTCCTGGCCCTGAAGACTTCATGAAACAATAACATCGTTTTCTCACCGGAAATACATTTAAGTGTCATGCTTTTTACTGTACCTATGCTGCTGGACAGTCTGAGCTCTCCTCGGCGCCCCCTCTGGATCTCTACTTCCCTGTCACCACCATCACTATCATCTTCATCACTAACATAACGGGAGTGTAAGGCCGTTGTGTACTGCAGGAGCTGAGGAACCTTGCGAAACAGCAGGTCTGGTAATCTATGGACCTCCAGCTGTTCATCCTCGTCTTCCCCCTCATCCTCTTCATCTTCCAGTTCCCCATACAGAGCTACAGAAGAAAAAAATACAGTTAAACCATTTTTTTGAATGGCTAAAACACTTATAGGCTTAACACGTCCATAAATAACAGTCCGTTCCAAGAAAAGCGAATCAAAATGTCACTCACAAATGCAGGAGTGTTGGTCATGGTCCAAGCGGAAACCCAGCTCACAAAAACACTCGTAAGTTCCCAGGGTGTTGACACAGTCGTGTTCACAGCCCGAAGTCTCTGCCAGGCACTCGTCAACGTCTGACAGAAAAATATACAAACAAGCAGCTTTAGGGAAGGTAAATTACACGACTACTTCACACTGGAAGAATGTGAAGTACAGCAACGCTAGGGTTGGTTAACAAAGGTATTTAAAACTGCTAAAAATGATTTGGATTGTGAATGTGACAGAAAATATAATGCTCGACAGTCACATGCCAGTAACGTGATTCAGTGCCTACTTGTTCAGAGGGCATACATGAACCAAACATATGAAATAGCCCATTAGAAAATTGAGAAAGCACATTGTCAAAGGTGGTTCGATTACAGTAGAAAAGCATTGGCAAATTATATTACAATACAAATTAAGAAAATGGTCCAAGTTTGTCATTTCAAGTAAAATGGCAATAAGTGATTCGACTACATTCATCACTATACACAAAAGATGAATTACCAGCAAGCTACTGCTTACTGTATTGAAAATGCTAGCACTGCAAACAACACATAGGATATGTGGTAAAGGATAATAATAGAAAAAGCCTGTCATTGGTTGGTGGTTGAACAACAGGTTTATATTGATGACGCACAACTTTGATCTGCAGATTAGCCTCAGGTGGACCTTTCCTTTTGTTTAGTTATTTTACTTTTGCCTCCTTTCTTTTAATTTCTTCTACCAATCTAGCAGTTCCTCTGGAGCACATGTGTCAAACTCAAGGCCCGGGGGCCAAATCAGGCCCTTGGTGGATTTAATTTCGGCCCGCAGGATAACTTTGAATTACTATTAGATCTGGCACGTCGGTATATTGCACGCACACCTTCACTCCATCCTGAGGGTCTCCTCCGCTCAGAGCCTGAGCCCAAACATTGATGAACTTGCACCCAAGATGAGATGCCAAGTATCTGAGCTAGCATCACAGAGCAGCAACCTGAGTTTAATGGATGCTTCCTTCTGCACTTTCTCTCTCACGACAACAGGGCATGTTTGGTTTTCTCTTTGAGGGAAATAGTTTTGTTGAAGCTGTTGTTGGCCTGTGGAGAAATGTAATCATAAGAAATGACTCTGGAAAAGCTGCAGATGGAGCCGTAAGAAATGAATGCAACTGATTATTTAATGTTTAATGTTGTTTTTATAGGCAATAATTGAAGCTTTCTTAGTTCCAGGTTTAATATGTGCAATAAGTTCATTTCAATAAGTTCTGCAATAAACATTGAACCAGTCCGGCCCTCGACTAGTACCCATTTTTTTATGTTGGCCCACTGTGTATTTGAGTTTGACTCCCCTGCTCTAGATCGTACAGAGTGTGGTCGTTAGTGAGAAAGGATTCTGTTCGGCTCTGAAATGGCCTAGAAAAGTGGCATTTCTGAGAAATCAGTGTAATTTATGTCCTGTCCACAACAACAACAAAACACTCAATCAGGATTCGTACCATCGCAGCCGCAGCCGTCTGGGTTGAGTCTGTGGCCGGCTCTGCAGCTGCACTCGTAGCCGCCCGGGTAGTTTCTGCAGAAGTGACGGCAGCAGGCCCCCCCACTGAGACACTCGTCACTGTCTGAGGGAAGCACGCAGCGGAACAGTTTCAACAGATGGTCGGAAAGACAAGCAGAGAGTCACAAAGTGGATGTAAATCACAGAACGCAAATGAAGAAACTAGTTGACTTCCTATAGTCATTCATTTCCCTTCCTACTTCCTTTTTACACACATATCTACATCCCCTTCACCCTTTTATCCCTCCCTACATCCCTCATCCCTACATCCTCTCATCCCTCCCTATTTCCCTTCATCACTTCCTCCATACTTCCCTTCATTCCTCCCTCCCTATATCCTTCCATCCCTTCCTCCATACTTCCCTTCATCCCTCCCTCCTTACACCTCTTCGACCCTTGATCCCTTCCACCCTGGTAACCTTTTCCCATTTATCCCTCCTTCACATCATCCCTAGATCCCTTCATCCCTTCCTTCCTACACTGAAACACGACTGAGATGGACCACACCCCCCAAACAAGTCTCCCTGGACTTCAGTTTTTCCTCCAGACCAGCCTAAAAGATGACATCCCTCATCCTTCTTCACCTCTTCCCATTTCCCTCTCAGACATATTGTTGTGGTGTGGTCCTTGCTAGTGAACTTACCCACACAGGTCTTCCTGTCCAGGGCCAGCTGGTAGCCGTGGTTACAGGAACACAGCGGTCCGTTGGTGGTGTGTTCGCAGTGATGAGAGCAGCCTCCGTTGATCTTCTCACAGCTGTTCACAATCTCCATCTCAATGCCTGGGGAGGAGAAACACCAACACATACATTTTAGCGCATTACAAGATACTAAACATACGGAAAATGTTACGGGGCATTTGTGAGAATGATTATTGTTTGTCCTCGCCGCAGATGCAGAAAGGAAATTCCCATTATGAAGCACAGAAAGAATTTAAATTACCGTTGAAATGTATTTTATGTGTACTTACCTACTACTGACATTCATTTAGAATAGATATTCCTGATGTATTAAATTAGAAGTATTATTGCTATCCAATATGTGATATATCCTAAAACTTGATGTTTTTGATTATTTCAGGCACACAAGCTAGAGGGCATCTTACAAGCAGCGCACTTAGTCATATTCTGTGAAGCAAATAATCACAATAAAAGATTACCTTAAGTGTCTGTACACTCTATCTGTTAGTAACAAATTGCCGTACATCAGCAAATTGGATTGTCAGTATGCGAGGAACAAAATACATCGTAAATGTAAGTGCAGTGTGCAAAATATGCTTCACGAAAAAGGAAATCATTACATGCCATAATAAGTGTTTCGCTTGTTCATATTTATAGATTTGTATTATTTTATGTATTTGTAAACTTGCATATATGCTTTCCAATGTGTTCACCTCTATATATTTAAGATAGGTATGTTTCATGATAAGTTTCAAGGCTTTTATTGTCATGTGTGCATACCTGCAGTGTAGATATGACAATGAAAATCACAGGCTCCTCCAACAGTGCAACACAATAACAGATGAAATAGTACTAGTTCTAAACTAGTAATACATATGTAGAAGTTATGAGGGTATTTGCACAAAGAAATGTCTGCAACAGTGTCGCTGGGATGTGTGGAAGTGTTTTCATTTGTTACGCTCTTTACTTACGGTAGCACTGTTTGCCATCAGCACCCAGTTCAAAGCCCGGATTACACACACAGCTGAAGGAGCCCAGCGTGTTGACACATCTGTGGGAACACTTGGCACGGCCTGAACCGCACTCATCAATGTCTATAGAAAACACAACAAATATATAACAACAAACTATTCATTTCACAAATATGTTTAGTACTTTCTGATCTCAATATCACACATAAAGGAAAGAGTTATTCATGGTTACTCTTATTTCTGAACTGTCTTGGAACAGAGGAATTTACATGTAAACATTTTGAAAATAGTTTCCCTTTAAGCAAGCATTATCCTCCGTTTCAAAACAATGAAGAAAATACTTCCTCCCGCGGGAAGACTCTGTCAGGTCTCGAGTTTCTTTGGCTTCTTCTTTCCCCCATAGGTAAGGAAACATCAGAAAGAATAGTTTCCAACAACAGCCTCTCAACAATGAATCAGTCAATACGGGTCTGTTGTAACAGATTTGATTTCAAGCCAAAGTTTAGTGTAGCTGTAATTTATGGAGAAATCATAAAAGTCATTGTCTCAGAGTGGGTGTGTGTGTGTGTGTGTGTGTGTGTGTGTGTGTGTGTGTGTGTGTGTGTGTGTGTGTGTGGTCTAGCATTACTATACTTGTGGGGACCTAAATCTGTTTACACAGTCACGTGTGGGGACTCGCCTCCCTTATGGGGACAAATTGGAGGTCCCCATGAGGGGAATCATTAATTTTAGGGTGAAGACTTGGTTAGGATTAGGGTAAGGGTTAGGGTTAGGTATGTGTTGGTTATGGTTAAGGTTAGGATAAGTCTCCAGGAAATGCAGGTAAGTCAATGTAATGTCCCCTGAAGTGATGTATACATGGTATGTGTGTATGTGTGTATGTGTGTGTGTGTGTGTGTGTGTGTGTGTGTGTGTGTGTGTGTGTGTGTGTGTGTGTGTGTGTGTGTGTGTGTGTGTGTGTGTGTGTGTGTGTGTCAGGTTCTATGGGTTTTTTCTGCTTTGGTCAATGTTCTGCCTGAACTTGAGAGGCTGTTATTCTTTATTCATCCTTCAACAGTACTTATGTAGACTTTTATTGGATTTGTTTGCGGGTTGAAAATCAAGGCGTCTCTTAAGGCTCACACACATTGATTCCAAATGTTCCCTTTGTGGTTTCCCAAAGAGAGTGGCTGGCATAATATCTGATTCTTTATCGCCGTTTTCCCATGGCCTCAATGCCTTAATAAATACAGCCAATTGCTTGTTTACCTAAAACGTATCATTACTTTAGAGAAATTGCGCCTCTCAGATGGAACCACTTTATGTTTATTGGTATTTAAACATCAAAATGGGAACTAAGTAAAGGAATACATTGTTTATTTATTACTTTATTAATATTTCCATTTGTCTCAACAGTGTGTGATCTCCTCACCTTCACAGTTCTTCCCGTCTGCAGCCAGTGTAAAACCAGGTCGGCAGCTGCAGTGAACCCGAGTGTCTTCTGAAAGACACAGCTGGGCGCAGCCTCCATTCCTGTCCGCACAGGGGTCCCTCACTGACACACACACACACACACACACACACACACACACACACACACACACACACACACACACACACACACACACACAAAAATGAAGTCAGGTCAGCGCAGCAGGATCTTCTCTGACCTTTCTGGGTAATTAATGAGCTCTGGATTATCTTGTAAATTTGACTCCCTCTCGTGCAGCTTCTTATTCAGAAACATACCCAACTATGTACTGTTATGATATCAATAACAGAAGCATTTTTAAAGTCCAGTAGGAGAAATGTCAATTCCTGCTTTTAAATGTACAGTAACTGTTTCCAAAGCTTCTTCTCAAACTCCTTTCCTCTCCACATCGTCCTACTTCGCACTCAAGTAGTTTTTGCTTTTATTTTGTCCAATTCTAACATCAGAAGCACTTATGAGAGAGATACTCTAATGAGTAGTGTGTTTTCAGATGTTTGATCTCATCTGTTGGACTTACATTCACAGTGTCGCCCGTCTCTCTTCAGCTGGTAGTTCTTCCTACATTCACATTTGTAGTGATTGTTGCCCGTGTCCACACACTTGTGCTCACATCCACCATTCAGCACTGAGCAGGAGTTCACAGCTTAAAAGGACAAGAAACAAAACTTCCTTAATTAGCATTAACATACATGGTGAACAATTGCAGAATTGGCCGAAACTGGAAAACAATGGACGGTGATGGAACATTTACAATAAACTCTCATGGGATATAATTGAAAAAAAGGTTGGCAATCTAAAAAATCTTTCACACCTCAAACTCTAAAGCCATGTCATGATGGAAAACTCCTGAGTAAAGGGTGAAAACTGGAAAATCATATTTAAGCCAGGTCCAACGGGCACCCCTGGTTACTTCGTAATGATCTTTCCATCCCATTACTCCCGTGATTTAATGATGTGCCAAATGTGAATATCAGCCGTGTGCCTATGGTGCTCTAAACACAGACATGATGACACCGACAGGCTGTAAAACAGAGGGGACGGCTGGCTTCACACAGCGATGACTTCCACAGACACAATTAGCCGTCCCTGGGCATCCATCCTCAACCTTTAGCACAAGGCTGCAGTCAAAAATTGAAGAATTAACCTGTTTTTTCTTCACGAAACTTAATATTTAAAAACCTATTAATGTGTCATACCAGATTAACGGGAAGAAACTCAGCTAACTGACAATACGAACCATTTTTACCAAAACAAAACACAAGTCTCATAAGAAGCGTCTAAATGACCCCTGAAGTGTCTAAATGACCCCTGAGCGCACTTAGCACAGAACTCAAGGTAAAAATACCCTTATTACTTATCTTAACTGCACATACAAGATATCAGATTAAAGCTGAGATTCCACAGATTATACAGGTATTAGTATCATCACTGAGCGATCAGAACTCGCGACAGCGGAAGCTAACACAGACATCACAACAAGTAGCTTTACGGAGCATTCACGGAGATATTCTCACTTTAGCTGTTATTCTGATCAAAAGTCGTGTTCAATGGCATTACAATGATAAAAACGCTACTGAAGGTTAATCCATAGGTTAATCCAATGTGTCTGTCACTTTGAAAAAATGATTGATGATCCATAATTCAATTTTTATGTAAAAATCGGAGATGTTATATTAGCTGCTAATGGTAGCCACCAGAGTGTATCGCAGAGTGAAAACCACAAGCAACAAAGGTAGTGATTTCCAGCAAGTAGCAAGTTCTCCATTACTTACAGGTGTATTGCTAAATAAGGGAAGGGCTTTATTCCCCCTTTCAGATCAGGTTAGACACTGATGTTAATCATGGGAGCTCAGTAATCTTATTATTTTGCACTGCAGTAACTCAAATACAGACATTCGTTCAGGTATTTTCACACACTGGATGACGCTTTCAGAGTTATTACTTGTGGTTCTAATACCTTTAATATTCTCTCATTATTATATTGCAGACATTTAGCTGACACTTTCATCCAAAGCGACTTATAAGTGCATTTAACCACGAAGAAACAAAACCAGAAAGGAAGGTGTGGCTTATTGGTCGCTATTGTACTTGCAGCATTATTGCTAAGTGCTACATAGAAGTATGTATTTTTTTAAAATGTATTCATATATTTATTTATTGGTTTTTGTATTGTAGCAGTTATTAGTATTGTATTGTTTTTTGACTTATTGGCCAAGTTACAGTTAACACAGTATTACACTCATGTATCAATCCTCTTATCTAAGGCAAGAAAGCAGATATGTGTAATTCTTAAAATATGAATGTAATCCTATATGGAGCAATTATCTACTACAGAAGCCTAATTTTTGAAAATGCAATGTATATGTGTTAATCCTCTTTGCCACTGAGGAATTCTGCAAACATTCATCAATATTAATAATTATTATAATATATTATTATATAGTAAGGGAACAATGCAGAATGTGTGTAGGAGTTCATTTACTTTTTAAGATGTGCAATACATACTCTTGTTTAGCACTTACCAATGCAGGTCCGTGCATCAGAGTGCATGCGGAAGCCCTCGTTGCACTCGCAGTGGTGAGAGCCCGGTGTGTCCACACACGTCTGCTGGCATCCTCCATTCAGCTCCTCACACTCATTGACATCTGAACACACACACACACATTACATGTCATTTGTTAGACACTTTTATCCAAAGCGACTTACATACATTCTGTGGACAATCCCCACAGGAGCAACTTGGGGTGAAGTGTCTCAGGGACACAACGACATGCTGACTGCAGTGGGACTCGAACTTGCTATCCCCCAATTTGAAGTCATACTATCCACTGAGCCACAGCCTCCTCCACAAACACACACACACACACACACACACACACACACACACACACACACACACACACACACACACACATACACATATACACACACACACACATACACACACACACACACACACACATATAAGCATGTATAAATGTTCATTAAAGGTCCCCTATTATACTGTTTTTCATCAATATATTATAGCTCTCAGATATATACAGAACCTGTCTCTGATTGGCTGAAACACCAGACAGATAATTGCAGCATCCCATAATCCCCTCTGTTTCAGCCCTGTTTCCAAAGTGCTGATTCTCTGTCTGTTACTTTAGATGAAAATAAGGAGCCCCTCCCCACGCCCCTCTGAGAGACATTTGGTTAAAAAGAACACAATGGTGCTCTAGGAGGAGATTCAGGTGATAAGGTGGGGGGGGGGGGTTACCTTGGTAGCTGATTGGCTAATGGTTACACAAGCCAAAACATCGTTATGACATCATAAAGTGGCCAAAATCTGATCAGCTCATTTTCAGACAGGTTTTTATAGAAATGGATCAGGACAAAACAACTGAACAACGCCATAAACCCAGAGACTGCATGATAACCAGAACCACTTCAACAGACATTAAAACATGTTAGGAATGCCAGCGTGTCGAGGATTTAATTTACGAGCAAGTTATAGTCATGAACATGGCATCATTTGAAGCCCGTATAAATACTCTCTCTGCTCTGTTCAACAATGAAAGATTGAGAGGTTTGGATAATGGCAGGAAATGAAGGCTGAAATGAATGGGAGCTTAAATTGAACGAAGACATTTATTGCGTCTTTATTAAATCTTACAGCCAGCTCTCAGGCGGTCTAATTAAACATCTGCAGCGAGCAAATTAGAGGAAATATTGAAAGCACATTTCAAGATATAAATAGCTGTAGTGGTATTTTTCTCAGTGAGCTCTATGTCTGAGTACGCTGTTCGGCTGCAATGCTTTTTTTATGTTTAAAGATAACACATTATGCTAATTCTCAGGTTCATTTTTGTATTTTGAGCCTCTACTGGGACATGTCTCTCATGTTCAAAAAGCTCTTTATTTTTCTCATACTGCCTGTGCTGCAGCACCTCGTTTCACCCTCTGTCTGAAACCAGAGCCCAGTCTGCTCTGATTGGTTAGCTGGCCGGCTCTGTTGTGATTGGTCAACTGCTTAGAAATGTCCCGCCCCTTGGCCTATCACACAATATGTTGGAGCAAGTGTTACACAGCGATGTCGAAATGTTACTGAAGTAAAATAAGGAGTCTAATAATATGTTGCAAACTAATACGTTCTGGTTGTGGCGCAGTGGGTTGTGCGTTGGTGTTGGGATCAGTGGGTCACAGGTTCAAACCCCACTGCAGTCAGCATGTCGTTGTGTCCCTGAGACACTTCACCCCAAATTGCTCCTGTGGGGATTGTCCACAGTGTTGAGTACGTAAGTTGCTTTGGATAAAAGCGTCTAACAAGTGACATGTAATGTTCTGGTTGTCTTGCAATTAAACAACTATACAAATTATTATTATTAGTTTTAAGTTACACGACAACACTGACACAATAGAGGAAGAAAAAAACATGTGTAATGTGTAAACTTCACCACAACAACTTTAATGTCCAGACATCAACCAGTTCAAGAGGAAATACAGAGAAATTATTTTCTCGAGGTACAGGGATGGGGAGGGTGTTTGACTATGTGTATGTGTGTATATGTGTATATGTGTGAGTATGTAGGTGTGTACATTTGTGTGTACATGTATATATGTCAATCAACAGGTAAAGCAGATTAATAATAATAATAATAATAATAATAACAATAATAATTAATAATAATGATAATTATTGCAGATTATAGATTATAAATAAATCATTTAGGGACAAGGGGGTGAGATTAAATAAATTATACTTCTTCTCACTCCTTTTAGAACACTAGATGTGGGACTGTTTATGTTGCTAATGTTGTTGTTGTTGTTGTTGTAAATGTCATGTTTTGTTTTGATTTCTCTTACATGACTATGCACTGTAAAAAATTTGAATATGTTTGAAAATGCACCTTATTTTGAAAGGTTTCTTGTGCCTTTGACCAAGACTTTAATGTCCCACTGTGAATGTGTGTAATGTCTTTGGGTTGAATAATGAATGGCTTATCACGCAGTTCGTGCAGTAGCAAGCGTGCAATCAAATTCCTCCACAGAATTGCATATGGTTGCACGTGAGTCCGCCGTAAGCTCATGTTCCACAGAGACAGGAGCTGGAGGAGAACATACCTGAACAATCTACTCAAGGACAAGCAGGATTTACAACACATCTGGACAACGCATCATCACACGTCCTCCCCAGCCTCCTCCCGCTTGTCATCTCTGACTCGAACTAGTGATGATTGAGTAGATGTTTGAGAAAAAAAGTGCGATTTCCCTTCTTTCTTTTTGGAGAAGAGGCGGGGTTAAAAACAAAGCATGTGGTTCAGTTTATTTGACCTTCATTCAGGCTCCCTTAGAGGTCAAAGAACTTCCTAAATTGTACAACTATAAGATGTTTGTGTGTGTATGTTTGTAGGCACTCTCAACGCCATGGGAACTATGCAAAATGATGTCCAGACTATTTTAATTAGATTGTTTCCAATAGTGGCAGCTACCATCAAAATAACCTTTTCATTCCCTGCACATACTTGTGATTAAGTTTAAGGGGATTCATAATAGTCTGCAAAATGGATTTAGACATCTGCCCGAGCACTGAAACAAACCCATGAAGGATCACGTGTTCATGAAGCGGCGCTGTTGTGCTTTAACACATTGGCAGCTATTGCAGAGGTTGCCTAACACGCAAAACAATGGACTCCTGGGGGAGGTTTGTCAAGGTTAATATACTTAGTTAGTCTCCTCATGTGAGAGGATTTCAATAGGGGACACACAATGGCTGCTTTTCAACCGAGGAGAGAGGGAGCGGTGGTGTCGGAGGTCGAGGGGCACGAGGTCTGAATGGTGTATCGCGTGACAGCGTCTGAGCTGCTGAGCGAGCATCTACTGCCAGACAATGTCGCCGACTAAACATTTGGGAGCGCTGCTGAAAGCAACGAACAGGTGGTGTTCAGAAAGAGCACCACGGGAGATGAGTTTACTCCGCACAATGATTAAGGAGAAAGTATTTGAATGGGACAGGATTTAAAGTGATTTAAATCGGTTTGCTTAAGTATGATCAAATGATTGTATAAAAATACCTGGTCATTAGAATCATCAAACAAATGAGAAGGAATTGGCTAAAAGATAATAACGTAGTAAACTCACAATTGAATAACTTAGTAAATGACATCTATGTAATGGAGAAAACAACTATGAGAATTAGAAACCAATTTCATATCTTTGAGGAAAGGTGAGAAAAATGGGTCAAGTGTAGAACAATATATACACTGAACAAAAATATAAACGCAACACTTTTGTTTTTGCTCCCATTTTTCACGAGATGAACTCAAAGATCTAAAACATTTTCTATAAACACAAAATAACCATTTCTCTCAAATATTGTTCACAAATCTGAAAAGTTCTGTGATAGTGAGCACTTCTCCTTTGCCGAGATAATCCATCCCACCTCACAGGTGTGGCATATCAAGATGCTGATTAGACAGCATGATTATTGCACAGGTGTGCCTTAGAACGGCCACAATAAAAGGCCACTCTGAAACGTGCAGTTTTGCTTTATTGGGGGGGTCTGGGGGGGTCCGAAAACCAGTCAGTATCTGGTGTGAGGGATGCTGAATTTAAATGAATGTAATGGCCCTCAAGATTCTGCAGAAAGGTCAGGTCATATCATTTGAAGTCTCTAGCCTAAGTTGCCTAAGCCCGACTTAACCGTCTAGACTTCAGGTTGTAAAGCGCTGAACCTGAAATGAGCGTTACTTTGTTAGAACAAGTGGTGGGGACAATTTCTACAGATTTAACATCAGCGTAGCAGAAGACAAAATATATCCCTCCCCATGGTGTTGAACCTCGAGCAGCTGCATGATAAACCTCTGGACCACCAGCGTGTTTTTAAAAAATGAACGCCCAAATATAGGTCTTGCTGTGATGTGATTTGGAGTGAATTTGCACCTTGATGCACACAACGAGAGAACATGACATAATTATAAAATAAGAAAATGCATAAATATGAAATAAATACAGGAATACAAAAATACAAGAATAAATAAATGTGAAAAAAACTAAAATAAATACATAAATGTGGAAATAAATAAATATACACAAGAAAAAGTAAATAAATGAAAAATACAAGAACACACATTAAATATCTTTAATGTATTTCTACACTTATTTTCATTTGCATTCATGTGTTTATTAATGTATGTGTCTCTGCGTGTTTCACAACAGCACCGGGAATTCCCAGCGTATTCATGTTCTGTAAAAACGGTAAAGCCTCCAGAGACAAAAGTACAATTTGTGATATTATGCTACATACATAAACTTTGATTGACTTTGGTTGATGGATTTAGCGCAAGAAGTACACTTCACTTCAGAGACCTCAAGAGCCAGATATAAATGTTTATTAGCGTCAAAAACTGTGTTGCTATTAAAGGTTTTGCTACTACCTAAAACTCAGTAACAGGAGTGTAAGGGATGGGATTTTTAACAAGTTTGAGATCTTGCAGGGGGGTCCGGAGAGATTCTTTCTTTTAACATTAGCATTATGGTAATCTCTGACAAGACAATAAAGCAAAAAGACAACATTTACTTCAGACAAACAGGCCACACAACATTGCCGCAAGCATGTTTTTGCGTTATTTTAGAGTCAGTAGAGGAAGGAGGAATTATTATTATCATTACCTTTATTACCTGTTAAGCCCCACAGATCCGCGGGCGGGGTCAAAAACGCAACATCTGCAAGAAACAGCGTCTGAGGGCTTCTTAACATTTAACAAACTATGTGTCATACCCACCTAACGGGAAGAAACTCAGCTAACTGACGATACGAACCATTTTTACCGAAACAAAACACAAGTCTAACAAGAAGCGTCTAAATGCTAACGCGCTTACCACAGAACTCACGGTAGAAATACTTTATTACTTATCGGATCTGCACAAACAAGGTATCAGATTAAAGCTGAGATTCCACAGATTCTAGAGGTATCAGTATCATCACTGTGCGACCAAACCGCGTGGCAGCTCAGGCAAACCCAGACAACACACAGCGTAGCTTTACTGAGCCAAAACGGCAAGGTTAATCCAATGTGTCTGTGTCACTTTGAAATTATTACTGATAATCCATTATTCCATTTTCGTCAAAAACGGAGATTTCATATTACAGTAGGTGCTATTAGCTGCTATTAGAGCTACAACCCAGCTTCCGGTTTTGGGCTAGTGCGCATCACTCTCACTCCTCAATGGAAATGTGTAGATGGATTTAGGAACTTCCCCTCGATTCTATTGGCTCTAACGGTTCAAAAGAGGTGTCAATCATCAAAATTAACCAAGGGGGACCAGAGATATGGCAAATCCACCCAAATGACCCCAGAAGTGGGGTTTTTTCTAGATCTAAAAAGGTCAAATTCCACTTGTTTTGCATCAATCTTGATACAGGGTACTTATAATATGTTGTAGTGTGGATTCCTAAAGCTTTTAGTCTACCATCCCATCATTCAAGGGTGGTTTTCACAATAAGTAATGTTTGTTTTTTTTGGACGGAAAACCATAATTTACATTTTTTTACTATGTTCAATTTGAATTTACTTTAAAATAAAAACATCTATATTGATTCTGACTTCTCTACATCCAACTCACAGGTTTATCCTTGCTTTGAGAAAAAAGATTATTAATTTACCCCTTTTAGAAGTGAAGATAATTCATTTGTTCTGGGAATGTCCTGAAAAACAGGCTTGGGGCTTAAGAGGTGCTGCTGCACAGCGGGAGCAATGTCTTTTTTTAAATGTGATATCAAAAGTTGACTTACATGACCAAAGTGTTCTTCTTTATCACATTTCTTTGTGCACGCTATCTTCAGAACATTTACAAGTTATACTTTTAAAAAGTGGATAGGACACAATTGGCCATTTCAAAAAGAGTCCCCAGCGCAAATGATGGCAAGGTCTGAACCTACACACACAGCAAAGCTTTCTAGTTTGGACGTCTCATTTGTCTGAAATATGCTGAGTTGGTGTTGGGCACTGAAGCCCATTTGTTCTTTAGAGATACAGGTGTGAACAAGTGCCCTGACCTTTAACCTTTAGGACAGGATGTTGACACTCCGTAATGATTTAAAGTCCGAGAGCTGACCAGGGGAGAAGACAAACGGAAGTAACATCAGCAGCTGTCAGGTTCTTCTTTTACTGACTGGATTTGTGTGTGTGGTCGTATTGATGGGGAAAGAGAGCCAGTTTAAGAGGAAATATTGTTATAACCCTTTAAATAGGCAAGTTTGTGAAAATTAATGAGTTGCTATTTGTATCCCTACTAGAATGATGAATAAAGTTGTTGTTTTTCGTTAAAATGTGACCTTTTTCCCCACTTACGCACTCACATTTGATATATTATTGAACCCATGTTACATTTAAGTTTCACCCCTTTTACACCTGTATCAGATCCATGTTACGCCCATATTAAACCCATGTTCCATCAAAGTTACACCCATTTATACACCCATATTGCACTGTTATAACCCCTATTTAACGCCATATTACACTTATATTACACCCTTGTTCAAATGTATCACACCCCATATTTCACCCATGGATTAAACAGATATTTTAATAATCTTTATAAAAATGTTTGATTTGTATAAATGTTTAAAATGGCGTCCCTTCACCTCTTGACTCTTTAATTCACATGAATCAAATCCAATATGTTTCAACATTCTCTTCACTGAGCTCAGATTAGCCATCTTCTTATACTGTAACAGTCTGTCTGTGTTTGTAGACATCCTCTACTTCCAGGTTCAAGGTTCAAGGCTTCAAGGTTCAAGGCTTTTATTGGTCACACGTGCATACTGTAGAGCATAGTTATGACGATGAAAATCTTAGGTCACAGATGTGCGTCTTACCGTGACACGCTCTGCCGTCCGGCCCCAGTCGGCTGCCTTCAGGACACTTGCAGTAGAAGCTGCCGATGGTGTTGCAGCAGAATCCCTCACAGCCGCCTTCATCCCGCTCACATTCATTAACGTCTGAAAGATTAAAATCGCAGATTTATTATTTAACAAAACAGAAATACTTCCTGTCCCTTTTCAGCTAACCTGAGAGATACAGCAGCTGTATCTTCCTACATGCTCAGCGACTTCATTCATAAAACTGAGATTGAGGATTCTCTCTCCACTCTGCAGACTCTTCTTCAAACTTCATCATGTCAGCTCCAAAAGGACTCTTAACCTCACTCATGGATTTCCCATTTCCTCCCATGCTCTGAGCGTACAACTTTTTCCAGGTTGGTTCCTTGTTCACACCTGTAGACACTTTTTCAACTGCTGCTATTATCACAGTATGTTTTCCACGAGGCTGCAAAATGGCTAATCTCTTTTGCAGATACAGTGTTGGATGTACAGCGCTGGACCCCCCCCCCCCCCCTGTCAAAGAAGAAGACCAAGGTAACAGAGTGGAAAGGGGATCTGTTTTAATTCTTAGTAGCTTAGCAATTTGTAATAGTTTGTTTATCTTTGAATAACAGGACATGTCAGAAGCTTGGAGAGACATTTAGGAAAAGACAAGAGGCAGCTGGAAGAAGAGAGAACAGTAACAAGACCTATCAAGGCCTGCCTTTATATTAATGACAACAGATTGTTACTCTGTTAAAGGGGCCATATTTCAGGTGTATATCAGTATGTAGTGTCTCTACATGTCTCCAAGCTTTCATGTTCAAAAAGCTCTTTATTTTTCTCATACTCCCTGTGCTGCAGCACCTCTTTTCACCCTCTGTCTGAAACCAGAGCCCAGTCTGCTCTGATTGGTTAGCTGGCTCTGTTGTGATTGGTCAATCGCTTAGAGATGTCCCGCCCGTTAGCCTATCACGTTTCATGTGTTGGAAAAGCTAGCCAAAAGAGCGCTAGCCAATAGAAGTGCGAGCGTAGTGATGTCATTATGTTACAGAAGTAAACAAAGGAGTCCAATGGAGGCTTGAGAGAAACTCTTTGGTCTTTGCAGAACATTTACATTCCAAAAAACCTACAGAATAACACACTACAGGAAAGAGAAAACTGCAAAAGGTACAATAAGGCCTCTTAAATTCAATGTCTTTTCTTTCATAAACAAGTAAGTGTGTGTGGTTCTTACTAAGCTTTTAATTACGTTTTTCATATGTGTTTAGACTTCACGTGAAGCAGTATTTAATTCCCATTGTCTCAATCCCCTGGGTAAGTATGAAGGTTAATCTAAAGCACATACAGTGTAATGGACTGCTAACAAGTTTAAGCCAACATACTGTAGATGAGCTCCGAAGTGCCTCTGGTTAAACACCTGAAAACAATTCATGTGTTAAGTCTCCTCAGAGGAGAATTGCCAGTATTCTCATTTTGGTCCATTCAGGGGATGTCCGATGTCTACACTGTATTTTATCTGCAGGAGGACACTTGGGGAGAATGGATATCTTAGCCAGTATTATAAACAGACATGGGTATGATAAACAGACCCTATTGCTCACACAAAATGCATCCGCCTCCATGTGTAAACTTGTACGAAAACACAGACGTCCCATAGTTCAAAATTGTCTCCAGCTGACCATGTGAGAAACATTATCGATTCTCTATTCCCATCGTTTCATTTCACGAGATGCAAAGAACAGAAGTTTGGACAAGTGGTGATGTTTTATGAAAAGCACATGTCTTTTCAGTAAACCTCCCCTGTGGAGAAGATGAGATATGAACACATCTCTTACGAAAGGGGAAACGAACAACCTGAGATTGTAATAAAAAAAGCTCACAGATCAAATGTCTCTTTTATGGTTGTTATTAAAGTTTATTAGTCGTTTTGTTTCCAGATCTACCGTCCATACCGACGAACACAGTCTACAGCAGGTTATGCAGCAGCAATGTTAGTGAGAAGGACGGCAAAGAAGCACCATTAATACTGCAACAATGGTGGCTGTAGTTTAATATTTAAATAGAATTGTTGGTAAAGTGCCCTGAAAATAATCTGTAGATTCCTGCAGGACCTCAGAAACTAAGGATGGGTCGCCATTTGTGTTTAACCGGCCACACCCACACTTGGTTTCTAAGGGCAGGCAGATTTATCTGGCTCATCTGTGGAGGCACACTTTGTTTTAGGAATTAAGATCATATATTTGCACGATTATTTTACATTTAGGTTCAGCTTTCCTTGTAACAAACTAGTTCCTCCATCTAATTTGTTATATTTAAACTGTACACCCCAGCACGTGCACTACGCTCTGCATCAGCCAAACGACTCGCTGCACCCTCGCTGCGAGGGGGACCCAAGTTCCCATCAGCAAAAACACGTGGATTTGCTATCCTGGCTCCAAAATGGTGGAATGAGCTCCCCATTGACATCAGGACAGCAGAAAGCTTACACACCTTCCGGCGCAGACTGAGAACTCATCTCTTTCGACTCCACTTCGAGCGATAGAACTATTAACAAGGCACTTATATACTAATATAGGACTGGCTTACCTATAGCCAGCTGAGTAGCACTTGAAATGTTTGGCTCTATGAAACCTGATGTACTTATATGATTCTGTTTTCTTCAAGGTTGTGTCTTCCTGGTCGAATGTACTTGTAAGTCGCTTTGGATAAAAGCGTCAGCCAAATGCAATGCAATGTAATAATAAAATAACAGGATGACATAATTCACTGCTTCATCTCCCTGCCAGTGCCTTGGTCTTTACTCACACAGTAGTCCATCGTTCAGCATGTTTACGATCGCTCGCTGTGCGTCTAAGTAAACTTCTGTCTAACCCTTAAAGATGTGCACACACACACACACACACACACACACACACACACACACACACACACACACACACACACACACACACACACACACACACACACACACACACACACACACACACACACACACAGTTGCACACAGAGAAACACCCCCTTCCTTTACTCTTAGGGATGTGACATGGCCCCTTAACCTCAGGACTCTCCCCCTCACACACCCCCACTTTGATCCCACAGCTCCTGAGAGTCTTAATGAGCTCTGCATATCAGCTCAGGGTCATTTACAATCATCATCATCATCATCATCATCATCGTCAACATGCCGAGCACAGATTCATTCAGGCCCTGTCAGAGCATTGAGGGAGTTTATAGGTTTATATGTAACATTACAAAGACAGAAAGTCACATGCATCTCAAAGGGCAGGGATGGGAGGGTAACTTTGAAATGTATACTGTTACAATTACTAGTTACCTGTACAAAATATAATCAGTAACCTAACCTGAGTATCAGTATGGTGAAAAGAAAGTATTCTGATTACTTTTTTTTACCCTTTGATTATCTCAAGATCAAATGCAATGCAAATGAGAACAATTGAATATCAAGAAGATGTTTTTTACTGAAGTGTTTAATGCAAGACAACAGAACAATGGGACCTTAGAAAAGAAGAAACCAAGATCTCTAGGATCAAAACTGTGTCCTCTAACAAAGTAGTAGCTACTAACCAAAGTTGTAAATAGTAAAGTACCATCCTTGCTTACAAAATGTAGCGGCGTAAAGTGTAAAATAGCATGAAAACAGTAAATCTTCCTATAAATCCACCACTGGTAGTCTACAATGTGGTGACCAAACTGCACTGCAATCATTTTGTCAGTTTCCTAAATAAAACCCTTGCTTTAAATGTAGCCTCAAAGAAAACTTGTTAGCCAAACCTCAAAGAAAGACAGTTTCCTCGTATTGATTTCCAAATGTTGCTATTTTTGACTTTGTGGCTTGGCTTGTCACGAAAGTCCTCAGTCATACTCTGGCCAAACGTGACGGTCATCAAGTGAGGAAGAATGTATAAAAGTGCTTTAACATGTTAATGAGAGCAGCAGTAGTGCAAAGACTCTTGGACCAAACCTTTAGGAAAAGATGTATCGTTTCAGAGACTCAGGGAATTGAGATGAAGAGGGATTTAAATATAACTACATTTACCGAACATATAGTCAAAAGAGTAAGATGAGGAAAAAAACGTATTAATATCATAAAATAGAGTTAAAACCAGACAATTATCAGTTTTCTTCATGTCTAGAAATAACAAACGAATGGAAACTCAATGCAAATATCATTAAATATGCAGAAAAACATGACTTAGATTAGATAATAGATAAACAGAGCTGAGACAAATTTATAAGTAATCTGGAAACTTCTGATCACAAATTGAGGGGGGATGTCCAGTGCCTTGCTCAAGGGCACCAATGCAGGGCAGGAGGTGAACTGGGACCTCTCCAAGTAGCAGTCCACACTCCATATTTAGGTCCGGTCGGGGGCTTGAACCGGCGACCCTACGGCTCACAGTCCAAGCCCCTATTGACTGAGCCACTGCCAGAGGAGGAAGGTGCAAGCGATGAAAACTTTGAAACGATTCAGTCACAGACGCTCTGTTTCACACCCTATGAACACTTAGTTTAAAATGAATGTTTCCTGAGTTTCAAATCACATCTTTAAACTAATGTATACATTGTTTAACAGCATCTTCATTGCTGGAGTAGAAACAGGGTTGGTTGTTTTTAGTTGTTTAGTAACAGTGCTCTCCTGCTAGTAATCCCCAAGTTGCAGATAGAACAGTAATCTGATAACATGTGTTTTCATGTAACTGTTCATTTAGTAGCTTTTGCTCTTGACAAAAGCTACTCTTCCCGGGGACCGACACTTAAAACAATACAACAACATTCAAGACATAAGTCCTGACATCATTAACAACATCTTGTAGTGATCACTTATTAATACACTGGGTTACATAATTCACACACGGAACTTTGGGGTAGGGGTGTGGTTTCCACACGGACATATATGTGTTGTTGTCTATGTATGTTGTGTGCCCTCCTGATTCTCTCTCTTGTTGTCCCGGGCTGCGACCCGACAACACCTCCTTAATAAAGTACCCTTCTGCACCTTCGATGCACCGCCTCCGACTCCCATATCTCCTGGCACTATATTGGTGACTCTGACACGTCTGGGAAGTTTCCGGGACGAAGCCGAACACGGCAAAAGGAACTCCGGTTCCTTTCTCGAAATGCCGGGGATTTTTTGGAGACGTCCGTGGCTGCCACCGGCACGCGGACTGAGGCTCGGTGCGTGCTCCGCAGAAGGCTGGAGACGTTGCTCGCCGTTCCCGCATCGGGGGGACGATGCAAGACCTGCTGGGTCGACCAGCAACCCCATGGCTACTTCATGGAGCTGTTTCTCCGGGGCGTGCGGCTGCACGTCCCAGCGGCGCTAGCTAACCACGACTAGCAGCTATCCACGTGGGGCTAACGACGGCTAGCAGCTATCGATGGCTGCCAGCTAACGGCCTCAGCTAACGGCTAGCTGCTAACGGCTAGCTGCTAACGGCTATCGAGCTTTTCCTGGTGCCTGAGAGGAGGTTTGACCATGTCTGGTTGGCCTCGTGTGAATCCTCTCGCTATTTCGCCCACCTGTTTTTGACCGTGGACAGTACGGCCCTTTTTGAGCATTTTCTGGTGCCTGAGAGGAGGTTCGACCATGTCTGGTCGGCCTCGTGTGAACACTCTCACCTGTTTCACCACCTCGACGGCGGCTTCAGACGCCACTCACGCTCATCGACGCCTGGGTGGTGCACTCCTGGACCCCGTCTCGCCTCGGCGGTTTCGGACGTCCCCATGCCTTCACCGGCCCGTGGGTGGCGCGCTCCGGGACCCTGCCTGGCCTCTTCCCTCGCCTCGACGGTTTCGGACGTCCCCATGCCTTCACCGGCCCGTGGGTGGCGCGCTCCGGGACCCTGTCTGGTCTCTTCCTTCGCCTCGGCGGTTTCGGACGTCCCCATGTCTTCATCGACCCGTGGGTGGCGCGCTTCGGGACCCTGCCTGGCCTCTCCTCTTACCGCGGCTCACGGTTCATTTCGACGGCGGCTCCGGACGGCGCCCCGTCTGGCCTCTCCCCTGTCCACGGCTCCTTCCTCCCGGGGATGCCTCAGCGCCTGCTGAGGACTTCATGCCCGCCGCCGCGGCACGTCTGCCTGCGGCCGGGTGGCTCTCCTGCTTCCCTGGGATACCTCAGCGCCTGCTGAGGACTTCATGCCCGCCGCCGCGGCACGTCTGCCTGCGGCCGGGTGGCTTTCCTGCTTCCCTGGGATACCTCGACGCCTACTGCGGCCCCGTTCCGGCCCGTCTTCCAACCCCGGTGAGGATACCTCTCACCTGCAACCCCACCCTCCCTCCTGCGGCCCCCTTCCGACGGCCCGTTCCATGGCCCGGCCCTCACCTGCAACCCCACCCTCCTCGGCCCCTGTGGTGCTTCCTCCCGGACGCGGGGATTGTGCCATGTTTGAATTCTGGGGGGGCTTGTGTAGTGATCACTTATTAATACACTGGGTTACATAATTCACACACGGAACTTTGGGGTAGGGGTGTGGTTTCCACACGGACATATATGTGTTGTTGTCTATGTATGTTGTGTGCCCTCCTGATTCTCTCTCTTGTTGTCCCGGGCTGCGACCCGACAACACCTCCTTAATAAAGTACCCTTCTGCACCTTCGATGCACCGCCTCCGACTCCCATATCTCCTGGCACTATAATCTCCACCATCATCAACAATCTCATCCACTTTCAACATCAAACTCAGCCAAGACCGACTGCAGAGGCCTGTACTACGACGCGGGTTATCAAGTGGATCACTCAAGCCAGCCGTGTCCTATCTAGTTAGGTGCGCGTTCACATGAAAGGGGTGGTATCTGGAGCATTCGACCAATCACAAACATGGAGAAGCGTACTGACAGCGCAGCGTCATACTTCCTGAATGAAAAGTCAACTATAATATTAGACATATGAAGAAGTTCAACTTTAAACATCCATGACTTAAACTCTTTATCCAGGATCAAAGCCACATAGCTGCACCTGCAAGGTGAACACAGCTGGTAACAGAACAAGTGTTTGAATGCGTACATTAACAGGTTTATGATATCACTGCCTGTCTAAAACACGATCTGACTTTAATTACATTTGTCTCGAGTGTTTCCTCAACTTAATGTGTTGCTTAAAATAATACTTCTGCATACAGTATGTGACACTGTGAGTGTTGCACGGCCAGATACGGCTCAGCTGACTCAGATAAGGAAATATATGATACATTATGAAGTGATATGCCGCGGACTGTACTTAATGTTACTCTGATCCGGTTACTTATGTTGTGGCAGATATTTAAGTAAGCTTTCTTAACGCTAATGTTATAACAGTCAGATTGCTCTGAAGATGGAGGTGATATTCTATTTATGTTCACGTTCACAGTCGGTGATTTTTGCCGGCCGTCTTTCCTGCAACGGCAGTTTTTCTGTATTTCCTTTCTCCTGTAATATGACTTGATCGCTTTAAACTCCGCACACTGAGCTCTGATTGGTCAGCAGGCGGTGCTTTCACTGAGTTGATCTCTTAGCCTGCAACCTAACCTGCTCCCGACCAGGTTAGCCGCTAAGCATAAGTTACCATGGAGATCTAGCCTGCTAAAAAGAGAACCAGCGTCGTAGGACCGGAAAGCCGGAGTTTTCCCTGAAGTTAGCCGGCTAAGCGAAAATCCTGCTTCGTAGTATACCCCCCAGGTCTTGGCTGCTGTAAGGGCATCCAGTTTTCTTTGTTTGCTTCCTGATATTCATAATTACATATAATCCCTTATTCCCCAAGCCTGCAACAGAACACAAAAAGTGTGTTTCAGAGGGTTAAAAGATGGGTGAAGAAGACATACATGTGTTTCCAAAATGTATAGAAGAATATCTCTGGGTTGAGGTAAGTGATGTGTCATCTCCCCCGTCAGTTACATGAAGATTGATCATCCAGATGTATAGGTTAGAGGTTCAGGGGCCACACGAGGGAGTCAGCACTGGTGAACATCGAGGAGAAGGCAGCAGGTGTCTGGCTATCAGGGACTTGGATCCAAAAGGAGGGTCACGCTGCTTTATGACATCTTTGATAAACTATGAGTGGCTTATTTAAACCATAAGTGCTGGTTGACAAGGTGTTGTTTTTTGGGGTTTCCATGATATGTTCTGAAACATGTATTCTTAAAAGGAAGAGGTGAATGAGAGAGAAGTTTCCTTGAGCATCTTTTCTAAATAAATGAAGATACATTTGTGTTGGACACATTAAGAAAAGGCCCAACTCTTGGAGGATAGAAGCTGTAGTTGGCGTAAAGAAGTGGAATTCTTTGCCGAATGATTTAAAGGTCCCATGTCATGGCCATTTCTACTGATCATAATTCCATTGTTAAGGTCTACTCAAATAGATTTATATTGTGCAATTTTCCAAACTCACATTGGTTTCTCATACAGCATCTCTGTATAGTACACACACACACCCGCAGCTTGGCTGGGAGTTTGTGATGTGTGCTCAGGCTGAGTTCCGCGGTGTCTCGCTGTCGCGCCGACCCCACACCAGTGAGCCAGCTCACACTGTCCGCTCCTCGCAGCAGCGAGCTTCGCAACGTCCCGCTGTGTGTGTGTGTGTGTGTCGGCTCCGCGTGTGTGTCGGCTCCGCGGACGTCACTATATACCCAAGAAGAAAATCTCCAACGAGGCGTTCTGGGGCAGCATAGAAAGGTCTTTTCTGTGTTAGAGTTTTACTCGCTACAGGGTGTACTTTGAGGGTTTGTGACTCTGCAGACCGTTTACATGCAGAAAAACCTACACACACAAGGGGACGGGTAATAACCAGAAAAGCATGACATGGGACCTTTAAAGGGTTTAAAATTGTTATGTTTAAAAGATGGGTACCACTTTACAATAAGACTAGCCTTATAAAGGGTTTACGAATAGTTTGTAATTCATTTATTAATTAGGTTGTGAACACTTTATAAATCATTAATAAGCTTTTATAAGACAGGAGATAAACAGGGCGACTGTGACCGGTTGCTTGCCAAATAGTGAGCCCACATTTATCTGGACTGCTAAGCCTTATATTGGCTACCTAGCTTACTTCGTCTCCTTCATCAGCCAGCATCCTTGGTATCTGTTGCTCACTGAGTTGATTCTCGCTAGTAGCCAATATAAGGCTTAGTCATCTTGCCAAATAGTGAGCCTGTGTTGATGTATGAAAACTATGTTAGAACTGGTTTATAAATGGTTCCTTTATGAATCCTTTATAAGGGTAGTCTTATTGTAAAGTGGTACCAAAAAATGTATAAAGAAAGCGTAATTAGACCGTATGAATTTGACTTTTGATTGTGTTCTGATTTTATGTTTCAGTATTTGTAAGCAACTGTGACTGAAAGAATATTACTTTTATTTAACTTTGTTATGGTTATTTCATTTGTAGGGTTAGGGCTTAACCAGTATGTAGGAGCCATGATCGCTGTTGATTGGTTGGCTTGGGTCACATGGGTATGGTTGGCACTCATTATAATCCTGTTCACCTGTGTGAGGTGTGAGTGTGTGGAAGACACCGCCGTTGTACTTTTTTGTTGACCGCAAGACTACAATTGCTTGGATTATAACAATGTATATGTCTGATCACCGGGTTGTTTAATTAAACTACCATACTACGAAACAGATTCTCAGATCTCAGTGAGTACTTTTTTTAGCGTGTCATACAACAGCAAACAGGCGCGGCCTGAGTTTCCTGCTGTCGCTACACAGTATAAGGGAACATGTTTTGTAATTTGTACATGTTTTGTTTTAAAATAACTGCCATGTGTGGAATAAATAAATAAAAGCTCCTATAGAGACTTATCAAAATAATTGCATGCAGTCTGTTTGCGTGCGGGAGGCCTGTGTAAAACATCCGAATGCACAGCAGCTGAACCGAGGCAGAAATGTTCTTCTTGACGCCAATGTGCCAAAAGTAACACTGTTCAGATGCACAAAGGATGTGTTTCCATGAACGCAGCGCCTCCACTGAGGGTCACATTGTGTTTGTGTTGTGAGAGACAGCAGGGGGGGGTTTACAGGTACATGAGTAATGAGATATACTCAGTTAATAATAAAAGCACTCTGAGAGGTGTTGTTCTGCACGAGGGGAAGGTTTATCACGGGGCACATCTGGAACTTTTTAGGATTTATTCTATTTAGGGTTGGGGAGTAACTTATTACATTTAACCGGATTACGTGATGAGGATACAAGTGTGCATCTATGCCTACTGCCTGAATCTGCTGAATGAAAGGCAGGTTTTCCTATCAATAAAATCTCTGAGCAGAGGACACATGTTTGATCCTTAATATCTTGGTTTCTTCTTTCCTAAGGTTACATGTTCTGTTGTCTTATATAATACATTAAAGTCAAAAACGTATCGAGGTTACTTTTCTCATGTATTCATTTGCATTGCATATATGATAGCAATATCAATAATAATTCAATAATAGTCAATAGCATCTCTACGGCATACCATCCAACCTCCTCAATAAACTCCAACATATCCAGAACTCTGCTGCCCGCCTCCTCACCCACACCCGCTCCCGAGACCACATCACTCCCGTCCTCCAGAACCTCCACTGGCCCCCCGTCCGTCAAAGAATCAACTTCAAAATCCTCCTCATTACTCACAAAGCCCTCAACAATCAGGCCGCCCCGCCCCTACCTCACAGACCTGCTGCACCACCACACCCGCTCCCCTACCTCACAGACCTGCTGCACCACCACACCCCTTCCCCCTACCTCACAGACCTGCTGCACCACCACGCCCCTTCCCGCTGCCTCCGCTCATCAGAAGCCAACCTCCTATCCATCCCACATCAATCACCGGACCTGGGGGGACAGAGCCTTCTCCGTCGCTGCCCCCTCCCTCTGGAACTCACTCCCCCAACCCATCAGAGACTGCACTGACCTCACCACCTTCAAAAAACTCACAACTCACCTCTTCAATCTGGCTTTTAATGTGTGATTGTTTTTGTATTATTTAACTTTAACTATATATTTATTTGTTGTTCCTTCCTTTTCTTTTCCCTTCACTATATCTGTAAAGTGTCTTTGAGCACCTGTAAAAGCGCTAACTAAATAAATCTATTATTATTATATTATTATTATTATTATAAATGCCATTAATAACAAGGTGTATATTTTGTATTTTGTAAATTGTGTAACTTGCTGCTGTTAAATATCAACCACCAATATGTGCTAGATGTGCAATATATATAGATGCTGTTAATAACTGTGTAATATATAAGCTGCTAAATCCTAAGAGCTGTTACAGGATGTGTATTTTTTTAAATGATGTAACTTTTTATTTTTTATTATATTTTTTATTATATCATAACTTAGTACTTTTGTAATGCATGCCACATATTTAACATATGTAACATTAAGCTGTCTGTGGCTTTTGTTCCTGCTGTAACTACGCAATAGAGGTTTCCAGGACCTATAGCATCTGGTAGACATGTATTCTTGTTTTGCATTTACCCCTGCTTAAGAGTGAAAAACAATCCCCTCCGTGGGACTAATAAAGGTATTCTGATTCTGATTCTGTAAAAGCGCTAACAAAATTAATTTATTATATTATTATTTAATATTGAGACAATTCTCTGTATTCTGCATTTTGTATATTTTGTAAGTAACTGCTGTTGACTAATCTTTCTTTTTCTTGTGTACTTTTAGTTTTTATTTGTATTAAGAAAAAATGCTTTTGGTCGTACATATTGTGTATTAATCTCAATAAAAATTGGGTCGCAAAAAAGATATTGAGACAATTCAAAGCAATCAGGTTACATGGTGGTGAAAAGGTTCCCTCTCTGATTACAGAGGGAGCAGACTTGTGTTCTCTGCAGAGAAACATCGACCACCGTGTCCCGATCCCTGCTTCTCTCATTAGGTGTTATTGTCATTACCTGTCAGTACAGTACCTCCCCTGGCCAATTTCTCTAAGGACCAACGCTCTTCCTTACTTTAAAAAGAAAAAGATTGAAGTACTTGGACATTAAATAAATCAACAAATCCTCCATTTCCCCTCATGTTAAAAACATTAGGCGAAGAGAGTGCAGATCAATAACTGAGTCAGCAGGCCTCCACTGTGTCTCTATGTGGAAGTGTTGGGTCTCAGACCTCAGTGGTTGGAAATGTTCCTCAACCCTGAAGGGATTTACTGTTTCTTCCTTAGTAGATGGAAATTGAGTCTCTGGCAGGAAACATTCATATTTGCTACATCTTTCCATACATCACCTTTGTGACGAATGGACTTAGGAAATATGAATGCAACTTGTGAAACAGCTCATCTTATATGTCCTAGAAGAATGACCGTATTGCTCATCTCAAAACCTCTCAACTGCTTTTATAGTCAACTAAAACTGGCAAAATGACCAGAAGTGAAAGATATTTTATATTGCAACATCCATCATTTTAATAAACCACAGAGAACTGCCATAACAGGAAACAGTGTGCAGCTTTTTTGAACATATGACGGAGCGCTGCAGCAGAGCCAGCTAATAAAGCTGTAAAATCACTGAGGTTTGGCCATGAGATGTAATATTTAATGATGACATGTTCCACCTGATGGTTTGATGGGCTCACTCCCATCTCCCAATTCCTTCCATTAGTTCCTTTCATTCTTCTTTGGCCTTAATCAGAGCCACTCGTTTTTCTAATCTGCAGGATGGAAATGTAGGGGGGGGAATATGTAAAACTCGTTATGATTATTTATTATTCACTGGCTCTGTTGAACTGTGTTGCTGCAGCCGACTTGCTGTGGTGATGTGTGGATTTACTAAGAGATGATCAACTGTCGAGCACTACACACAAGGTTTTGTCATGTATGTTAGATTTGGATCTAATTATGAAATCAACCACAAGTCAAAGGACCTTATCTAATGTTAAAGGGGACATATTTTGCCTGGGTTCATGTTTGTATTTTGTGTCTCTACTGTGACATATCTCCATGCTTAACGGCCCGTCCACATGGCGGCGTGCGTTGAAGCTGCAACGCTTCTGCCCATTCACTTTGAATGGGGTGACGTCACGCTTTGCCGAACTGCATTGTGGGAGCGTTGCTCGTTTCAAAAGTTGAGCACTGTTCAACTTTTGAAGCTTCGACGGAAGCGTCAGCCAATCAAATCATATGCCAGTACAAGCTCTAGCCAATCAAACTGCATGCTTGTGTGTGATTGGTTGTTGGTCGAGCTTCAGACACGCACGCCGGCAAGCTTCAACGCACGCCGCCGTGTGGACGCTGCGTTAATGTTCAGAAAGCTCTTTATTGTTCTCATACTGCCTGTGCTGCAGCACTTCTTTTCACCCTCTGTCTGAAACCAGAGCCCAGTCTGCTCTGATTGGTTAGCTCTGTTGTGATTGGTCAACCGCTAAGCGATGTCCCGCCCCTTAGCCTATCACATACAATGTCTTACAAAGCCTTAACCAACAAGAAGAGGATCAAATATAAGACCTAAACCCATAAAATGATTGATCTGAGGAAAAATAGATCCACCATGTGCTCTTAGAGGAAAACAGAAGATCCTGTGAACTAGAGCAAAGGTCAAAGGTTGTTCATAGACAGCTGAGGAGTTTCAAGGAACCTGTCACAAAGAGGAAAGAGAGCCTCAACAATCAGCTCAGCAGTAAAAAGATAAGACAAAAGTGTGATTGTTTTCAAGATGTTCCCGTGAATTAAATGACAGCTAGCTCGAGAAAGGGATATCATCAATCATGGCTTTCAACTCTGGGAGGAAGAATACCATCTGCCATTAAGTCTTCACTCAAGCACTCAATAATGGAGTGAAGACACATAGAGCTAGTGTTTGAATCACAAGGAGGGGTGAGTTTACTGGCATTGTTAAAACACTGCAGACTATATCTGAAGAACCAGGAATCTTGTACATGTTGGTACGATGATGGTTGAATGTTTCTACCACCACACTCCAGCTTTAAATCTAACTTCTTGTGCTTTATCTCCAAGCCTCCGACTACATCTGGAAAGGTCATCCTGTTGCTTCACCAGTCACTTGGATGAAACATGGCCGTTGATTTCACTGACTTGTATTCAGCATGTACGGGACTTCATGGAATTTCATGACAGGCTGACATTTGTGCCTAGCAATGCTTCTCCAAAAAACACAAAATAATCACATTTAGTCCATTTTCTGCAACACGTGTCAAAAAGTCAGATTTGTATCCAGTGGTCTGACTGATGAAAGTCAAAATAAGTTTAGATTTATTTAGCTATCCTACTTAAAGGTAGGGTAGGTAAGAATGGAGAAACCAGCTCGAGTGCGCTAGAATTTGAAAGTACGCAGCCAAAAATAAATCTGCCCCTTCCTTCAGACTTCCTGACAGAGCCCCTCCTCCAACACACACGAACGCGCACATGACCAATGAGGGCACGAGATGGAAGGCTGACAGGCAGGTAGGCCATCCAGTTATTTTAGTCCGGCTCAGATGATTGGTCGTGCTTTTTACAGCGCCACGGCTTCCACAGATGACATTTTTTAATGTATTTATTGCTATCGGGATGTTAAGAGCATTCCATGAAATATAACCGAGGGGATTGATCCTCACCAGTGACCTTTTTACAACCGTTTCTCCATCAAGGAGGTGATGTTTTTACGCTTAGATTGTCTTTCTGCAGGATTATGGAAATGCTTCTTGACGGATTTGTATGAAACTTGGTGGAAGGGTGGAGCTTAACATTTAGGAGCCAGTCCAAGTCAAGGGTGGACACACTTTTGTTTACATTGGGAGAAGGAAGCTCAGAAACTACATTCATTTGGTCTCAGAATGATCAGACAAATGACTTCCCGACTAGTGAATTTAAGTCAACGCCCTTCAGTAGGAACAGCAGCTCAGAAAGTTGCCGAAAACGTATTTTCTTTTTGTGTAATACAAATATTACATTACATTTTATCCAAAGCGACTTACATACTCAATACTGTGGGCAATCCCCACAGGAGCAATTTGGGGTGAAGTATCTCAGGGACACAACGACATGCTGACTGCAGTGGGGTTTGAACCTGGGACCCCCTGATCCGAACACAAACGCACAACCCACTGCACCACACGTCTCAAAACTATACTAGAAACACTCTGCACAATAGTCCCAACACATCTTGTTTGTAGCGTTCATGTTGTCCAAATCACAACCTACAGTAAAGCTCATGAACACACCAAAGTTGGAAGAAAGTCTCCCAAATTAGGAAAAGTGGTAATCCAATGAGCATGTGACGCCTTGGCTGCAATCTCTGAATGCCACGCTAGTTCTCCTAATGCTAAAGCTAGATGTGCATTGCTAACACAAGTTCAAGGAGCATCCTTGGCTCTGGGAGTGCTCCAGTGCTACGGTAGGAATCTCACAGTGAGCTTTGGGAACACATGGTCAATCACACAGTCCGTTAACCTGGTAAACAATGGTGCCTCTTGATGCATTTGGAGAGACGAGGGTGTGCTTGTTTAGTGTGTGAGAACTTCCCAGCCATATGGCAGCCATTAGGCTCTAATGAGCTTCTTCCTCTGTTAGCTACGCTAAGCATGTAGCACTTTGCATTGCCCAGTCTGCTGTCCTCCTGCCAGGCATGATGCTTCCAAGCCTGTCTTGGCATGTGAAAGCTACTTCAACACACTTAACAGCAGACTTGATGAATGAGAACAGGAAGGTGAGATACACAATATTAGTATAACATTACATACCAGTGTTGGTTGCACGTTAAAAGGCTCAGCGGTAAACAAGGTCAAAGTTGAAATAATTCGAACCTTGAGCACAGCGCTCGGCAACAAATTCAAGATTTTTACAACAGGCAGCTTGAGTCACACAAAATGTCTACTGTTCAAATGCTTTGTTATCTGCAGAATTATAATAAATCCTCTCTGTGTGCGTCCTGGACATCCTATAGCTGACCATGTGATGGATGTACTTCCTTTCACCACACTTCGAAGTTTCGCTTCCTGTAAAAAGGAATAGAAAAAACACTAAAAGTGGAACAGCTGTAGATGACATTGCATGTGGAAAATAAGGAAAGGCTTGTGATTATGTTTCTCCCTGCAGCTTCAGTTGAACACTGAGCCACCTGGCTTTTACATCTTTTTAGAAAAAAAGTTTGTTTTGAAAAATCTGTCTATTCAGTATGGCAATTTATCTTCAAAACGCAGACAAACAATGTAGGACTTTGTAGGTGCTTTAGTGGCTTTTAAATTCTCAGGTGTGCATTACTAACTAAACATTGAAATGTGGGCTGTAGTGGGGCTTGTTTCTATTACTGGAATACCAGCATTTCACTTTCAACAGCTGACCATTTCCATAATGCATTGACTTGTTTCTGCTCATGTTCGGAGGTAGGTGTCCAAAGAAAATGTTTAAGGTGAAAAGTACTGATGATTCAATGACTGAGTTCACATTACACCAGTCCAGCCAACTTTAAAGAGCTGTGTTCATCTCTAAAGGCTTACATTGTTAATATAGTTTGCACTGACGCTTTTCAGTAACCTCTAATAAACTGTACGGAGAGCTTCTAGCCAAAGCAAAGACCAACCTGTCAGAGGTAATCATGAGGTCTAGACTGCAGTTCATCACGAAAATGAAGACCATCAAGACATCCTCACCTCAACACATTCAGCACCACATGCAGCAGCCATACTTAAAGAGGCCCTATTATGCTTTTTGGGGGATTTCCCCTTTCCTGTAGTGTTAAAGCATGGAAACACGTCACAGTAGAGGCACTAAATACAAATCTGAACCTGAACATTGGCATCATATGTCCACTTATAATCATTTTGGTTAAAGAATAATTTGAAACAAGACCAAAACTAACAAAAACACCACCATCATTACAGCCAGATGGTTCCTATCATATTCGAAACACCGTTTTCTGCACGCTTTTGACACCATCCGAGACCTTTAATCTGTTAAATCACAAGGACCCAGTGATCTGAATTGAACATACAATAAAGCATTTTATTGTAAGAGTCCTATAAATGTAGCCTTTTGTGTTACAGAAGGAGAAATACTGAGGACCGGGAGCTCTACAGTGAAACGAGCTGCATGGAAAAAGTCAGAGAGGACAAACTCTACGCATGGTATGTTAGTTATCATTCCAGATCTGCGAAAGACATCACTGTTCCCTGAAGTTGTGAGAACAACCGCAGAAGTAACTAAGACATCATCCTGTTTTTCAGATCATAAATCAGGTTTAGCACCATGATTATCCCCAACATGGATCTACGTCTAAATGTATTTATTATGTGTGTTATAACCACATCTCAGAATTTGACTTGACGGCATCTTTGAGCTTGATTACTTCCAGAAATCAGAAAGAAAATATGGTTTCTTCCCGTTTCAGTTCTTTTACAGGCTCTCTAAGGTTCAGTGCACTAGCGGCATACCAGTCAAATGAATACAAGGCAGATCTGTTCCTCGGACCAATAGAGACAGATGCAGGGATGTATGATATTACTGAAGACATGGGAAAGCCGTGGAGGAGAGAGGATCAAAAAAAGGAAGATGTCTCCAGATAATTTATCCAGAGCTTTCCCAAGAAGCAAATATATGTAAACCACATTCAAAAGCACATGTCTTAAATTATCCAAAGAATGGAGCAAAGGATAATCCAGGAAACCAACATTTGCTGGAAAATGCTATTCATCACGTCTGAACAGTTTCAGCAGGAGCAAGATGTAAGACTTTTTAAACCTCTTTTAAAGTCGAGAAACTATTTTCATGCGCTACTTTTTGATGACCTAGATCTGTTAAATAATGTTTTTTTAATTGTTGTGCAACATCTGCGAGAAAAAAAATCCTGAAAATCATAATTTCCCTTGTTGTAAGAAGATAGACTTGAGATATTTATATTTATGTGATATTTATAAGGCCATATTTTCAGATGAATGTACTCAATGCCTTTAAAGATTTGTTAGTATCCAGGGGGGGGTTCTGGTTGTGGCATTCCAGAGCTGTACAATGTATGTATAGCATGTTTTTTTCTTCTGAGAGGAACAGGAATAGGAACGTAGACATAACACAAGGGAACATGAGGAGGAATGCCCTGAGGTTTTAAAGCTCTGAGTCAGCATGTTTTCCCTCAATGTCCTCCTGCTCCCTAACTTCACTTACAGCCTGTACAAGGAGCCACAAGGCCACCCTGAGTCCTCACCACAGTCTACTATAAACTGAGATACAGCCACTGATCACTGCGGCTGTATTAAAGAGCACATATTATGCTCATTTTCAGATTTAAATTAATCTTAAACGATACGATAATACTTCAATGGTCAGATCAAGTCTGACATTTGACTTGCATCACAGCAGCTCCATGTGTAACATCAACAGAGACAAATATCAAGACACAATACATGAAAAACAAACATTTAACCCTTAGATGCATAAGTGGGTCTTTTGACCCGGTGAGGTGGTTTTCTTGAAGTATCTTTGTAATAAAAAAATGTTATCATTTCATATTCCAGCTATTCCTCAAAAAACATGTTTTGATATCATGCCATTGAAATTTTTAATTTACATTTTAAGACATTTTTGTTTTTGTATTACTACCTCAAGTTTCCATAAGTGGGTCAAAAATGACCCGCATGCATTTCCTATGGGATCCTACGGGAACCTTTGATTCTTATCACCTGTTGCTGTCAGGAATACATTCACTGTAGACCACACAGACTAAATCACACGTGACACCTCTCAGGAAGACTATTTTACACAACAAGATCTGATACCTGTCAGTATAATAATACATTATATTTGTATAGGGCTTTTCAAGGACTCAAAATCGCTTTACAATATAAGGGAAGGTTAGGGTGGGGGGTATCGGACTATCAAACTTGATCAACCGGCATGGATTGATGGGGGGGGGGGGGGGGGGCTATGAGTAGACAAGAGGAGAAGAGATGAGTTTTGAAAAGGGACTGGAATACTGTGAGGGTCTCAGAATAGCGGAGATCTTTGCCACAATATGTTCAAAACGTTTTTTTTTCAAAATGTAAAAAAAATGTTTAAAATTCTAAATAGTGAAAGATTAAAAATAAAATATTTCTAGTGTGAACCAAAATATAATACTAAATATTATACAAGTGATTTTTCTTAACCAAAATGACAAACATGGCATAAAAACACATATTATTCTAATACGGGTCCTTTTTGGGCCACTTATGGATGAGTGGTGAGGGTCCAGTCACTCGTGCATCTAAGGCAGTGGTTCCCAACCTGGGGGGCGCCACAGATCGCAGGGGGGGGCCAGGCCTCAGATGATTTGAGGCCAAATATCATATTTAGACTTTTCTTTTTCTTTTACTTTTTTTTTTACATATAATTGTAACGCAATACATGATTGTCACTAAAAGCCTTGTCTCTACATTACAATAAAATATAAAAAATAATTCATTAATTAGTTTTAATAAAAATTCAAGTTAGTATTAAAGGCATAAAAAGACAGAAATGTATAATTCTTTCTATATAAATGTTTCTTCTGCCCGTAAAGTGTCCAAACCAGGCTTGTCTGGATAAGCGCATTTTTAAAGCATAGTCATTGTCCATGCCTGTTTCAGATGGATTATTTGTCAGTTGCTCAGATCAGATCGGTCTCCTCCATTTTGTAGATTATTTACGACTTTTGAATCCACATAAACACATCGGCAAAATCCGGCTTACTTTGAGCATGTGTTTTAAACAGTTTAATCCCTTTGTGAATTGTTTCCACTTGCGCCGTCCTTTAATTTCTTCATACAGCGGGAATCCAAATGAATTAATCCTGAGTCCAATAACCATCAAAGTCACTCCAATAGTGCTCCTTGATTACGCTTTCATCCTCCTTTAACAAAATACTTCACATTCATCCAGTTTGTGACAGTAGTTGTAGCATTTTGAGACTTTTAAACTTTAATTACCGCTGCATGTCACACAAATCTGCCCAAATGCTAGGAGCTAACAATGAATGCTACTACAACTTTATCACATTGCCACACACACACAGACACAACCATATGTCACTTTAATTGAGTCACAAAGTAAGCTAAGTCTGTATGGTAGACAGCCCAAGGTCATGAGGATTAAACCCTCAAGTTCATATGAAGAAAGACGATTCCCATGTGGGGAATTGTGATTTACATCGCAACTGTAAAGCTTTCTGCAGAGTTCCCATAGGGTGAACACTTGGTAATAACACTGTCCACAGCACTTTTATCTAAATATAATTACTTTACCAATACATATTGTGGTGGGGATGTTGACTGGTTGATTTTGTTCATGGGTATAACACTAATGGGAACACAGTATGGGCTCTGGCAGTGTTTAAAGACTGGTTCATGTAGAATAAAATGTGAACAGACTTGGACCGTTACAGAAAACCACGATCAGTGCTGCCTTAATTTTAAGTTACGTTGCTGTCGCCGCAGTTCAAGCTGTTGGTACGCAGTGGAACGATCATTTTTAAATCAATAAAATAAAATCAATTGAAATCAATATTGTGAATGAAGTTATTTATTGTTGGTAGAAGTGGATAATTAACCGTATAATAAACCTCATTATGACCGGCTCGCTGCACATTACAGTATCCCTTAAATAGTGTACATATAATGCTGCTTTTGTGTTTCTGCATATATCGGCCAAAGTCAAAAGATTGTTAGGATTATGAAGTAACTTCTAGTGTCTTGTACTTTGTGATCACAACATGAAGCACCCCATTACAAAGCTAAACCCTTACAGAACAACAGGATCCAGCCTCAGGAATAACCACTCGACTGTAAAGTGCTCTGAAAACAGCCAGGCTTCTTTAGTGAGGACCAGATGGTTTCTGTCCTCACACCGTAACGGGTTCTCTTAACTTCATGCAGAGCCATGCACCAATTTAACCAAAGCAATGCCGAGTCCAAGGCTTAATAGAGTGAGACAGAGTGGCATTCACAAGCAGGAGTAACTGCAACGATTACAGAGCAGACTCTGGTGTCTCAGCACATGCTTGGGCTGAGTCCAGGCTGTTTATTACCTCACAGTGTCAACACCACAGCCTTGGTGTCAGCGGCTGACACACATTTCTAAAGACGGTGCCTTCTGTCTCGTATCAGAGATTGGAAGCAGGTGGCCGGCGGCCCCCACAACACACAGTGGGCTCCACCACCACAACTTGGCAGCGATACCAAAGAGAGCAGCGTTCAAGAGGCCGATCCACGATGGGTGTTGAAAAGAAGGGAGCAAAGCACGGATTCTGGCTTCAACTATTACCAGAGCCAGACTGCTCTTTAACATCAGCTCTCAGGGTAAATTCTCCCTCTACTGAAGTCATGGAGTGAGTTGTGTTGAAAAGGCACAAGGCTTTTCAACACAGTTATAGTGAGTGATCATAATGATCGTTCTACATATAACTTTTGCTGTTAAGGCCAAGCATTCATATTTGTTTAAAAAAGAAATACATTATTTCACGTAACTGAGTTTTTGGCCACTAGGGGGCATCTGAAACAAAATTATAAACAAAATAATGATGTTATACACTTTTCCTTGAATTAACAAACTAGTTATTTACACTTCCAGCGGTTACAAAGCAAATTAAATATTAATTTGGATTCTTGTTTCCGTCCACCCGGCAAAGGTTATACCATTATTCACTCTTATGTTTGGCTCTAGTCTCCATTAACTGTCTCATTAGCCAACACAGTCTCACGGCATTTCGTGTTATAGTCACGAAATGAATTCACCAACACGATTTTCGCATTTTTTTCGTGTCACACAGAACGATTTTTAAAAGTAATGTAAATAATAACAAATTTGAATGAAAAAGAGATTTGAAAAAAATACACATTTCAGTATTCTGACACAGAACGATTTTAGGAGCAATGTATTTATATTGCTAGCATGTTTCGTGCCTGCACCAAATAATAACAAATTAGAAGGACATTTTTTTTTTCTAAATACAGATTTCAGGATTCTGAGTCTCTGAGCCATTTATTTTCCTCGCGGACGGCAAAAAAACTCTAACATTATACAATTTAAAATAAAAGGGTTTGGCCTGGGAGCGCCTTGGGATCCCCCAGTCAGAGCTGGTTGATGTGGCCAGGGAAAAGGAAGTTTGGGGCTCTCTGCTGGAACTGCTACCCCCGCGACCCGACTACGGATAAGCGGAAGAAGATGGATGGATGGATGGATGGAGGGTTAGGCTTAGGGTAAGATTTTGAGTCAGAGTTAGGGTTAGGGTTGTTTTTATGAACCACACAGCTTCTGGTCTTCCAAGACCCGACCGGACAAAAAGAAAAAGGAAACAGGAAAAACCGACAGAAAGACAGACCGTAATGCAAAATACTTAAATGCAACAACAGGCATTACATGCTGTGTGCTTATGATAAGAACACATGGTAAAGCATAGCAGGAAACATAATACATCTTGATCGACATCTTCATGAGCAAACTTCCAATCCAGTTGCCTATAAATTATTACTCCAACAGAAATCTACAGAGGTCAGAATTCCTGCCTCTCTACTAAATCTGCGTGTTCTCCATCGTACATGATTCACAGACAGGACTGTAATAAGTCTGTCACTGAGGAATGTTAACGCTCACAAAGCAAATCTAATAATACAGAGGACTCCCTGGTGGATTGGTGGTGGTTCACTGTGCACACACATATCTCCAGGTTGAGCTACGGTTGCAGTCTCTGTTGGTAATTATGTTACACTGGAATGTACAATCCATGGCTAATATCCACACGCACACACACACACACACACACACACACACACACACACACACAGGTTTCATGATTCTGCTGCTAGTTCTGTCCATCAACTTTTTGGGAATGGCCCATTTTTAGATTTACTGTTTCAGTGATGCGATACAGTAAATGTTCCTTCCACTTTAAGTATAGCTTAGCATTATCCAAAGTAATAAACCCTTTAAACCTTTTAAAAGATAAAATATTATTATGAGTCCTGAGACACATTCTTCTGCTTTCCTGCAGTGTGTTATATGGGTTCTGTGCATGTAAATGGTCTGCAAAGGCTAAAATCTGAAATGTCCCTCCAGAGGTAGTTCCTCTCCCACCCTGCCTGAAACACCTCCATTGGACTCCTTTTATTTATTTCCATAACATAGTGACATCACTTCGTAAAACCCATGCTTCTATTGGCTAGCACTCCAACACATTGTATGTGATCATCGCCGGGACATCGCAGAGCCGGCCAGCTAACCAATCAGAGCAGATTGGGCTCTGGTTCTAGACAGAGGGTGAAAAGCTAAGCCAAAATCTCTCTGTGTATTGCTGTAATTGTTTTAATGAGTCAATCTTACACAATATTGTATAACTGAGGTATCGTTATGCCACTCAGCATATAGTAAACGCATATGTTGCCTTTATACAGTATAACACTGAAACTTAGATAATAGTATAACTGTAGTCATATTTTTTATCTGAACTACACTAATAAGAATTTAATTGCGATTATTTTCTCTCTAAAATACCTTGAGACCCGGATTAGAACAAAGCCTACAACACAGGATTATTAGTTCATGTCCCTGCACTGAACAGAGGTTCAGTGAGTACACTTTGCTGAACACAGGAGCTTGGCTGACTGTCTCCTTGTATAATGATTTTGGCAGAAGAGTGACGATAAATCAGCCGTGCGGGATGTCAGAAGGAAAACCGCTTTACAGAAGGAGACGAGTGAGATGAGTTGAAAGCACAGGATGTACAAGAAACCTAGAGGAATTCTGATTGGATCAAATGTCTATCGGTTTTCTATCTGTCACTCCGATGTGTGAAAACCAAAGAGGCCATGTCAAAACAAACGCACGGGAGAACTGCCTCCAACAAACAACGACACATTCCTGTGAAATGTCTTAGCAGGAGGAAGAGCTGTGTGTGTGTGTGTGTGTGTGTGTGTGTGTGTGTGTGTGTGTGTGTGTGTGTGTGTGTGTGTGTGTGTGTGTGTGTGTGTGTGTGTGTGTGTGTGTGTCTGTGTGTGTGTGTGTGTGCAGACGCAGACTGCAGGGCATTGGACAGTCGGAAGAACAGACGCTAACTAGACAAGAGGGACCAACAGCTTTTGTACAATCTCACTGGTCACACATTCAACATTTGTCTTACGTCAACTTCCTTTCTACGTGAAAGAAGGGGCAAAATAATATTGCAATTTACAGCATCCTTGCGATTAATGCTCAACTTTTTTTAGACGTTCAAGGCAAAAGTTCCCCTCGGGTGTCCTTTACCGGATTTCGTAAGTTTGACCCTATTCAGTCCGTGATTTGACTGTGCCCTAAGCCTGAGGTTATTGCGGTATTACAGTACACCCTGTTTTATAGTCCTCTATTTAGGATTCTCAACACTCAAATGTAATGTATATGTATATTGTGTTGGCCATGAGGGTTGTGCAAAAGGGTCAAAATGTGTATATGTACATGTGTTAATTAATATATGTTAATATTTTTGATCATGTACTATGTAGTTTGTATGATTTGTAATTGTTATCTTCTGTGGAACTGCAGTATGGAGACCAGAACACATTTCCTTTCGGGCACATGAAGTTTATCGCATCATAACACCATTTTTTTCTTATTATTATGTCGTTTTTGTTCTTAAGTTAGCTTTCAGGTATTTGAATACAATTATGTTGGTTAGAATCTCTGATTATACATATTTAAAGATGAGCGGCCTATAACATTTGTGCAATATATGCTTATTTGCCCTCTGTATAGCTCAAAGCATTGATACACATTTGATATCTATACAGCAAAGCTAGCAGCCAATGAGCATAGCACTTAGACTGGACATTATCCAAAAGCAATAAATCCACCTTTTAAACTGATTAATGCGTTATATCTCATTTGTTTATGTCCTTGAACAGTAAACCAGTGGAGACTCCAGGAGGTTACTTCTTGCTCCCAGGCAAGAAACAGTCTAGCTCCTCGTAAAACAGCAAATTGTCATCAAGCTGTGTTAATTGGTTCGCTTTAGAGGTGCTGCTAAGTGGGTTTTGCTACTGTTGGCTGGCTGTTTCCCCCAGTCTTTATGCTAAGATAAGCTAACCAGCTGCTTGCTGTGGATTCATATTTATAGACATGAGAATAGTATCGATACTCATCTTACTTCCCTATTCTGAATATGTTTTTTGCATTTAAATGTGTGGGATTTGTCTTGTTTTTAACCATATGAAGCCAGAACTGCATCCCCTCATTAGCATAGCGTTTTATAGAGTGGAGCCTCAGCTGGGATAGCCACAGCACTCCAGACTCCAGCCGCCTTCAAAGGAAAACATTCCTCTTACCCAGAGAGCAATTCTTCTACCTTTAACTACCCAGAGACCCCCCATAGAGCAGACTTGTCCATTCGCTCTACACTACAGGCTCATTCTGCCTCTTCAAACTGAAAGCATAAGGTCTGAACGTGGCCTATTAAAGTTGTAACAACATGTTGTCCGATGAGGGACTAAGTCAGTTCACAAAACATGAGTGAATACCTGCAAGTGGAGTATGCAGGTTTAAAAACATGAATGAACTCACCATACTGGCATCGCGTCCCTTTGAAGCCCAGGGGACACTGACAGATCTTGTCTCCAGTCTCTGCGCACTGGCCTCTATTGAAACATGTATTTGCACTACACACCCCTGCAGAAACCACAAATCACATGTTACAGGGCTGCAGGATGGCATCTGGCTGCAGTGTCTTAAGCTCCTCTCAGATGTTGCATTTTAACATTTTTTTGTTTATGTCCTAAGTTTAGTATGTGTTGTTGTAAATGGTTGTATTGTGCATATAAGTTATAACAGTAAAACCTTTGAACCTTTGAAATGTAACCTTGTTTGGGTGTACTTTTAGAAATATTGAAGATCTAGTCAGGATGGCTACATTCCTGCTTAATTGTTCCAGGTGAATTGTTGTACTAAATATGAAATATAAATACTCTATACACACACAAACACACATATATATATATACTATATAAAGGTTTGTTGGCATCTTATGTGATGCATATAGCATGTGTATAATGCTTTCACTCACTATGCAGACAGCCCATCTCTTCACCCTCCTGTCTCCAGCCAGGGCAGCACTTATAGACTGTGTGTGTGTCCATGTTGTACACCTGCCTGTACACTGTGTAGTATGCTGTCCTGAGGAGGAGAAATGTATGTTAAAGTCACAATATTACATTATAGGTCCATATATATATGGCCTGAAAATAACGTGAATATTACAACTCACTTTAACATGGTACAGCTCAAACGGATCTCAATAAATTGTAATGTAAACACATTTCAACATATAGGACCATAACAAGTAGTGTTTTAATAATAGACCAGTTTGACATATTCCGAGCTGCAATGGTTTCCATTCAGATAAAGCTTTAAAATAAGGATCTCCAATCGCACCGTGCACAAAAAGGGGGAGAAGCTCTCTTTTCCAGCCCTTTATTCCAGCTGAGATTATGAATGGCAAATGACCAGAGAAACTCCAGGTTATATGCAGCCGGTGTTAAACAGTCCTTCACGACTTGGCTTTCTGCAGCTGTGCTTATGAATGAGATCTCTTTTCTATGGAATTCAACTGGTACAACATTGGGAAACTATTTCTGCTGTTACCTTCTCTCATAGCCCATGCACCATCTGTGGCTGTTGCAGCCCTGCTTCCACACTTTCACCATGCGGGTAAAAGCCTGGACACAAGGCTGACGTGCCCCCAACATAGACATCTCCTGGTCAGCACACACATTCGGCCTGAGCATGGAAGCACACACACAAACACATGAGAGAGAAACAGGGACAGGTGCAGTTAAAACAGTTTTAAGACTTGCAATGGAAGAAAAATATCATATAGTGTTATGACTTTTAAGAGCAAGCATTTAATTACATTTCATTTTGCTGACGCTTTTTATTTGTTAAGGTACAAGGGAAACAGGTGTGTTTCTTCAGTTTGCAACGGAAGATATAGACTTTCTGCTGTCCTGTCTGTTTTTCATTGTTGTACTTGAGGTACTTGGATGTTGAGGTGGGCTATATCCCTTCCCTTCCAATGGTGGTCTCAGCCAGCTGATTATGTATTCCAACATACATGAAGTAACACATGTTTTACACATGTTTAGTTGCATGCACATCATACTATGACAGACACATTGTTTGTAAAACAATTATACAGTTTCCTGTTTGGTGCCATGGGCTTGATTAAACTCACAAACATCCAATTAACCTCCAGGGGAAATTAAAACATTTTTCTACAAAATTGTTTGCATGAATGAGTCGGTTATATAAAGTTAGACACTTGTGTGTACAGCAGCCTGTGTGTTGTTGTCATGTCTGCAGGTAAACTATCCAGAGGTGTCCTCCTGCACAACACATCTGGCTTCAATACAGAGCAGCCTGAAGTTAACTAGAGGAAGTATTCCGCTTCTCCTGTAATGAAAACGATTCCTCCAATCATCATGCCCTGCACAGCCCATTTAAATGGTAGAGGACTTTGCAACAAAAAAAAATCACATTCCAGTGTAAGCTATTATGCAGAAGCACGTTACTGCATTGCTAACACACACATGCATCCTTATGGGACCTGAAAGAGCGACGCCTAGTGGGAAATAAAGAGAGTACACTATAAGGTAAAATAATTACTGACTATACTTACATTTGTAGCCGTCTTTGAACTAATAAAACACGTACACATATAAATGGTTCGTGTACAAATAGGATATAACGTTTGCATCTGTGTTACTCTAAATCATGGAACGTAAACACATGTGTAATCATCTGATTATTCAATTAGACGAAGTGCAAATTAAAACGTTATCTATAATAAAAAGCGTCACTTACATGCCAGGCTGCAGCTCCGAAGATGATGCAATGAAGTGCAAAGTGCAAAATAATACCACACAGAAAATGTCTGAGAACATAATGTCAGCCGGTTACAGACACGGAGAGAAAAAGTGAAGTTGACGCAGCCTCTGTGTCCATCAAATGTAGAGCATCCTGATATTTCTGGAAGTCCGCATTAAGTCATGACTCAAAAGTTGATGTTTGTGTCATATCGATATTTCCCAGAGATCCAGACGTGATTTCCCGTTCACTGGTTAAGCAGAGGGACGACTGGTCTGTCAATCGCAGTATTTGAATGGCTCCTTGAACGCACCACCCACAGTCACTGAGAGGCCACCTCCAAAACCCCACCGACATTGATCTGGGAATTCAATATTGTTTAGGCACTTTTGTATTAGACTATCTGTTTAATAAACACACGATGTGGCAGTAAGTAAAGACATGTATGCAAGAGGGTGTTCTAAATGTATCGTATTCAGAAATACTGTGGCTGAAAGTGGGAGTGGATTAAGTCAAAAAGGAGTCCTTGCAAGGGGTTTACTTGAAACAAAACTAAGTTATTGAACGAAGGTTTAAATAACAAGCAAGTTGATTTTTTGGATCAATAATATCAGAACTGATGGCTGATGTGGGAAGTATGTGATGCTGTTGAGTTTTTAAGGGTGCAAAAATAAAGAGATGACCATCAGCTGACGAACCCACAATGGATGGTTGTCAGATAATTGACCAAAACAGCCTTCAAGACAGTGAGAAGGGCATCAAATTAAATGAAAACCTTTCACTTCAATGCAGTCTAATTGGCACTATACTACAGTATGTACTAAACTGATAAATAAACAATTCCTAGTTCAGAGAAGGATATTATTTTAATAATATATCTAATACAAAAACTGATGCATGATTAAAAATTCAAATATAGAAATGATTCTGAAGTAACTAAACTTTATTTATACGGTTTGTTTCCCAGATATTACTAGATGCTCTTCAAAGCAAACGTAGAAAAATAAAAACATCAACAAGAGATGACATTAAAAAAACACACAATAGGCTATATTAAAAGTACTGTAAAATGTATGAATTATATTAGGTCTAAATCAAGCAATATGTAGTTGCCCATTGAAACAAAACAAAAAAATTGACTTCAAACATGAATATCTTACCTTTAATCAAAAAAAGTTCAAACACACATTTCATTAACAAAAATCTCGAGCTCCACCAGGCTGAGGAACAGCTTCCTCCACCAGGCGGTCAGGATGCTGAACTCTCTCCCCTCCCTCCCTCCCTCCCTCCCTCCCTCCCTCTCTCACCCTCTCTGACATCTCTCCCCTGACCTCTCCACCCTGCCTCCCACCTTTCCCCTCATCCCCAAATAGTCCTGGACTTTAACCCCCCCCCCCCCCCACACACACACACACACACACACACACACACACACACACACACACACACACACACACACACACACACACACACACACAACCTTCCCTCATCCAGCAGCAGTCACTTTTCTACCCATCTCCGCTGCTACTGCACTGAAACTGTACTTTGAACATTTTTCTATTTTGCACAAAAAATACTTGCATTAATGTCAATTTATGTTCTGTGGACTGCGTTTTTAAATATATTATTAACTATTACTTAGTTGTATACCCCGTTTATCTAGGCCCTTTTTGTATCTTGTTTTATATGTCACACTGTGGGACTGCGGGAAACGGTATCTCGAGATTTCTATATGTATAACACATGTAGAAATGTTGACAATAAAGCTGACTTTGATATACTTATTTTTAAATCATGATTTTCTGTATAGTACCACAGTTATGTCTTACTTTAAAGTTAGTGAGTTAAAAGTGACATTTTGGGATAACCTTTTTTATGTTACATGTATATATGTTATATGTACCATACATAATCAATACGTTTTCAATACATCTCAAATTGACCAAGGCAAGGCAAGGCAAGGCCATTTTATTTATATAGCCCTTTTACAGCACATGGCGATTCAAAGTGTTTTACAGATTAAAAGCAAAAGACATTTAAGAACACCAGGTAACACCAGGTAAAACTTTTTTTTTTGTATTTACTTTAATATTTTTGACTTCAGTTTAGCGACGTCACTTCCTCCTGAGCTCCTGGTACTTCCTGCTTGAAGGACGGACGGCGGAAGAAGAGAGGAGGCTCCTCTCGTGTCAACATAAGGGAGATGCCTGACAGCTACATCATCTGTTATACTCTTAACCGTACCACTCTGGGTTTACTTTGAAGTTATTTTATTTCCTCTAAGATCTGATAAATATATTTGGAAAGGAAGCTAACCATAGCAACCAACCAAACGGTAAGATACTGAAACTACCGCGCTAGCTTGAAATGGCGCTAATGTGTTGTGTGTTAGCTGTCAAACTAAAACTATTGTAAGCTTTGAGATGTTGTTAACGTAGTTATCATAACAGTTAACTAGACATCAGAGGGAGACAAAGTCGTCTGCTAAATAATGCGAATGTGGTAACGTTAGCATGAAAAGGTCATTAAATAACTATGGTGTTAGCCTCACTAGTATTAGCCAATTATAAGCTTCCTTTTGATATTAGCATTGTGTTAGCATTTCATTGATATATTCTGTAAGGGACCTGTAGCAGCTCTTATCTCATACAGTCAAGGTTACTGCCAAATTGTGGCTTCCATCTTTCCCTGTATGCAAAGTTATTATCATGAGAGTGTCAGGAGAAATGCTCCAGCCCTAACAACTGCCTACAGCTCATCAGTTGCACCAATGTTTTCTGAGTAGATCCTTAACCCTCCTGTCATGGTCGGGTCAAATCTGACCCATTCACTACTTTTATCAATCATAAATAATGTGTCTTACATTTGATTGCTACAATGCCTTTATGATATCCTGCACACTAGACATTTGACCATATACAATTGCTGATAACCACTTACATTTCATTTTAGTCAATGGTGTTCCAAGCCAAAAAGGACCCCAATAGGAAATGAATGGGTGACCGTAGATTCTGTAAATCCATCAGATAGTACACAACCAAATTGACAACTATGTTCATTTGCAATTCAGTATTCTTTGTATATTCACTGTAGTTAGTTCTGTAAACCAGTAGTCTGAGACATTGTTCACAGCTTAAAAAGGTGGGTTAAGGAGATTTGGGATCAGTGTGCATTCACTTTTGTTTAATGAAATGTACCAGCAGGTATGCAGCATGACAGGTTAAACAGGACTGAAAATGAAACCATAAGAACTTAGATCTCTCATGTTGGCATCTTCCCTCTGTGACCTTTTTTTTTGTGGCTAACAAAACGCACCGTGTTCCTGAACAACCTATTCCTCACAGCAAAAATGAACGGAGCAGCGTTCCCTTCCCCCACGGCAGAAATTGCGGAGATGAACCGTATCCAGTATGAGATGGAGTACACCGAAGGGATCAGCCAGAGGATGCGGATCCCTGAGATGCTCAAAATGGGTCACCACGGCCACGAGGATCCTAATTTTGGATCTCAGGAGGTCCCACACAGTGTCACAATGCAAGTCCCAGAGAGAATTGTGATTTCAGGTTAGTAAGCTTTCTGACAATGTAGGCTGTGTTGTCTGTGCTGTTAAAATACTTTTATTACACACAAACTCTGCCAGTAGTTCTTGTCAGCTGACTGTTATATCACTATTGTGTTCGTTTGTTATGACATGGCTCATGACTGTGTAATGCCAATTATTTAGGACTGTAAAAAATGAAACTGAAAGCCATTTCCCACACTGACATGTACGTCTACTATACATGTGAAGATTCGAGTCATTATTCAACCTCAGCATTCAGATCACATTATCAAAGAGGCTTCTGGGGATTTTGACTTGTCTGTAGGGTGTTATATGGTTTTTTGTGCATGTAAATAGTCTGCAAAGGCTAAAAGAGTTTCGCTGCCACAGACTACCCCCCCCCCCCCCCCTGCTTGAAACGCCTCCATTGTAATCCTTTGTTTACTTCTCGAACATAGCAACATCTCTATGTAAAACCTCCGCTTTTTTTGACTGGAGCTCCAAAACACATTGTACGTGATATTTAAAGCGGACCTATCATGCAAAATGCACTTTTTGATGTCTTTTATACATACATATGTGTCCCCGGTGTGTCGGGGAACTCACAAAGTGTCAGAAAACAAAACCCTCTCTCTTTTCCTCCGTACCCACATCTAAAAAAAAAGGGGGGTGCTAACAAGCAGTGAGGACTGCTTGTACCAAGAGTGAGGACTGTCTTAGGTAAAACAGCTTTTATGTGCGCAGCTCCACTTGCTTGGAACGGCCTACAGTCCAAATTGAAATTATTCACCCTTGTTTCTCTGAATGTTTTTAAGGCACGTCTGCACGAAATGCTTTATGACACTATGGGCGTTTGTAAGTGTTGGTGAATATGTAAATATGATGTCCTCTATTGTTTGTTTTTATGTTTCATGTGGAACAAATTGATGCAGGTCTCCCTTGTAAAAGAGATCCATGATCTCAAGGGACCTATCTGTTTAAATAAAGGTTTGAAATGAAATGAAATGAAGCAGATCCAGAATTTTTGCTCCTATAACGTCATAGGCGACATCTGGCCGACGCGACACGTCCCAACCTATCGTCTCCGTATACAGTCGCAGCTGTGTGTCTGTCAATCAATCAATCAATATTTATTTATATAGCCCAATATCACAAATGTTACATTTGTCTCAGTGGACTTCACAGTTTGTACAAAATATCAGTATGACAATACGACACCCTCTGTCCTTAGACCCTCACATCGTACAAGGAAAAACTTCCGGAGAAAACCCACAGTTTAAAGGGAAAAATGGGAGAAACCTCAGGGAGAGCAACAGAGGAGGGATCCCTCTCCCAGGACGGACAGACTTGCAATAGATGCCGTGTGTAAATTGAAAAGATAATACATTTGCAACATAGGTAGTCCAAATGTTTGGAAATGCATGTGTGTATAATAGGAAGATGAATCCACTAGGATATCCATCCAGGACCTATGATCCAGGACCACAGCCACGACTCAAGATCCAGGGCTCGCGATGCAGGACACAGGACCGCAGGATCATCCATGACTCCCAGCATATATAGACACCAAAAAGAAAGAAATTTGGGGAAGCTGGGTTAATCGGAACATGGGAGTACACAGGTATAGACGGAGAGAAGGAAGAAGTAAGATGTCCCCTGACAAACTAAGCCTATATCAGCAAAACTAGGGGCTGAATCTAATCAGCCCTAACTATAAGCTTTATCAAAAAGGAAGGTCTTAAGCGCACTCTTAAAAACGGATAGGGTGTCTCCCGCCCGAACACAAACTGGAAGCTGATTCCACAAATGTGGAGCTTGATAAGAAAAGGCTCTGGCTCCCATTGTACTTTTAGAGACTCTAGGAACAACCAACAACCCTGCATTCTTGGAACGCAATACCCTAGTAGGACAGTAGGGTATAATGAGTTCTTTAAGGTAAGATGGCGCCTGCCCATTAAGGGCTTTGTAGGCGAGAAGAAGAATTTTAAATTCTATCCTGTGTTCTATAGGGAGCCAGTGTAAGGCAGCCAGAACAGGAGTAATGTGGTCCCTTTTCCTAACTCTGGTTAGTACACGAGCTGCAGCATTTTGAATTAGCTGAAGCGACTTGACTGACTTCTTGGTACACCCTGATAATAAAGAGTTACAATAATCCAGCTATGAAGTAACAAATGCATGGACTAGTTTCTCTGCATCGTTTTGAGGCAAGATATGCCTGATTTTTGCAATGTTACGTCGATGGAAGTAGGCGGTCCTTGAAATTGATTTTATGTGGGCGTTAAAGGATAAATCCTGATCAAATATAACACCAAGATTCCTTACAGTCTCACTGGAGGCCAAATTAATGCCATCCATAGTTAGTATATCTTTAGATAATTTGTTTCCTAGATTCTTCGGGCCAAGTACAATAACTTCAGTTTTGGTCGTGTTTAACATCAAAAAGTTTAAGGTCATCCACGTTGTTAAGTCCTTGAGGCAGTCTTGAATTTTATTTAGATGATTAATTTCATCAGGCTTGATTGATAAATATAGTTGAGTATCATCCGCATAACAATGAAAGTGTACAGAATGATTCCTTATAATATTGCCTAACGGAAGCATATATAATGTGAACAAAATAGGTCCGAGCACTGAGCCCTGTGGCACTCCGTGGCTAACTTTGGTTTGCGTGGAAGATTCATCATTGACACGTACAAACTGAGAGCGTTCAGATAGATAGGACCTAAACCCGCCTAAAGCAGTTCCCTGTATGCCAACTAAGTGCTCTAGTCTTTGCAATAAGATATCATGATCGATAGTATCAAATGCAGCACTGAGATCGAGCAAAACAAGAATAGAGACAAGTCCCTTGTCAGAGGCTATTAGAATGTCATTTGTGACTTTGACCAGAGCTGTCTCTGTGCTATGATGTGTTCTAAAGCCAGACTGAAAATCTTCAAATAAATCATTGTTTTTTAAGTAATCACACAACTGTTTTGCGACTGCTTTCTCAAGAATTTTTGAGAGGAACGGAAGATTAGAAATAGGTCTATAATTGGCTAAAACCTCTGGATCGAGGTTGTGCTTTTTAAGAAGCGGTTTTATCACTGCTTCTTTGAATGATTGTGGAACATAGCCTGATAATAAAGACATATTCATAATATTTAATAAAGAAGTGCTAATTAATGCAAAAACTTCCTTCAACAGCTTAGTTGGAATTGGGAGTAGGGGAAAAGAGGCAGACAGGTTAAGGGGGGTGGGGGGGGGCTGTAGCGAGAAGAGAGAATCATTGAATTTAATTGTTCAAGGTTTATGGCTGAGAAGCATTCTAGTTTACTATCTAGTGTAATATTAGAACTTACGTTTCCGGGAGTTGATAACACTATACTGGTCAAAGGCAAGAGGTCATTCATTTTGTTTCTAAGAGTAACAATTTTATCGTTAAAAAAGCACATAAAATCATTACTACTGAGTGCTATGGGAATAGAAGGCTCAATCGAGCTATGGCTCTCTGTCAGCCTGGCTACAGTGCTGAAAAGAAATCTTGCATTATTCTTATTCTCATCTATTAATGAAGAGTAGTAGGCTGCTCTCGCTTTACACAGTGCTTTCTTATATTCATTGAGAGTAATATGCCAAATTAAACGAGATTCTTCAAGTTTAGTGGAACGCCATATCCTTTCAAGTTGTCTCGACTTTTGCTTTATTTTGCGGGTTTCGGCATTATGCCATGGAGCTAATCTATTTTGTTTTATTTTCTTCTTTTTCAAAGGAGCAACAGAGTCTAATTTTATTCGCAGCGCATCTGTAGCACTATCAACAACATGATCAATTTGGGGTGGTGGACATTTTGTATAAGTTTCCTCCCCTACATGCAGACATGCTATCGAGTTAAGTATTGGTGGAATCTCTTCCTTAAATTTGGCTATAGCACTAACAGATAGGTTTCTGCTGCAGGAGCTTTTGACTAATGCTTTGTAGTCTAGTAACAGTACTTCAAAAGTTACTAAGAAATGGTCGGATAAAGCAGGATTATGCGGTTCGACTAATAGTTGCTCAATTTCAATACCATAAGTCAGAACAAGGTCGAGAGTGTGATTATAGCAGTGGGTTGGTTTATTTACACTCTGACAAAAACCAACAGAATCTAATATAGAGTTAAATGCAACAGTAAGGCTATTTTTATCATCGTCAACATGAATATTAAAGTCACCTACGATAATTACTTTATCTGTTTTAAGAACCAAAGTTGATAAAAACTCAGAGAATTCTGATAAGAATTCTGAATAAGGACCTGGTGCACGGTACAATGTAACAAATAAGATTGGCTGCAAAGTTTTCCAGGTCGGATGCGTAAGACTAAAAACGAGACTTTCAAAGGAGGTATAATTTAATTTTGGTTTAGTATTGATAAGTAAACTTGAGTCAAAGATTGCTGCAACTCCACCTCCTCGGCCCACGCCTCGGGCAATATGAGTATTGATATGGCTGGGTGGAGTGGCCTCATTTATGCTGACATATTCTTGTAGACATCCTGCTGAGTCTGTGTATTCAGCAGGATGTCTGCTGGAGGCTTAGAGTAAAGTTGTTATATATATATATATATATATAATACATATAATGGCACTGTTTTAGCGGTAAACACTTAAGAAAGAACATGTCAGGCTATGTGCTGTATCAGAAACAATGCGCGGCGTGTTTTGGGAGTAATATGCCGTGTGTTTACATTAGCAAGCATGCTAACACTCAGAGCTAACCATGAAGCTAACGCTGTAGGCTACTGGAGAGAATATGTGTAACGTAATGTCCTTGTGGTAAACCCTGCGAGAGAGAAAGGTTTGAGCTCCATACTGTTTCAGAAATAAAGCTTGAAGTGGTTAGGAGCATAACATGGCATTTAATCACCACAGCGTTTAGCTGAGATCTCCCGGTAGCAGGGGAAAGCTGCGTGACGCTACAAAGGGGCGTGGCTAGCAGCAGAATCCGCCTGTTTGCAACAGGGCTGCAAAAGAAGGGTATGAGCAGTATGAGGCATGGCTAAAATGGGTGATCTGTTTGGTATTTTAAGCAAAAAACTTCACAGACATGTTTTGTATAGGTATGGCTTTACAATATATTTTTTAAATATAGCAATAGGTCCACTTTAAAATACATAAATAAAAGTTATAGTGCAGTGTAAAGATATGAATAGTTCAATTAAAAGCAGCGGCAAAAACAAAAAGTCTTCAGCCTGAATTGAAAAGTAGAAATCAACGATGTCTGTAACGATTGAATTGAACCTCTGCTCAGACCTTGTTGCCAAGTTAATCTATTTTCAGATCATGTCTACTCGGGAGCAAAGTGTATCAGAAAATAGCCTCACATGTTGCACGGTAAAATAATTATGACCTCGTCGCTACTGTATTTTAGACCACAGAGTCATTTGCATAATGTAAAAGCTCCAGGGTGAGAGAAACTGGCAAGAGATGAGAGAGGCTACTGCATCCTGGGAACATCTCTAAGCGGTTGACCAATCATAACAGAGCCGGCTAGCTAACCAATCAGAGCAGACTGGGCTCTGGTTTCAGACAGAGGGTGAAAAGAGGTGCTGCAGCACAGGCAGTATGAGAAAAATAAAGAGCTTTTTTAAATATTAAAGCATGGAGACATGTCACAGTGGAGGCACAACATACACATATGAACCTGGAAATGAGCATACTAGTTCCCCTTTAAAGGTAGTGAAGATGCTAAAATCTCTCATTCACACCTTCCTTTGTCAGGAGACAGTAATGACCCCCAGTTCCCCAGACCCAGAGACCTGGACCTGATCCAGTCCACACCACTAGAAAGCCTATCTCTGAAGACCCCACCCAGAGTCCTGACCCTCAGTGATCGGCCTCTTGACTTCCTGGAGGAAGAGGAGGAGGAGGAGCAGCAGCAGCCGCAGAGAGCAGCTCCAGACTCTGAGGAGCTGGTAAGCAAAAAGACAATAAATGGTTTTTAAATGACGCTCCACATCTTTAAAGTTAACCATAACATCCTTATTTCTGTGCAGCTGCGGCCACAAGCACGAGTACGTCGGGAACGATCAGCCAGCGAGAACGCCTCGGCCCGTCACAACACTCAGATGATGCGCAGCGATTCTGCGTGAGTATGGGTCTAAATACGCCGTCATACCAGCTCCATCTCATCTCATATCCATGCATGCACTAGCATCTTTCTTTTGGCCCTTTCTTCCCCCCCCCCCCCTGGTCTCTGTCAGGGAGCTGGTTGTCACTGCCTTTGTACCTGCTGACAATGTCCAAGCAGCACGTTGTTATTCTAGTTGCTGAAACTAATCCATTAATACCTTGATTTCAAACATTTTATGAACTAATCAGTTTTGAAGGGACAACATCCAGATTTTTTAAATGTTAAAATGATTCCAAGAATACTGGAAAGGGATGGAAAAGTGTGTATAAACCCACTCGGCACAACAGAGCTTCACAAAGTGCTCTCAAGGTAACACATGATGAATAGCAGATTGGAATTTGTATATATCAACAAGTGAATCCACTTCATGTCCCTTCATCTCCTTCCTCATGACATCTGCATGTGACGTCTTTGATAAGGTCAGCACAAAAAGACTTGGAACCATTTGCTTGTCCGTGTTTTGAGTTCACGTCTCCATTTTTGTTAATTATATAATTTGTTAGTAAAGGACTGTTAGGTCAAATCTCTTGCTATATTACAACATAACTTGAACTCGTTTTATGGCAAGCCCATTTCACTTTGAATCAGTAGGGCTACCGAATAAAAAGCTGCCTAGTTTTCACTTGTGACAATGGAATTGAAAACATCTGCTAAACCAATTTGACATATTAGACTAGTCTAAGGACAGACATCATAGGTCAAATGAACAATTACTCAAATGTCTCTAATCACATTTCCACATATGCAGATTTTATCGGACCATATTTATTTTGGAATATGTACGTCCGTTGTTGAAGATACCTACAAAGTTCTGCAAACTCATTTCCTTCTTCTAAAATTCAACTCTAAAAAGTTATTAACGGCATGTTTGGTACCTCAAATGTAACTAGTACGTATAAGGTAGAATTCAGTAGTTACAATTATATTTGAAATATCTGAATGTCATTTTAGATATCTTGTAATTACATTCTTACTAGTTACAAATCAAAGCTGTCATTTCAATAGTTTAATCCCTGAAGTCACAATTTAATTTAAGATATCTAGAATCTTAACTGTACGGACAATTGTAGATATCTACAGTGAGCTTTTCCACAAGTAAGCTGTTAAATGTTGATATTAAGAAGTAACAATTTGACTATCTCTTGTTGGAATTCCTTTAAGCCAAAATAACATTATGGATAGTTTGTCTTGTTCTTCTAACTAGTCAAAAAGCACTTGTTGATGTGTTACCTCTGCTGATGAAATGTTAGAAGGGCTTGCAGTTGTCACAAAATCAGTGAAGTTGAGGACAGTTTATTTTCCTTATTTCTCTCCTTCCTTCCCTCTCCTTCCTTCCTTCCTCTGTTGTCTGTCCCTCTCCTCTGATTGGCTGCTCTTAACGGTGGTCACTGAGCAGCGCGACCCCCTCCCCCCCTCCCACTGCCCACCCTTTGCCCCCTCTCACTGCGGCCGAAGAGGAACACAACCTGTACAGCGCTAGCGGTGTTCTCTCTTTCCTCCAGTCCACGACACGCCGGGCCTACCAGCAGGTCCTGGAGGTCCTGGACGAAAACCCCAGCAGGTGACCTCTCCATCATCCGGACATTTTCTGCTTTAAAAAAAACTCTGCTCAGAGAGGACAACACTGACTGCTTCAGTTGTTCCTCAAACTCCTGTTAAATCTAGATTAGTTTCGCCTGCTTTTAGGACAAGGAAGTGTTTTCTCTTTAATCCAGCTTGGCCCCTTTGAAGACTCGAGCATAACATGATCCTTTCTAACTGAGACACATCTGTAACAATATTAAAACAGCATGTATTAATCAAAATATAAAATACATACATTCTGCCTGATGTACCTTCACAATCTGAAACTGAATTGGATCTATCTTCAGGTAAACGTGGTGGTGGGATTAGTCAGCTTTGCCAACAAATGTATATTTCATTTTCGAAAAAAAGGCTAATTCAATTGTTTTAACTTTTAAACGAGAGGCCTAGAAAGCGTAGTAACTGGAAGGACATGCGAGGTGTGTGCATGGATGCAACACTGTGACATGTGTGTGTTGCTCTATCTCTCTTATTCTCCTCTTCCCCCCCACCCTGTCTTTTCCATCTCTGTAGCAAACCATCACTGCGAGGGGGGGCGGCCTCGAGCTCCAACCCCCTGCAGGACTCCAGGTAACTCCACCTGGCTCTTCACCTTCAACCCTTTCCCCGCTTCCTTTTCCTATCCTCCATCCTCATTTCCTGTCGAGAAATAAGACGACGATAATCACCTAGTGAAGTGAAGTCGTATTGCTCTGGAGATCTGAAATGTGCTACTTTGCATGTACGCTCTGTTGTGGTCGTTATCAGTAATTACATTCTCAAACTGACGTCTTTTTTACAGGCTTGCACTTTCAACACTCGACTCTTCAATGGATGCGGGCCCTGATGACATGACTGTGGTCGATGCGACAACGCTGCGACGTCAGGTAAGTCTTTTTCTTATTGTTTGTCTTGTCAGCGTGTAAGACAACTTTGGGAAAGAGTAGGCCATTTCTTCTCAGATACCCTTTTCCACTGAAATGAGTTCAGTCCTAGTTCCGTGTTCTGGTTTTCAATTTGGTTCACAATGTTGAACAAACTACGAAACAGTTTGTTTTTCCACGACTAAAGTGGTATGCTCCACTGGGGTTTAGCCTCCCGTTTCACCCAGTGCCCAACACTGCCTTCAAAATTAAAGCATAAAACAACCACTTAAATTACACACAATAAAAGTTTTAAAGGTCCCCTATTATGCAAAATCCTCTTCTTCATGTCTCTTCTACATCAACATGTGTCCCCTCTTCTTCATGTCTCTTCTACATCAACATGTGTCCCCTCTTCTTCATGTCTCTTCTACATCAACATGTGTCCCCTCTTCTTCATGTCTCTTCTACATCAACATGTGTCCCCTCTTCATCATGACTCTTCTACATCAACATGTGTCCCCTCTTCTTCATGTCTCTTCTACATCAACATGTGTCCCCTCTTCATCATGACTCTTCTACATCAACATGTGTCCCCTCTTCTTCATGTCTCTTCTACATCAACATGTGTCCCCTCTTCATCATGACTCTTCTACATCAACATGTGTCCCCTCTTCTTCATGTCTCTTCTACATCAACATGTGTCCCCTCTGTGGAAAGAGACTCTGAAAGTTTCAGGAACAAAGATTCTTTCTCTTTTTGATCCATTTCTATAAAAACCTGTCTGAAAATGAGCCGATCAGATTTTGGCCACTTTAACGATTTTTTGGCTTGTGTAACCATTAGCCAATCGGCAACCAAGGAAACCCCCCCACCTTATCACCTGAATCTCCTCCTAGAGCATTTTTGAAACAGGGCTGAAACAGAGGGGATTATGGGATGCTACAAAGTAGGACTGCACGATATTGGAAAAAACTAACTTTGCGATATATATTTTTTCCCCCTGTGATATATATTGCGATATGAAAAAATACTTTTTATTTCGTCAAACCGTCCTTTCTTGAACTTTAATGCTATAAAATTGGTATTTTTTGAACTATATTTAACCCGGATGAAGGATTGTAGTCACGGACGTCTGGATCTTAAGTTATCAGAGCAACAAGCTGAGCTAGCTCGGTTAGCAGCGCCGAACTGGAGAAACACATGAAACTACTTGATTCAGTGTTTTTACCTTTAATCACCGGGTCCGGTTGCTTTGCTGTCACTCACTCAAGTGCCCCCGACATGAGAGCCGCGCGAGTTTTCCTTTTGTAGCAAGCAGCAGAATAATTGTAACATGACGTGTTTGAGTTAATTTGCCTACTTAATATCGCACGTCCTAAAAAAAAAATATATTTAAAAAAATAATAATTAAAAGAATCGCACGTCCTGCAATGTGAATATCGCGCATGCCCTGATTATCGTCACGACACGATATATCGTGCAGCCCTACTACAAAGCATGATCTGGCCAAACACTAGAAACATGTTTTGTATCTGAGACCTATAATAAAGTAATGAAAAACGGTATAATAGGGGACCTTTAAATTAAAAAATCAATGTGTAGCTTCAACAAACCAGGTATGGCATAATAATTATTCACTATCAGTTATTTGAATGATTACTTGCTATCATCGCAGTTTGGTAACGGAATACTCTCCACTATGATCTTACTTCTGAGAGTCTGATATGACAAAGTGTTGAGCCTATTTATTGAATACAGCTGCTAACCGCTATACAAATAAATAGTATTTGCGAGATGGTGCGAGAGCTCGCTGAGCCACCGTGACTGAGAATAGTTTTACGTATAATTTGTCTACAGCTCATCAAGTTGAACCGGAGACTGCAGCATCTGGAGGAGGAGAACAAGGAGCGTGCGAAGCGAGAGATGATCCTGTACTCCGTCACCGTGGCTTTCTGGCTGGTCAACACCTGGGTGTGGTTGAGACGTTAGAGCTGCGTTTCCTCCGTCACCGTGACAGAAGAACGTACCATCCCTTACTCTGTGTCAAATATTAGCTATACTCGCTGCACTCAGTCCCTGTGTGAGGACATCCCACGTGTACACGGCTTGCTCCACACAGGGCGTACTCTTGTTTTTGATTTGGTTTATTTAATACATGTACAGTTTTATTTTTTTACGCTTATGTCATCCTGTCCCATGTTGTCCTATGTTTTGTTTTTATTACAAATCTTCTCGCTCAACGCTAAAGCATGACTTGTTGTAAATATTTGTCTGTGTCACCAAGAGAAATAAGTCAGAGATAGAGTAAAACATAGTTTACCAAAATATGTACAATGGCGCTTCAGTGTGGGCGTGTAAACATGTTGGATATTTATTGGGGAGAGTAATATGTGACCTGAACTGGGAAATGTAAAACAATTTAGTAAAACCATACGTATAACATGTTGTCCTGTATTATTATTATCGATGCATTAAGTTATATACACACATCTTTACACACAATGTAGCTGTTACGTAAGTATAGACCATATTGATCTCAAATGTGACTGACGTAGTATTTTTGGTTTTTATTAACCCTGATAGCTTGAATGCTAATTTCGCTAAGAATAATCCTGTAGGTGATGCTTTTCTGTCGTTGAATGCTCTATAAATGCCAAAAAGTAAGAGTAGCTATCTTACAATTTATTGAACAAAATATGATTTACTTCTAGGTCACCCTAAAAAATCAAATATTACAAAGAAAACATTTAATAATGTAAACTTTATTCTATTTTCACAGTGACACAATTAACAACCATAGGAACAAACTGGCTTTGAAATGTTTAAATAACAATAAGCTAGACAATGAATCACATTAAATACAACAACAGCTAAATATTGATTCTTAAAGTTAAAACTGCCCTGATTGGGCTCTTTTTGGTCTCACTCGGCTTATTAGCATACGTAGCATCATCATTAGCATCATTCCACCTCCTCAATCAGGCAGCGAGGTGGGGAGGGGGTTTGCTTTGGTTTGATCTTCAGCACTGGCTCAGAATGTATTGCCCCATCTCCTGGATACACCAGAGCATAGGAGCTGTTGGAGACCTCAGAGGATGCCATTTCATCCTGACCGAAGCTGGGGCTGTTATCGCTGTCGCTCTCCGTGGATTCCTCCTCCTCCTCCTCCTCACTGCTTCCTGAAATGACCTCTATCTTAGGTCTGTAAGCTCTCTGAGATGAGAACATCGCAGTGTAGTCCTCTGTGTCCACGTCCTCCAGGTCAGGCAGGTCGTCGATGCGCAGTGAGCGCTGCAGACGAAGGTGAATAGTCTCCAGCTGCTCGTCATCCTCCAGCTCTGTAACCAGCGGTCCTGGACCATGTGGTGGTAGAACATCTTCAACCGGAGACGGCTGCTTCTCTCCAAACTGCTCAATCATGTTTTCCTGCTCTGGATTCTCTTTCTCTTCCGTCACAGATTTCTCCAGGTCATCTTCCTCTAACTTCTCCCTCTGTAGACCTTCAACTTCTTCCAGATGTTCACTGTTTGGCAGATGTTCATCGGACCCCTGTGTGGATTCACTCTGCAAGAACTCTTCGTGAACATCCAGGCAGTCCTGCACAAACGACTCGATCAGCCCTTCTTTTGATGGAGTCACAACCTGGGTTTCATTATCCTCACTAGTCTCTGGAGAGGTGGAACCCTCAGTCAACCCTGAACAAAATATGACAACGTTAAAAGATGCTGTAGCGACTTCAGGAACATACAGAGAGGCTGAGGTCGGGCCTGGTTGTCTTTGCTATATCAAAAACCTTATTAAATGTACAACAGAAGTCCCCAGTCTCTGATATTCATGGAGATGGCAGAAGTACACATCCTTCACTAAAGTACAAGTAGGTCTACAGATGCTTGTGTTTAAAAATACTCCCCTATTTGAATAAACTTCTTTACTCAAGTAAAAGTATAGAAGTTTGGGCTTTGAAACGTACTTAAAGGTGGGGTATGTAATTTATTTCAGATACACTTTGTGTTATATTCCATGGAATGCTCTTAACATCCCGCGCCAGCTAAAATCTCGCCTCGGGCAGCAAATTGTCTAGAGCCGGCCCTGCATACACTAATCGTTCTTTCTGTAGGACATTAGGACGAAACGGGCAATGACAGTAAATAATAATGATCACGCCACCAAATGCAGATTCAAAGTAACGTGCCTATTTAAAAAATGTAGTGGAGTTAAGTGCTGATACCAGAAAGATCTACTTAAGTAGCTACATCAACCAAGTACTTCACCACTCTCCCCCCCCCCCCCCCCCCCCCCCCCCCACCCTTCTACAGATGCATATCTATGTATGTTACCTTTCTCCTTCAGCTCTCGCAGGCGTTTTCTCTCCAGGGCTCTGTCTCTGATCTCTGTCATGGCATCGAAGCTGTCCTGCATCTTCCTCCTCTCTCGTGTCTCCCACTGCTCCCTCTCTTTACTCTCCCCTTCCAGCCCCCCCACAGCCCAGGCCTCTGCACAGGCCCTGTCTTTGGGGAACACGGGGCGCTCGTCCAGGAAGGTGAGCTGCTTCAGGCGCACGATCACGGTCTTCCTGTAGTTTGGGATTCTTCTCACCACCTCGTTCCCCATCAGGTCCAGCACTCTGAGTTCTGGCATGGCCTCGAGCACCAGCAGGATCTCAGGGTCCTGGAGCAGATTGTGGGACAAGTCCAGCACACTGATTGCACAACAGTGTCTCAAATGCTCGATGTCCTCCGCGGTCTTCAGCTTATTATGGGCTATCTGCAGAGTGCTCAGCTCAGGGAGGCAGGAGAGGTTCTCTATGGTGCTTATGAAGTTGTTGGAGACATTCAGGGTGCAGAGCTTCAGCAGAGGGTCGAGGTTCTCCAGTTTGTCTAGGATGTTCTGGTGGAGGAACAAGCAGCGCAGGTCTGTCTGGGCGTCCAGGTTCTGGATGCGGTGAAGCCCATTGCTCTCCAGCCAGAGACACTTCAGACCTGTGTACTCCTCCAGGTTCTCGATGGTGGAGAAGCCTTTGAAGTGCAGGTACAGGGTGTCATTCAGGTGAGGTGTGCGGTAGAGTTTGAGCTGCTTACAGTGGTCTCTCAGGAACTTCTTGGTCATGCGTGGCCATTGCTGTTTCTTCATTTCCTCCTGAGGTTCCTCGTTTTCTTTGTTTTCCTTGAGTCCTTCATTTTTTATCTTGTCATCAAACGTGTCTTTTATAATAGAGGTTATTTTAGCATCTCCCATCTTTTCCTGCACTTCTTCGTCTTTTATCCTGTCCTCCACTTCATGTCCCATCTTTTCCTGGACTTCTTCGTCTTTTATCTTGTCCTCCACTTCATGTCCCATCTTTTCCTGCACTTCTTCGTCTTTTATTTTGTCCTCCACTTCATGTCCCATCTTTTCCTGGACTTCTTCGTCTTTTATCTTGTCCTCCACTTCATGTCCCATCTTTTCCTGCACTTCTTCGTCTTTTATTTTGTCCTCCACTTCATGTCCCATCTTTTCCTGGACTTCTTCGTCTTTTATTTTGTCCTCCACTTCATGTCCCATCTTTTCCTGCACTTCTTCATCTTTTATCTTGTCCTCCACTTCATGTCCCATCTTTTCCTGCACTTCTTCGTCTTTTATTTTGTCCTCCACTTCATGTCCCATCTTTTCCTGGACTTCTTCGTCTTTTATTTTGTCCTCCACTTCATGTCCCATCTTTTCCTGCACTTCTTCGTCTTTTATCTTGTCCTCCACTTCATGTCCCATATTTTCCTGGACTTCTTCGTCTTTTATCTTGTCCTCCACTTCATGTCCCATCTTTTCCTGCACTTCTTCGTCTTTTATCTTGTCCTCCACTTCATGTCCCATCTTTTCCTGGACTTCTTCGTCTTTTATTTTGTCCTCCACTTCATGTCCCATCTTTTCCTGGACTTCTTCACCGTTTATTTTGTCCTCCACTTCATGTCCCATCTTTTCCTGCACTTCTTCGTCTTTTATTTTGTCCTCCACTTCATGTCCCATCTTTTCCTGGACTTCTTCACCGTTTATCTTGTCCTCCACTTCATGTCCCATCTTTCCCTGGACTTCTTCACCGTTTATCTTGTCCTCCACTTCATGTCCCATCTTTTCCTGGACTTCTTCACCGTTTATCTTGTCCTCCACTTCATGTCCCATCTTTCCCTGGACTTCTTCACCGTTTATCTTGTCCTCCACTTCATGTCCCATATTTTCCTGCACTTCTTCATATTTTATATTGTCATCAACTTCATGTCCCATATTTTCCTGCACTTCTTCATCTTGTATCTTGTCCACCACTTCATGTCCCATCTTTTTCTTGACTTCTTCATCTTGTATCTTGTCCTCCACTTCATGTCCCATCTTTTTCTTGACTTCTTCACCGTTTATCTTGTCCTCCACTTCATGTCCCATCTTTTTCTTGACTTCTTCATCTCCCATCATTTTTCCTGGACTTCAGGAGTGGACTCCTCCAAAAAGTTATATCAAATCAACAAGCAGCATAAATACAAATTATAAATACTTGTTTAGTATTGATAATCTAGCAGTTTACAATATGTTTTGTCCGATAAAGTTCACTCGGCAATCTCCGCTCCGTAAGCTAACGTTAGTTAACGTTTATGTTTGTTTCCATGGTAACGCTCAACCCTCACGAACGGGCCGTTTCTTGTTCCGAGTCGGGCCGTTTAAGCTGTTGCACCCTATCACTATCACTGTATACAAAAGGCTAGGCTTAGATAGGACAAACTAGACTGAACAAAACATTTAATTTAGCAGAAGAAACATCCATCAGGACTATGTGAACACTGCCAGGTCGAGGAAACAGTAGAACATGTCATCCAGACAAGAAAGAGAAACTTTAATTAAATAAATCAGGAAGCTTGAAGTATAATAACAAAATGTTAGACATCGGGTCAGGGAGACTAATATTATTAAATACGAACATATTAATAAAGATAATTAAAAAAAATTGTATTTTGTATAATAATTCTGGTTCACACTCCAGCACAGTAGGTGGCGGTAATGCACGTTTAACCCTGGTTGCAACCCGCATTATAACCGTGAAAATAATAAGCCGGACAGTTTAAACTGTTGCACCCAGTTACTATCACTGGTCAACATGGCGTCCGGATTGTTACTAAATCGTGGTGTGCTAACATTAGGGATTCACTGTCAGCGTGTGTGCAGAAACGTGTCGGTTTCACAGGTTAGAGAGAAGAAGCGATGGATGAAATCATACACTCACCTCATGGCGAAGAAGCTGAAGCTGGAAGGACCTCCGGCTCCGAAGCCACGGTGAGGCTAACATTAGCTAACGTTAGCTAACAGGGGTTCACCAGAGAGCATCTCAAGGCCATCAGTGTGTCTGACACCTTTTGGTCACTGTGTGCAGAGGTGGAGGAAGTACTAACGTTGTGTACTTAAAAGTAGAAGTACCAGACTGTAGGAATACTCTGTTACAAGTAAAAGTCCTGCATTCAAAATGTTACTCAAGTAAAAGTACAAAAGTATTAGCATCATATCAGAAGTACTAATTATGCATATTAGCCTATTTTCAGAAAAACATTATTATTATACTTATTAAAGTGTTGGTAAAGGTGCAGCTAGTTTGAATGACTTTGTATACTGCAGGGTAGCTTGAGAATTTACTCCAGGTGGAACTAAAGTCTGATTTAAGAGTTAATTATATTTCACATCATTAATCTAAATCTGCAAAGTAAAGGTATTCAATAATTGTAGTTGGGTAAAAGTATAGTATTTACATCGATACTTTACACCACTGATATTGGTCACTGTGTTTATATAATGTAGCCGATAGAGTTGGCTTGATAAATAAAATAATATAATTATATGTGATCCTTCGTCAGTACAGACTTGTTAATCAGAGGGTGAGTTGGTACAATTTCTACTGACTGTAATGTGGACCCAGGGGTTACTGTGCACAGTTACATTATGCCATCTCTCCAGCCCCAATTTGTGCTTTTTATTTTATTTTAAGAATTTACCAAAAAGTGCTGTTCAAGGTGCTTTACTTGACTTTTCCCCCTACTTTCTACCTCACTTTTAAGTTGTTTTATTTTCTATTTACACATGTGCAATGCCTTGTTTACATGCTGCTGTGATTAAATGTAATCTAAACACTTCCTGTTAGTGTTAAAGTATTCACTGTAGTGGACAGTGGGTTAGGGACACAACACCAACACGACAAGTCATAAATAATAACTCCTTTTTTGTAATTATGTAAGACCTAGTGTGGGACATTTTTGTAGAGTAAATCAGGATTTAGATTGAACTCCATGTGCGACTCCCTTTCAGCTCTCTACAGCCTCACTGGGACTTCCATGCTGAGGTCCAGGCGTTCAGCTCCCGGCTCCAGGAGAACTTCTCCCTGGAGGCCCTGAAGAGAGCCTTCATCAATCCCTGTTACCTGCAGGCGGAGCAGGAGAGGAGGCGGGCGTTGGGGTTGGACTCGGAGACCACCGCCCTCGCTCTGAAAGACAACATTCAGCTGAGTGAAAAGGGAGAGGGTTTCACTAAAAGCTTCCTGTCCGACTGGTGCAGAGCCAACTTCCCCAGGCTGCGGAGAGAAGGGGTGGAGAGCGTCGTAGCGCACCTCACCAGCTCACCAGTTGTGACATATGTAGCAAGAAACCTGGGCATTGAAGACCTGACCATGAGCGCAGAGTGTCCTGTTCCTGACGACGTGCTTCACTCCACATTCATGGCAGTGATCGGAGCTCTGGAGGAGAGCAGTGGAGCCGAGCAGACCGGATTGTTCCTCAGGGTAAGAGGCTTGCTGCAGATTGTTATGGGTAATCAACACTTGAGTTGTCTTTCCCGCAATATGATGCTTGTCTTCTCTCCTCTCCGTAGGATTTCCTGTCCACTCAGCTGATAGGGAAGGACCTGTTTGACATGTGGACAGTTGTGGACCCCATGGGACTGCTGGTGGAGGAACTCACTCAGAGGAACCTTCCCCTGCCAGAGCCTCGGCTCGTCAGGGCGGCAGGAGCCAGTACCGTCCTGCCGCTGTACTTTGTCGGCTTGTACAGGTATGTGTGCTGTTGTGCATGCTATAATATGAGGACAATAAGATATTGAGATTTTTGTGACAGTCTCTTCCATATAAATAGTGTAGGGTGGACCAGTGATGCTTTCACACGATAGTTGATAAATAATTACATTTTTTGGCTAAGTGGGTAAAGACAAATAACAGAGCAGCTAGAACAGTTCAGAAAATGACAGCACTTTACTGCAGCCGATACAACCAGGCAAACACAATCTTGGACAAAATCTAGTGTAATTTCACAATAAATGGCCAAGTCCTAGATGTTATCCGTGTGACAGTAATTTAAGAATTACTGACATAAAAAAAAAATCGAAGCTGACATGAAACCACGTTGCATGTTAAACTTATAAGGGTTTGACTGAGATGCCAATAATTTGTAAAAGACCTGATGGTTCAAATTGTTTTGTGTTCTAATTTCTTTGGTATTTGTTTAAATTTAGCGACAAGAAGCTCCTGGCTCAGGGTCCGGGGGAGACGCTCGTAGCAGCAGAGGAAGAGGCTGCTCGCGTGGCCCTCCGGAAACTCTACGGCTACACGGAGAACCACAGACCCTTCAACTTCTCTCCTCTACAGCCACATCAGCAGCCATTAATCCAAGCAGTCAGCAGCAATTAATGAATTAAAAACTCTTTTGCTGCAGCAGAAAATTGGACATTAAAGTGGCACGAATGAAGACGAGGGATAATTTGGGATATAGTACATCTGGGTGTGGATAATGCTATTATACGGATTGTAGAGAGAAGGTCAAGGAACATAAAGTCACCATTGTCCTTACTTACCAATGTCAATGTCAGTCCCCAAGACAAAAGAGAACCAATTAAACATATTGTACAAAAAAAGACTGGTGAAGGGACCAGGTTTCCACTATATCGGACATCATCCATCAAGTGTTTCTGAATTAATGTAATGTATTCAAGTGTGTAAAGTCCACAGTTGCCATCAATTACATTGGCTAATAAACTTCAAGCTGTTCAGCACAACATGCCGCAAAACAGCCCTCATGTTTGTTTTTTCTTGTAAATACTCATTACTAATTGCCATTTGGTTTACTCTGTATGCTGTTATAACATTTTGTTCATCTGTAATAAAAAGTTATAAATATGATTTATTGTGGATTGTGTCTATTTTCTTCCATGTAGAATATAGTCCTTTAGGCACATTTTTAAATATCTAGTGCCAAGTATTATTCCTGGAAATGGTTCATATTCTCTGCAATAACCAGACCAGCCCTCATTTTTTGTATACACAAGAAGTATTTACTGTATCATATAACACATTTTCTTTATGCCATTGATTTGCCATGCATGGTTTCATCTAAGTTACGTGTTATGTTTACGGTATTTGTTAACTAACTTCTAACTAAAATGCAGCATAACACACACAAACTAAGAATTAGTGTTGCAGTGACTATATGTATTCACAGGGTGGCGCTGATGTGCTAAAGAAAGACTTGTAGCTGTCTATGCACTGTCATGATTGCAACCAAAGAGACATTTAAGAGACAAGATAGTTAACGTCCTTTTTTAACCTTCCGTTTTACATTGGCAAGTCCACGGCCAAGTCACCGCGTGTGCTTTTTAAATAGACTACTTGTTTTACCTCATAACCTTATAATATATACATAAACGAATATATAAACACAACATCGTAATAGACGCCAGTCAAAAGTGGTTACCACGCAACACATACACGATATTAGAGCAACATTATTGATGTAGACCACTAAGAAGTAATAACGCTCCATTTAAATATATAACTTAATGAACAGAGACCTAAGGGAAATGTGTTGTAACATTACAAAATATTGGAAAGTAACGACATCAATATCTGGCCCTGCCCAAATAACCGAAGCGGTGTACTCTGTATAACGGGATCAAAACGAAACCGGAAGTCGACGGCAGGAATCATCTTGTTCCGTTAGTGTCGCCAATCCAACGCCTCAAACTCTCCTTATTCGAGGAGGAGACGCAAGGCCCCCCAAACCCATTCCCTCTCTGTCTTCTTTATCACGGGCCGGCAACCGTTTTAAAAGCACCAGCCCTTTGTTTTAGTTCTAGCTGACCCTCCTTGTCTCCCCTCCCCGGGTTTTATTGAGCCCCTGCCGCTGTAATATCCCCTAACCATGGCGGCGAGTGCGAAGCGAAAACAGGAGGAGAAACACCTGAAGATGCTGAGAGAAATGACGAGTTTGCCTCCCAACAGAAAGTGCTTTGACTGCGACCAGCGCGGCCCAACCTATGCCAACATGACTGTGGGATCCTTCGTGTGCACCTCCTGCTCCGGCATCCTGTAAGTTACAAGTGACCTTAGCTTTAGACATGGCGCAGCACACGATATTGGTAGCTTCAGCTCCATAAGGAAGCCTGTTAGCCGCAAAGCTAACGGTAGAGAGGCATCCAGCAGTGTGAGTTTGTCTGTCTTGACATTGTCTGATGTGTTGGGCGGGGTGCATGGAGGTGTCAGTGTTAGCACGCTAATGTAGCAACCGTGACTAGATGCTAGCAGTGGTGGAAAGTAACGAAGTATATTTACTCAAGTACAATTTTGAGGGACCTCTACTTTTCAGTATTTCATTTTTTGGCTACTTTTCTAGTTCTACTCCATTACACTTATTTCATACCTTTATTATTTATGTATTTGATCTTTCCTTGTCTTATTTATTCTGAATTGTATTTCATTTACCTCTAATTCATCTGCAATATCTTATCTATGCTGCTGTGAGATTGGATTAATGATGTGAAATATAATCAACACTTAAATCCGAATTAAGCTACCCTGCAGTATACAAAGTCATTAAAACTAGCTGCACCTTTACCAGCTTTGATAACACTTTAAACAACAATAGTTAAGATCAACACATTTGATAGATATTATTCTGAAATGGGCCAATATGAATAATGACTGCTTCTACTTTTGGTACGTTTTTTCTATGGCAATCATTTTGTACTTTTACTTAAGTAACATTTTGATTGCATGACTTTGACTTGTAACAGAGTATTCCTACACTCTGGTAATTCTACTTCTACTCAAGTACAACACCTGAGTACTTCTTCCACCTCTGGATGCTAGCTGACTTTAGCTTCCAATGTCAGCTAGTGAACTTATCTGACACTTTGCAAAGCTAGGTCTAAAGATAAGCCAGTCACCAGTTGCTGCCTGGCAACGTTTAAAGGCCCGCCTTGTATCCGAGCTAATTGATTTAGTGCTGAGAGCCCAAATCCCCAACATACCCACACACATGCATGACGTCACACGTTTAAATTGTCTGTTAAACTGGGTTTTATTTGTGTTTTTAAGATTTTAAAAATGAAGTGTTTCGTTATCATCAGTGCTGGAAGAACTACTGAGATCCTTTACTTAAGTAAAAGTAGAAATACTTTAGTCGGAAAATACTTCATTACACGGGAAAGTCCTGCATTCAAAATGTTACTTTAGTAGAAGTATAGAAGTATTGCCGGCTAAATCTACTTAAAGTATCAAAAGTAAAAGTACCCATTATGCCCCATGGCTCTTTTTAAAGTATTATAATTTTATTGAATATTAAATGATTCCTTCTTTGATTGCTAACAAATACATGTAAGAACATTTGAATGTTGTAGTTTGTGCATATTAAGACAATTTTAGATCTAAAAATATATATTCGTACTAAGGTAATGCATTATATCATATAGTGATGTTGTGTGTTTTTTATGTAGCAGGTCACTTTTGAGTGTTAAATAAATATAGTGGAGTAAAATGTACAATAGTAGAAGTGTAAAGTAGCATTAAATGGAAATACTCAAGTAAAGTACAAGTATGACAAAATGGTACTTGAGTAAATGTACTTAGTTACTTCCCACCACTGGTCATTATACTCATGAGTAGATACCATCAGTTTGATTTGAAGTGTTAACGTTGCTTAATGTGAATTTATGGCCGAGGCTCGGGCGTGGGAAAGCAACGTGACTTGGAGAGGCTGCAGATAATGCAATAACCGGTATCCATTTCATCATCAGTTGCCTTTGGTCCTGTAATCTCCTTCTGTACCGCATCGAGATTAAATCTGACAGACACAAACCCAAACAATACTTTAACTTTTTCTAAAGAAATCTGTCTGACCCCAAAATCGTTTGTGTGCCAATGCACTCGTGTCAGCAGCGATCGAGAGCATTGATAGTGTCTGTGTAGCCTTGCTGCTGGATGTTTTGACTTTAGATAATGTTTGTCTGATTTAAAGCGTGGCTGTGCAGTTGTGTAACCGAGCATCTGTAGCTCTGGATTTGGGATTAGTGGAGAATCCCAATCCATGTCTTATTCCTCTAAAGATATCCCACTGTGCGACTGACTTCTTTTTGGATTTTGAAAATATTTTTTGTGTGATTGGGGACACATTTAGAAAGTAATCCAAACATGGTTAAGACAACTTGCTTGCTTTACTTTCTGAAGGATTTAGATGTATTGCACAACAACTGTAACATTGGCATATATTAAGAAGGTAACGTTTCCCTTATATTATGTTAATTGCACAATATTGTGCTCATCCCAACATGATCACTCTCCCCTGAAGACTTGAGGATTATACAGTTTCTCTTTAAGTGCATGGACATTTGGTTCTCTTGAAAGCAAACGATGCCCTCAGACCCCATTTACATGGGAACGGGCCTGTAAGTGGCGCTGTACTTCCTCAACAAAATACACCAAAAGCAGCGAAGAAGACCCCCGAGCATGGTTGCCATGGTTGCCCTTCTGTTTATTATCCATGGTGGATTTAGCAACATGTAGTTCTCCATGTCCACTTGTTGTTGATGGTTGTGGTAGAGGAGTTGTAGATGTTGCACTAACATCTGTAGCATGCTCAGTAGCACTAGCAGTAGCTACTGAGCATGCTACAGCAGTGAGCGGGAGAGGCGGGGCTATGGCTTCATCGTTATCAGGAAATGATCGTGTAGGGCGTGCACACGGAGCCGTTTGGTCCCCCAGAGCGTTCCGTCTGCAGATATATCCACCTTGGGACCCGTTATCGTTTGCGGGGTTCGTTTCCGCCGTTCCGTTCCGGCCTCGTGTGAACGAACGGGCTATAGGAAAGAGAAAAGTAGCAGATACAACCCGTTTCGTTCTCGTGTAAACGGCACCTCAGACATGAAGTGCTCAAATCCATACTGCTCAGTTTTACACCTGTATACCTATCTTGCAAAAAAGACATGACCCAGGTCTAGTCTATAAAATCATTAATGTATTAAAGTCCTCTCTTTGCCACCAAATCTCCTCTTTTCTCACTGAAATGTTACCTTGGTTTACGTTATAAACTACACATCCTAAGCCTTCGCAATTGAGTACATTTAATCACAGTAAATTAGCAGTGGATAATTAGCAGTTAACTCAATAATGTGTTCATCCGTCCATCCTGTTCTGCATTTAGATTGCTCTCTAAATGCTTTATGGAAATCATCCATCCATTTCTGAGTAATGGTTATTCTAATAATGTTCCCGGGGGAAAGGGAAAGTATACGTGGCTCGGTAATTCCCCACTGATGACCTTTGTAGTTTTATTAGTCGGCACAGAACGGATTAATTCATTGACAAAATACTACGCTATTTGTTTTTAAGACTTTGCATAAGATAAAGCCCCTGTTTGACTTGTGCTGTGACCTTAATCTGTACAAACAGTTTTAGCTGTCTGCACTCCAACATGAAGGTTATTTTCTGTAGCGTGGAAAATAATCCGGTTTGCCGTGTGTTTGCTGACACTGCGGACACTGTGAATTTCCCCATCGGCTCACCCTATGGTATTACAGTCTGTAAAGAGATTTAATTGACTTCTTTAATAGCTTGAGATCACAATCCCCTGTTGTCTTTCACACCTTTTTATAAAGACAAAACCTGCTGTGGTGAAATGTTCTCAGCAGAAGAGTGTTTGCTGTGTGACTGATGTTTGCAGGATGCCTGGTGGAAGTGGTTTGGCCCCACTGCGCTGCTACATCAGCAGCTTGTGCAGTGTGCATGTGCCGTAGGAAGTGGCAGAGAGTTCACTGTCTTCTGCCTTTCTCTTCACTTTGAACTCTAGATGTGCAAAGGCAATGTGAGGGAAGTATTCAAGCTCAGACTTGATGTGGTGTTTTAGTTACTGTCTTGAATAGCAGCCCTTTTTTTAATAATAGTGTCAAAAGAAACTCAACGACGGATAATCACCTCATGAAGCCTAGACATGTTGCTCTTATGTCTTAAACAGGACATTTGACTGGTGAGGGATTTTTAATTTAAGGAAGTGGTTTGCCGCTCCTATTTTTCATATGCAGTTTTTTTGCAGTAATCTTGTAAATGTCAAAGGGTGATGGCAGGGGCACGACTACTGCTTACCACATAACACCCCCCCCCCCATAGTTGTGGTTGTTTAATGGGTGGAGTTGGAATCCGCTATGTAAACACATTCCTCATCAAGGTGGAGGCCTTCCCAGGAGGAGCACCGCTCACAATGTGTCTCTTTCTGGAGAGTTGCCCACAGCAGGAAGTCACCCCTCTTGAACTAAGTATTACTAAGTGAGCAGGGCTTCGGCGGTGACGTGACAGAAGAAGGGAGTCGCCACCGACACTTAACGTCCTGGAATGTATTCCTCGACTTGAACATTTGAAACTGAGAGAGTTTCGCTTTCTTGTTTCGCATTATTTCCCATTTGTTTTTTTTATAATATTACATTTCATTTATATAGCACACTTTAAAAACAGCCTCATCTCAAGGTGCTTCACAATGCTATGAGGAGAAAATAATAAAACAATACGTTATCTAAGGAGCATATTGAATAAACCTTACCTTGGTTGCTGATTGGCTAATAGTTAGAGAGGGGACACATGTTGATGTAGAGGAGACATGGAGAAGAGGGGACACATGTTGATGTAGAAGAGTCATGAAGAAGAGGGGACACATGTTGATGTAGAGGAGACATGGAGAAGAGGGGACACATGTTGATGTAGAAGAGACATGAAGAAGAGGGGACACATGCTGATGTAGAAGAGACATGAAGAAGAGGGGACACATGCTGATGTAGAAGAGACATGAAGAAGAGGGGACACATGTTGATGTAGAAGAGACATGAAGAAGAGGGGACACATGTTGATGTAGAAGAGACATGAAGAAGAGGGGACACATGTTGATGTAGAAGAGACATGAAGAAGAGGGGACACATGTTGATGTAGAAGAGACATGAAGAAGAGGGGACACATGCTGATGTAGAAGAGACATGAAGAAGAGGGGACACATGTTGATGTAGAAGAGACATGAAGAAGAGGGGACACATGTTGATGTAGAAGAGACATGAAGAAGAGGGGACACATGTTGATGTAGAAGAGACATGAAGAAGAGGGGACACATGTTGATGTAGAAGAGACATGAAGAAGAGGGGACACATGTTGATGTAGAAGAGACATGAAGAAGAGGGGACACATGTTGATGTAGAAGAGACATGAAGAAGAGGGGACACATGTAGAAGAGACATGAAGAAGAGGGGACACATGTTGATGTAGAAGAGACATGAAGAAGAAGGGACACATGTTGATGTAGAAGAGACATGAAGATGAGGGGACACATGTTGATGTAGAAGAGACATGAAGAAGAGGGGACACATGTTGATGTAGAAGAGACATGAAGAAGAGGGGACACATGTTGATGTAGAAGAGACATGAAGAAGAGGGGACACATGTTGATGTAGAAGAGACATGAAGAAGAGGGGACACATGTTGATGTAGAAGAGACATGAAGAAGAGGGGACACATGTTGATGTAGAAGAGACATGAAGAAGAGGGGACACATGTTGATGTAGAAGAGACATGAAGAAGAGGGGACACATGTTGATGTAGAAGAGACATGAAGAAGAGGGGACACATGTAGAAGAGACATGAAGAAGAGAGGACACATGTTGATGTAGAAGAGACATGAAGATGAGGGGACACATGTTGATGTAGAAGAGACATGAAGAAGAGGGGACACATGTTGATGTAGAAGAGACATGAAGAAGAGGGGACACATGTTGAGGTAGAAGAGACATGAAGAAGTGGATTTTGATGATAGGTGACCTTTGTTGTGGGAGATGGTATAAAACGAGTCTTTGTGTAGATACAGTAGTTAAAGCAGCAACGTGAAGGATGATGCATAGCCGCTCTCATCTCTTGCCAGTTTCTCTCACCCTGGAGCTGTTACATTATGCAAATGACTCTGTGGTCTAAAATACAGTAGCGGCGAGGTAATAATTATTTTACCCTGCAATATGTGAGGCTATTTTCTGATACACTTTGCTCCCGAGTAGACATGATCTGAAAATAGATGAACTTGGCAACAAGGTCTGAGCAGAGGTTCAATTCAATCGTTAGACATCGTTGATTTCTACCTTTCAATCCAGGCTGAAGACTTTTGTTTTTGCCGCTGCCTTTAATTGAACTATTCATATCTTTACACTGCACTATAACTTTTATTTATGTATTTTAAAGTGGACCTATTGCTATATTTAAAAAATATATTGTAGGGCCTTACCTATACAAAACTGTCTGTGAAGTTTTTTGCTTAACATACCAAACAGATCACCCATTCAGGGTTTCCGTTAGCCGGTAATAACCTGTGTTTAGCTGGTAACATTTATTAAAAACCGTTAAATTCAAAACCTGCCGGTCAAAATGTCTGGTAATAATTAGGGATGCTCCGATAGATCGGCCGCCGGTCATTATCGGCCGATATTCACGCTTAATAGTTTGATCAGTGCTCTCTATAGAGGCCGATCAGGAGAGCTGGATCTGATCGATATGGACATAAACGCGAGTGAAGTGTAACCGGACGCGAGAGAGAGATCAGATCAGCTGCTGAGTCTGACGGAGACACGCAGCTCCAAAGAGAGGATCCGTTTCTCCCGTGTTATTATTGAAGTTGATGTAAACTTTTCAATAATGTACGTTATCTACTACAAGTAGTTTGTTTGAATGTAATAATTATGTTGTTTGTGGAATATTTAGTGAAAAATGAATCTGAATTTTTCGATCCGATTATAAACTGAAGCAATATAAAAATGAGCCCCGTGAACTGAGTTTTAAACATCAGCATATCTGCTCATAGTCCGGTAATTACCTGCTAACGGAAACTCTGCTACACAACTCTTATTATTATTGAAATATGACCGGTAAGTTTCAAATTTGTCCGTTAAAATAAATTCTGCCCGGACATTTGACCGGCGAGAAAAAATCCTAGCGGAAACCCTGCACCCATTGTAGCCATGGCTCATACTGCTCATACCCCTCTTTTGCAGCCCTGTTGCAAACAGGCGGATTCTGCTGCTAGCCACGCCCCTTTGTAGCGTCACGTCACGCAGCTTTCCCCTGCTACCGGGAGATCTCAGCTAAACGCTGTGGTGATTGAATGCCATGTTATGCTCCTAACCACTTCAAGCTTTATTTCTGAAACAATATGAAGCTCAAACCTTTCTCTCTCGCAGGGTTTACCACAAGGACATTACGTTACACATATTCTCTCCAGTAGCCTACAGCGTTAGCTCCATGGTTAGCTCTGAGTGTTAGCATGCTTGCTAATGTAAACACACAGCATATTACTCCCAAAACACGCCGCGCATTGTTTCTGATACAGCACATAGCCTGAAATGTTCTTTCTTAAGTGTTTACCGCTAGAACAGTGCCATTATATGTATTATATATATGTTTACTCTAAGCCTCCAGCAGTACAGGCAGACTGTATACGGTAGGGATGCCAGTGATTATTCGAATATTCGTTACAGTCTCCATAATTGAATATTATTTTTTAAAATCGATTTTATTTATATATATTTTTATTATTATTTATGTTTTTTTGTTTCAACCAAAATATAGACTAATGCTAATAATAGTAATAGTATTAATAATTGTAAATGGCCATTGGTCACACCACCAGTTTGTTTTACTGTAAACTTGGAGGAAGCCTGCGTGCAGAGCAGACTGCTGCTGCAGCATGCTACACACCAACCCCGCCCCCCCTCTCCGTCACACGTGCGACCAAAGATGAACAAAGCGGCAGGTAAAAAGAGTTCCTCCTCGTGGAACTACTTCGAACTTACAATTCCAAAGGAAGTTAAATGCAAGCTCTGCGAAAAGACGTTGGTCTATCACAGCTCAACCTCAACAATGCGTTCGCATTTGAGTGCGAAGCACGCCAAAGAGGTTACAGAGAAAGACGCAGCACAGCCGGCCATTACCAACTTCACTTCAAGGCCACGTCGTTGTGATCACATGCGTGCAGGTGAAATAACTGCACTAATCACCAATATGATAGTGAAGGACATGCTGCCAATACGTTTCTTGGAAAGAGGGGGTTTCCTTAAGCTTATGGCAAGCGTGGAACCAGAGTACAGGGGGGCCAACAAACAAAATAAACGTTGGTTTATTTTTTGTTATTTTCTAAAGTGCCTGCCATTGCCTTTTTATTTGAAGATGCGCGATGCACGCACAATTTATTTATTGCAATGCTGCTATTATTAATACAGGCTACAGGGCGGTCGAATAATCGATTAGTATTCGCCAGGGCTGCCGAATAATCGATTTTGATCATGGTCAGTTTCTGGCAACCCTAGAATACGGAGACGATGGGTTGGGACGTGTCGCGTGTGCCAGAGACGATGGGTTGGGACGTGTCACGTGTGCCGGAGACGATGAGTTGGGACGTGTGCCGGAGACGATGAGTTGGGACGTGTGCCGGAGACGATGAGTTGGGACGTGTCACGTGTGCCGGAGACGATGAGTTGGGACGTGTCACGTGTGCCGGAGACGATGGGTTGGGACGTGTCACATGTGCCGGAGACGATGGGTTGGGACGTGTCGCGTGTGCCGGAGACGATGGGTTGGGACGTGTCACGTGTGCCGGATGTCGCCAATGAAGTAATGGGAGCAGAGATTCTGGATCTGCTTGTTGGCACCCCCCTTCTTTCTTTTAGAGATGGAGTAAAAGAGAGAGGGTTTTGTTTTCTGACACTTTGTGAGTTCCCCGACACACCGGGGACACATTTACGTATAAAAGACATCAAAAAGTGCATTTTGCATGATAGGTCCCCTTTAACTTTAAATGTTTATTTTATTATCTTTGCTTTTTAATGACCATTTCCTTAATGTCTCTCATTTTTGTGAAGCACTTTGAATTGCCTTGTGTTGAAAGGTTCTATATAAATACACTACAGCGTTGCGATGTTATCCACCATTATAAACATTCTTTATTTGATCTAATTAATAATCACTGTTATTTAAATCTCGCTAAGTCTGCCGTCACTGAACCTGTCACAATTAAATGGCTTTTATCGGCAGCAGAGAATGTGGGACTGTTGGACCGTGACATAGTGTTGCTGACAGTTTTATTGTACACGTTATCCGCTGGATGAGAGAACGCCCTGATGATAAGATGAGTCCCTTTTTGCAACGTCTGCTTGTAGATAAGAGTTTTTAAAAGTTGAGAGAGATTTTGAAATGAAACAAGGTTCACAGAAATGATGTTGTAAACTCATCTCGGACGGTTTTTATTTGTTTTCTAGGCAGAATTACCAAAAAAAACCCTATTCAATTTTTAAAGTGGTCCCAAAAATGTACGGCCGATACTCAAATATACCCAGAAACACTGCAATGCAACATTTGCGCTGTTTGAGTGCACTCCTAGTAGGGCTGTGCGATTATGGCAAAAATCATAATCACGATTATTTGGGTCAATAATTGATATCACGATTATTTTGACGATTATTCATTGACCATTTATTGAACTTTAAAACAAATAATATTTTACCAATAAACAAGAATGTTGGAGCGCACTTCCAAAACCATGCTAAACATATATTATTAATATGATAAATAAAAAATAAATGAAATCAAATATGATGCTGTCACAACCAACTGAAAACTCCTTAACATATAGCCAACATTTTGGTAAAACATATTCAACATATTCCACTCAGTTAAACGTTGAAGGCTGGCCCACCGTCATGGTCCAGAAGTAACAGGAAATAAATGTTGAACTACAATTTAAGACCAAATAAAAAAATGTTGGCCACCATGGCAAATGCTGGTCGGGCTGCTCATGTCATCTCTTAAAGACTTTTTGCAAGAAACACCAGCCTGTTTACATGGTCTGGTTTCAGAGATGAGAGCAGGCAGGTGACAATATTGCCACCTGTACTGAAGACCCTCAGCCACGCCCCGACACATGGGGTGACGCCGGCCAATCACAAAGCTTTGATGCGTTCAAGTGCATTATTCTGGCACAGGAAGATTATGTTCCAGGACATTAACGATAAAACAGAATATTGTTGTTCTATTTTTAGACACATCTCGCGATCGACTGGTTGGGCACCCCTGGGATAGACCATAGGTCCGTTGTGGTGGCAAAGTAGTCAGCTGAAGCCACATCCCTCTCAACTTCCCCACGGCATTTGTCATATAGCGGAGGCAGCGCAGACCTGCCGAAATAATACCGAGACGGCATCGCATAACGCTTGTCCAACGTGTTGACAAGTTGCTTAAAGCCCTGGTTGCTAACAGTGCTAACTGGGCACATATCTTTAGCGATGTGAAATGTAATGGCACCTGTAATATCTCTGTGTCTCTGCGAGCTCGTCGCGTAGGCCGTTGCTCTGTACAATGCGTCCTGAATCGATGATGTGGTGGATGAAGTCGAGCGGGCATCTGCTTTTTGTTGTATTATTGCCCGGTCGTATTGCACTTTGTGGTTGTATTTCAGATGATTAAAGAGATTGGTTGTGTTAGCGTGTGGTGCAACACAACCTGGTAACAAATCATGCACTGTACTTTGTTTTGCTCCACGTCGGACTCCTGAAAGCCAAAGTACTGCGAAATAGCTGAGTAATATTTTCAGAATTATATATAAAAAATATTTTATCATGTTTTTTCGCACCTATACCAGTCATATTATTTCATCCAGTAGACGAGTTAAACTTTCCCCAGAAAACAGTTGAAAATGGCTTTTATGATGTTCCGAGGGATTCGGCGGCTCAGCCTAAGGTCTCAGCCTCTCGTGCGCCAAGTAGGGATGGGAATTTGAAAGCAAATGTATATTCGAATATTCGACCCCCAAAAAAACAGTTAACCGAAATGTACATATCCTATTAAAAAAAAAAGTGGAAAAAGATTTTACAAACATTTTGAAAGATAAATAAATACATGTTCAAATAAGTATAGAAACTAAGACGAATTTGTCAAATGTATTGAACGAGTGATCACAGTTTGAACAGTTGACAGCTATAGGCCTACAGCTTTCATGCTTAAAACATAACTTGGTTTTTAAATGAAAGAGGGATCATACACGAACAACATAACGGGTTAGGGTAACGTAACCTTATTACAACAGAGATCAACAACCTATAACAGGGCCTATGCACAGAATGCAGCTCTTCAATACTCATTCTTCTTTAAGAATATGAGCATGTCTACTCAGGGGAGAGGCGGGTGCGGAGAGGATTCACAATCAGGCCAGCTGTAGAGAAGACCCTCTCAGCTGGAATTTGTGCATAAGATGAGGTTTGAGTCTGTGATCTGGAGGGGCAGCAGCCATATCATTAGCTAGATCTGATGGATTTGGACATAAACGCGAGTGAAGTATAACCGGACACGAGAGATCAGCACCTGCAGCTCGGCACACCTTTAGACCTAACACCTTTAGCTATGGCACATTGAATTATTTCATTTGATAATATGTAATCAACTGAGGCACCTCTCACAAAAAAAATGAAAATATTCATAACTCTTATTCGAATACCTGAATAAAAAGTTAACTTCATGAAATGGCTGCAGCATCAGGAGGCAGCGGGACGTATACTCCGCCTCTGAGAAGTGCAGCACCAGCGCTCCGAGAGCTGTGCCTTTTTATGCACCGCCTTCGCTGTGTTTACCTTAAGCGTGACTGCAGGCTGCTACGTGTTAACCATATACACACACACACACACACACACCTCTACACGTATCAAACTGCCCGATTATTACTCGTTTTATGAAGGAGATGTCCGGTCACCCAGGCGCATGATGTGTGTGTGCACCGGAACGAACGACACCATCATAATATCTTCTGAAAACAAATGCCAGTGACACACACACACACACACACACACACCCTGGCGACCGGACATCTCCTTCATAATGCGTCTTCTCCTCGTTTTCCCAGCATTCACTGGATTATCCGGAATAACGTCGGTTTTCTGTTTTTCCGAAAAACACTGGTTCCTTTTTAACGTTTTAATATGTTTTGGATGCATATTGTTCTAGTATTTGTTCAGGCTGTTGCAAACAATTAGTCTCTGTTGCTACCTGCTGGTGAGTAAATATTAAAATCAGTTAAAATTGACAACCGGTCCACGATTATTATTTTTGATGTATCTGCCGGTCCTTGGTACGATAAAGATTGGGAACCCCTGCTCTCCAGTACGGGTTAGCTCTGAGTGTTGCTAATGTAAACAAAGACAAGATTACGTCCAAAACACATCGGGAATTGTTTCTGATTGCAACTTTCTGTGGGTCCGCCGCCGATTTGACATCATATAGGCATAATTGGCCAATTTGAATGTTTTCATTTAAAATGTCAATTATCTGTCTTTACCCTTTTTTTATTTCAATGGGAGGTCCAGTAAGCAGATAACTGTATTTCTATATCGTAAGAAAGCGTCACATTGAAGTGTTTTCCATTATGTCTATGTAGTCCTTGCGGAATAACAAGTTATTTAGGTCTTCCCCTTCCCCTTCCCCATTGATCTGCTACATTATTAGAAAGGGACATATGGAACACTTTCCTATAAAAGCCTGGATGCTCTTGTCCTTGTATAACTATATACGATTTTTTCTGTCTTGTATTTTTCAATGTGAATTGACGCATCAATGGTTTGTAACACTGTGTACCAGTCAGCTGTTTGCTGGATGTGTAAAGAATGACTAGAGATGAGAACATGTGCTGTAGGGCTAACAGCGGTGAATAATTTAGCATCTCTTCTTGTATTTCACTGCCTTTAGGATCGGACTCCTTTATGTGTATTACATTGTGTTTGTAATCGTGACACTGTGGATCCCGTTTCCTAGAAAAGTAGTTCTCAAAGTGGGTGACACGGTTCTCTGGGCTGCCTTGAGGATAGGCCAAAGGTGCCGTAAGATTTCACCTCATAAAAAGGGAAAGGCAAAATTGAAGTTCAGCCTATTAGGAAAGCTGTTGCTAATGACACTCACAGTTGGTGGTTGTCCTTGAAATACAACACACTTTCCGGCTCAGGAGCTTTTCAGGAGCTCAGCAACAAAAAGTGACCGTGAGTGAGTAGTGAAGTGAATTTAGCCATTTCTTAAATTATTTCTGGATTACTCCGCCACCACACAACCTTGGCGGGTTCAAGCTAGGTAAGCACAAAAGAAAATAATTAAATCTAGGAAAGAGCACTTAGCAATAACTCGCCCTACAATAACTCACCCTACAATAACTCAGACACATCTGAACTTAAAGCATCCGTTTTTACACCATGGTCATTTTTGGGAGGGCTGGCTTTTATGTGAAACGTCTAAATCTTTAGTTTTGTACATGTTGGCCTTAACATGGTATAGTAGCATAGGTATACATATTGTTGTATACATGTTATACTGTATATAATATAAGAGTACAAAGTGCACAGTTTTACTTAAAATCTTTAATTTAATTGTATATTTTATGAACATTTTAATTTGCCTTCCTATGTTAATAAAATTATTAATTTTTGTGTGCATTCAAAATGGAGAAAATGTCACAAAACCCACTTTCCTTCAGGATATATAAAGTAGGCTTGTTCCTATTCTGACAAGACTATAATATATATAAATATATATATATATATATATGTGTATATATATATATATATATATATATATATATATATATAAATAAAATATGGACAAAGTCTCAGTGACGTCACCCATGGGCTTTTAAAGACCTGTCCCTCAAAGCCTAATAATGTGACTTTAAGCTTTACGAGGGGTGTGTTTTATCAAAGGTTGTCATGAATTGAAAGTCAGAATCTTTCCATACGATGTTTTCCAACCAGCAGCTTGTTTCCTATTAAACATCCTAACCCTAAGAGGTGGGTTCTGGATTGTGACTATGATGTCTTTAAATTAACCCTTTTTTTTCTCCACCTACAGACGAGGACTGAATCCACCCCACAGAGTCAAGTCCATCTCCATGACAACTTTTACACAACAGGAAATCGAGTACTTACAGAAACACGGCAATGAGGTAAAGCGTGATGGTGACTGAGCTTCCTGTTAAAGTTGTTATGATTGAGGTCAGCTCTCCTGCTGCTTTTGAGGGTATGCAAATCATCACAATCATGCTAGTGTCTTGTCTATCTAAAGCTGTTCAATGTTTTAAGTAACCTTTAGTTTCCCCGCAGCGAGTTGTGATGAAACCCTGCAGCTCTATTCAGACATTTAGGTTTCTGGGTTTGATTAAAGCTGCTTGGTTGAGCTTCACAGTCCTCATCAAAGGCCAGCATCAGACACCTGCTTCAGTCAATATTCATTGTATACTACTAGGGCCACACGATATTGGAAAAAACTGATATTGCGATATTTTTTCCCCCTGCGATTTATATATTGCGATATGAACAAAATACAGGAATTGAAGAAAAGACACTTTTTTTTGGTCCGCAAACCATCCTTTCTCGAACTTTAATGCTATACAATTGGTATTTTTTTAACGATATTTAACCGGATGAAGGATTTTAGTCACGGACGTTTGGATCTTAAGCTATCAGAGCAACAAGCTGAGCTAGCTCGGTTAGCAGCGCCGAACTGAGAAACACATTACATTACATTTCATTTAGCTGACGCTTTTATCCAAAGCGACTTACAATTTCAGGGACATTCTCCCTGGAGTAACTAAGGACTAAGTGCCTTACTCAAGGGCGGGATTTGAACTCACAACCTTCCGATCTTCAGCCCACCTCACTATCCATTAGACCACCACACATGCAACTACTTTATTTTTACCTTTAATCACCGGGTCCGTTTACCTGTCCAACTCAAACAAGAAGACAAATAATAATACTACTGATTTGAAATACATAATTTTTTATATAGCGCTTTCCCCAGTGCTCCAAGACGGTTTACAAGGAATCAGAAAAGAACCACAAAAATAAAAGTCATCATCCAAGTGAAAGAAGAAATGGGGGATTGTTTCACGATTGAAAGCAAAGTTAAATTGAAGTAAAGAAAGTTATCAACAAGCCGGGGAAGAAAGCCGAACAAGACCCAGATACTTTCTCTGGGATTACAGGAGGTCTGGAGAACTGGATGGTCGGTGAATTTCATTTTTCACACTTTCATCAGACCGAGAAACTCACAAGGATTATTAGTTGCTCTGTGTCTGTTGGATTAAAAGTAGTCAATTGCTTGCTCACATATTTCAGTTTTTAATTTCAGCCTTGTATTAAAAGGGGCATTGAATTCCAATGACCTACTTGAGTTAATTACCCACACATTAAATCCATAAAAATGAATACATACTTAGTAGAGTAGCAAACACAAATGTGTTCTCCACAGAGGAGCCCAAGTGCATTCTCATTCACGGGTCATTTCTGGTAAATGGGGTATAAAATTAGAGCGACGCCACCTGGGGAGAACAAACTATTAAAAGCTGCGGCAGAGGCATGGCAGGAGACTCAAGGTTGGAGCTGATGCATACATCCTTTATGTCGGCTACATAAATATTACCGCCCTCTCCTCAGGGCGCGCTTGACACATGGCTTTTGTATTTTTCAGCATTTGCACATTTTACTAATTAAAAAATCTAAGCTGGCCTGTTCAGCAAATCCAGCTAAAGAAATAACAGCAGCAGCAGCAGAAGCTTATATACAACATAAGAGTCACACTTCCTTGTAGCACCATAGCTTCATTTACAATGCAGCAGCCTATACCGAGGGCACACACGCATGAAGCTTATAAATCTGTCTTTAGAGGATTAGGCAAATACTTTAGGAATGCTTTCAAAAACCCAAAGGCCAGAGAAAGGTTAGACTTAGACAGATTTTGCATATCAGAGCTGTGTCGAGCCTGTGTTTCCAAACATGAGGCCAAGAAGTGTGTTCGTGCCGGCACCACATAAACACTCATTCACCTGTAATGGACTTATCTGATTGGACAGTCAAATTTGGAAATATAAATGAATGCTCTTCTCAAATCAACCTGCGCTAAAGGTGGAGTCAGCGATTCTAATCAAATACACCCGTTGTCAAGTTCAGTAAAATATTTCCTCATGGACTGTTGCCTGTCTGTAAAACATGTTGTCTATACCTAGCCCTGGCTCTAAAAGAGAAACGGGCAGAGCCACACAACACTATTCCAATTTTTTATTGCCAAAATGAAGTCTATTAAAAAGTATTAAACGGCATTTTCCAAGGTATTACATTTTGTAGCTTGTTTTCAATAAGTATATAAATGGTCCAAAGAGGTTGTATTCTACAGTCTGCCTGAATGTAGTCATGGCGTAGGTGTGTAGTGTGATTCTGTAGTTTATTGATGGCATCCCGTTGGGTTTGACGTCATCTGAACAGGACATCGCACGCTCACTGCTTGATAGCGCGCGAAGCTCCGTTTACGCCGGTTGCTAAGCAACATCGTTAATGGGAAATGCAAGTCTGCGTCCAAATGGTTGGAAGATAAGGAGGAAGGACAATCAATACTGTATATAGTCAATGTGAGGTAAAGTGTGTCGCCAAGGTAACCGGTTAAAACTCCAAGTGGAGATGAGGTCTTAAAATGTATGGAGAGGGTCTTAAAAAAGGTTACATTTGACTTCAGGATTCCTGCATAGACCCTGGGTAAACATTAATATGCAAAATGACGGGAGGTCATTTCTTTAAATTGAGCAAAACCTCCTGAATGCATTTTGGTTTTCGAAGTTCACTGTGACCTCACAAAACACATTTTTTATCATAATTAAAGAATTAATATCTTATGTATGACAACTCATACACACGTCTACTAGGACGTACATGGATATGTTGAGCTGGGGCGGGATTTCTAGTCTAGTTTAAATTAAGTGTAACATCTTTTGAGTATCGGACTGAAAAAAAAGCCACATTTTAAAAACATAATTTCTTTTTATGTTTAGAAACTTTGCTGGACATTTTATCGAACACACAACTCTTAGGTTAGTCTAGAAGTCTGCAGAACTAATCATTAATGGACATACATGTTAACTGCAGCCTTGGTCTATGGATGATTAACTGTATAATCTCTGTTTACCCGTAGCATATCTTTTAAATTCCTTCTCACTAACGATTTCATGCTTAAATATGAATGTTGACACATGTATTTCTCCGTCTCATCTGTTCTGCTGCCCTGTGTGTTTTCCAGGTATGTAAACGGATCTGGCTGAGCCTCTATGATGACAGAACCACCTCAGTACCAGACTTCAGAGAACCGCAGAAGGTCAAGGAGTTTCTTCAAGAGAAATACGAGAAAAAGAGATGGTAAGTCAGTTTCACAATCTGGCAGTGTGAGATATGAACGATCCTCTGGCGCCGCGCTGACACGTTAGCTCTTCTTTGTCTCACAGGCAGCTCGTAGCATTTAGCCTCCAGCTATCCACCAGATAGCCCAATGTAGGTCACTACAGTCAAGATGCTTCATGTGTGAGATCTTGTTGTTCAGTGTTATGATTATGCTTAAACATTTATGAAGTTTAGTACAGTTGTGACTGTGAATGGCCTAAGGTAGTCAAACAAGTGCCTGTTAAATGCAAATGAGGGATTACTCATCAAAGTAAATATTTCCTAAGTGACTGTTGGTTTCAGCAATTAGACTGTTTCAATATACATAACATTAGTACACCCATTGGTTAAGGCAGTTCTGCTTCTGTGGGCTCTAACTGTTCATTCTCTGACGTTAGAGTAAAGAGCAGGGCATGTCTCAACGTGACACCATTTGGCTTTTTTTACTTTCCACACAGACCGTTCCCCTGAAACACCGACCTGTCTGCAAATCACCTTTCCAACCAAATGAGCCTTTCCTGTTTTCACATTTGGAATGCTTAACAAGAAATCCCTCGATCGTGTCACATCTTGTTATTCCGTCAGGCATTAGCCAGCTTCCTGTAGTGTAGTCAAGCTTGGTGAGTAACGGATGACATGCAACGGGAATACATAATCGGGTTGCAAAAATAGTTGCATACATAAAAATGGTTTAAATCAGATTACTGTTACACGTCTACAGATTGGCGATTACTAGCAGGTGTTAAAAAAGCAAACGTTTGCTGTCAAAGGATCAGATGATATCTCTTCTCTGTTAGCTGTACTGTTCTGTAGGATAATACTTTAAGTGTGGATGTCTACGTCCTGAATCCGCTTCATGGTTTTCACTTTCTTTGGTTGATTTGTTCTGTTTTTAATTCAGCAGGTGAACCTATATGTTCATAAAATAGTGTGTGTGAGCTTAACTGTGTATTAAACTAACACTGAGCATTTTCTGTCAGCTCAGATTTCACTTCTGCTTTTTGAAACTGTAGTGTGTGTGCTCATGTGTTTCATTGATGGTGTATAGGCTGCTGCTTGAATATGTTTCATGACACATTTGGGATCCTAAAGATGTTTGTTTCTTCTTTTCTAAGGTTACATTGTTCTGTGGTTTTACATAAGAATATTAAGTCAAATTCATCTTGATGATATTGCATTTGATACTGACGTAATCCAAAAGTTACATAAAGTAATCAGGTTACATTTAAATACTCAGATGACTGATTACATGTTTTTACAGCTAACTAGTAACTGTGACAGGACACATTTTTAAAGTATCCGTCCCACCCTTTCCCAGGCACGTTCCTCCAGAGCAGGCGAAGCCCGCGGCCCCCGTCCACGCTTCCATCTCCGGCTCCTCCAACAGCAGCACCAGCAGCACCCCCGAGGTCAGACCCCTCAAATCCCTGCTGGGGGAGTCTGCCCCCTCCCTGCACCTCAACAAGAACACCCCCCCCTAACCAGGTGAGATTCATGTGGCGTACGTACCATACGATAATACTTTAATGGTCAGATCAAGACTGACATTTGACTTGGATCACAGCAGCTTCATGTGTAACATCAACATAGACACATATCAGGGGCCTTTAGCGTGCATTTGATCTGGGCTCAGCTCTGTATTTACTGTGAGGATTGACTGGAGCACAAAGGATGCTTCAGTCTGACTTTATTGAATGGCGGGACCCTGTATCTCCGATTAGATGGATTTGTTACTGCTGTCAGAAACCCTGGTAACATTTGATAAATGTACTTGAAACAACTTGAGTATTTTATTGTTATCAATGTCTTAGTCTACCCACTGACACTGATTTCATCTTTCCTTGCTTTTTATATGAATACTTAGACAATGAAAACATAGTGACAGACACACTCGTAATTGTGAATTTTAATATTCAAAGTTTATTTTTGTATTTTTATTTGCATGCTTCTTAGTAACATGAAGCTGTCTTTGGCTCTTTTCTGCTGTAACAATGTGCATGTCCCCTCTGTGGGACTAATACAGGTATTCTGATTCTTCTTTAATCGAGTGAAGGTTGTTCAATTACACCTTAATTCATACTGACACACACATACATATGTCTAACTCCATCTCTTGTCTGCCCCAGTCTCCAGTCGTGAGCCGTGGACAGAGCCAGCAGCAGCAGCCGTTCCACGACAAGAGGTTCGACCTCCTCAGTGAACTGGGGGGAGACATCTTCGCTGCCCCGCCCAACATGAACGCCGGAGCCAGCTCCAGTTTTGCTAACTTTGCACATTTCAACAGCCACACAAGTAAGGAACAGACGGATTGTTTGACTCGCATACATCTGTAACAGGGTGCAGGAGTTGAGCAATCATTCAGGGTTGGGTGTGCCTTTTGAAATGTGGAAGTTGTGTCTGTCACATTAGGCCCCATTGTGCTTTTTGGCACTTTTCCTTTCCTGTGGTTTTTGTGCATGAAAAGGAACGGCACCTTTCTAAACGGTTGACCAATCACAACAGAGCCGGACAGCTAACCAATCAGAGCAGACTGGGCTCTGGTTTCAGACATTTCAAATGCTTAAGGTGATCAAATAGACACTGATCCATCACCTCTTATAGTCTCTGGCAGATGTTTAAGATGCAGAAACTGTAACATTTCACAATCACTAACTACATTATGGAATAGTCTATGGACAGGCACATCTCCATGGTAACTAATGCCTGTACCTAGAGATATTGGTGGAGGATAATGTCCTCTCATCCCAATAAAAGAGCCATACAGACTCATCCGTAATGCTGCGACAAAAGTGGATCTCCACAAAGCAAGCACAACTGTACATCTGTGTTTAGTGCGACACACATTTAGAGTTATAGGGTCTGCAGAGGGAATCTAATGAGGTGGTGAAAATCCGACCATCTTTCCCGCCTCTTAAGCCGCATTTCATTGTCATGTGACACCACTCTATGATTTGTCTTTCACATCAGCACTTAATCCATTATATTTGCAGTCTGTCATCCATGCCATTTGTCATTATATGTATAAATCCATTGTTTTCCTCATTGTGTTTTTGTTCATCTGTGTGTCTGAACCTCATCCTGACTCCACCTCAGCTGCACAGAGCGCCAACGCAAATGCAAACTTTGCTAATTTTGATGCGTTCGGGAGCACCTCTGGGTCCTCAGGTGGCTTCCCCTCAGCACCTCAAGCCCAATTCCAACCCTCAAATACAGGTAGAGCAAGCTCCCTTCACCGGACACATTGCACACATCCAAACCACTCTAAGACATTCGCTTGTGTTATTAAACGCATGTATTTGAGAATATACAATTAGGCTCAACACAAGGCCATGTTTTCTGTCATGTCATGTTTTACCTGTTGTGATGCATACCATCTGCTCTCCTAACCTTTCCATACTCTGTGCTGTTCATTCATCTGGTGTCACATGTTAAAGTGTTCTGAGCACTCCACTGCAGACAGATTAGAAGCATCTGCTCTAAGCACCACTTTTAGCATATCACTATTTTGACCTACTTTAAAAAAAGAAAAGAAAGCTTCAGTTTACATTTGATACACGCTGGGTTATTTCTGGTTACTCATTTGTGTGAAATGTCAACAACAAACCTATGTTTATGAGGCAAGAATCTGTTGGTCACCAGAGTATTGAACTACTACCCTTTTTTTAAACTGAATGTTGGGCAATCAGACAAACACATTACATTACATGTCACTTGTTAGACGCTTTTATCCAAAGCAACTTACATACTCAGTACTGTGGGCAATCCCTACAGGAGCACTTTGGGGTGAAGTGTCTCAGGGACACAACAACATGCTGACTGCAGTGGGGTTTGAACCTGTGCTCCCCTGATCCGAACACCAACGCACTAACCCACTGCGCCACACGCCTCTATATCATTAACACCTTTCTCCTTTGATAGAAAGATAAGAAGAATGTATTTGCCATAGTAGGTGCATTGATAGCACAGAAAAAGCAAGACATCAACACTAGACATAAGTGAACTCTCATCACCACAGACTGGAATCCTTATCAGATACACTCATTAGGAATAACATTAGAAGGATATTGGACCTGAACACCAGGGTTTTACTGTTGTAATACTGGCCACACTGCTTATGTTCCTATAGGATTTCATAAACACATATTATGGACTTAACATAAGTGCAAATATTTGCAGTTCCACTGTGTATTTTGCGCAGTCACCAGTTTAAAGAGGCCTATTGAGCTTTTTGGAGTTTTTCCCGTTCCTTGTGTTTTTATATACGTTTGTGCAAAGGCTACAATTCCAAAATTCCCTCTCCCACACACTCCTCTTTAAACTGCTTGTCTTCTGAAGCTACCATTTGTATTCTGTGGTTTTAAAAAAATACAAGACTGCAAACTGTTGTCCACCTTTTCCCGGTGTGTGTCATTCGGTTCCTTATTTGCCTCCAAGCCATTCTCATTTCAAGTCAATATTTGCTCAGCAGTCACTAGCTCTTTACATGAACCTCCTATGTCACACACTCTACACTAAAACAGTGACTGTCATACACAAACACACAGCCTCCTCCCCTCCTCAGTTACATGTAGTATGCTACAGCGCCCTCTGCTGGAGATAAACATGAATAACTCTTGAGTGGAGCTGCAGTGCGATCTCTTTAGAGTGCCACAGTGACGCGTCCTAAAACCCGGAAGTAATCTCCATAGGATTTTGGAAAATAGCTGGAAGTAAGGTCTGTGGTTGAAACACATTTAAGAGACGGATCACGTTTTGTTCAGCCGGATAATCTCCACATGTCTACCCTACTTTTATCATTTTCGAATCATAAATCTAGTCACCAGAAGCAAAATGCTAACGTTATGCTATAAACGAACTACAGCAGGGTCGCTGCTTCAACGTCACGCCAACTTAAGATCCATATCAAAACTACAGATTCTAAATGGTACAAGTTGAAGCGTTTGTTTGAACAGTTTGCAGGAGGCAGGGACTTGCTTTCAAGCAGAACAGAAACTAACTTAGAGGAGTGTTTACGTGTTCGGTGTAATGACGTACAACGGCCTCGACAGCTTCTGTAGTCCTATTCAGCCACTTGGTAACAACCATCGTTTTTCAGACACGTAAACTCTTCAGAAATCACCAGTGGGGTCACTGCTGATGGATTTAATGTTGTAGAACAACGTGATCCGTCTCTTAAATGTGTCTCAACCACAGACCTTATTTCCAGCTATTTTCCTAAATCCTATGGAGAAAATGCATTGCTTTTTATCGAGGAAACGGAAGTGGTAAAATGCTAACTTACTTCCTCGTTTTAGGACGCGTCACTGTGGCACTCTATTGCTTGATGAATAAAAGCTTCCCCCTCTCTCTTGGCGTTGTAAGATAATCCCTTTCTCACTTACACTCACTCACTGAGCGATCTGGCCTAAGCTGTTCATGCTATCTCATGTGTTTGTTTGTCACCCTCTCGGCATCAGATTTGCTTTGACTTCATGCTGTCTAATCTTTTAGTTGACGTCTTTTTATTTTTGTTTCTCCGCCCTGTTTTGCTCATTGCCCCATTTCTCCCCCCCTCTTATCATTTGGGCTGCCAGCATTCACTGTGCTCTCATCCAGTCGCAGTTTGTGCGAGTTTGCCCCTGCCCTGCCTCTCCAGGTTGCACACAGTAAGTCTCTCTCTCTCTCTGGGCTTGACCTCTTAACAGCTTTCACCCTTTTTCCAACATCTAACGTGTAAACACTCCTCTCCTCCTCTCCTCCGGCTGTGATGTGTCTCCGCATGTGGCTCTTTTTGTGTCTGTAACCAGGGTGTCCACGGGGTCTTAAAAAGTATTAAAAGTTGATAAATCAATTTAGCGAAAATGAAGGCTATTAAAAAGTATTTTCCAAGGTATTACATTTTGTAGCTTGTTTTCAATAAGTATATAAATGGTCCAAAGAGGTTGTGTTCTACAGTGTGCCTGAATGTAATCATTGCGTAGGTGTGTAGTGTGATTCTGTAGTTTATTGATGGCATCCCGTTGGATTTGACATCATCTGAACAGGACATCGCACGCTCACTGCTTGATAGCGCGCGAAGGTCCGTTTACGCCGGTTGTTAAGCAACATCGTTATGGGGAAATGCAAGTCTGTGTCCAAATGGTGGGAGATAAGGAGGAAGGACAATCAATACTGTATATAGCGAGCCCCCCTCCTCCAAAAAAGATAATTACGTCACAGCGTATACTTCAGCGGAATATCAAAACAGCGGCCCGGGGTGCAAAACGCCTTAATGACAGCGACCCTCTACCACACAAAACAACACCATTTATATAAACACCTATCATGACAGGGCACCCACAGCCAAGTAACAATTACAAATGAATGAAGTCAGCACGGCGGCCCACATTGAAAATGACTTAGGCCTACCTTTGATGATCAAATCACTTAAACACAAAGTCCATCCTCCCGTCCTTTTGGATGAAGCACTTGCGGGTCATGCAGCTGATCCTTTGCCACTCCAGTTTATCATTGGAACTCAATCTTGAAAATGACTGTTAATAATTTCGCAACGATGTCATCACTATCACTGAAGTGAGCCATCATGAAAGAATTTATGCTAATCATAAATCTATCGACCATAAATCTATCGATTAGATTTATGATTAGAAAATAATAAAAGTAGGGTAGACATGTGGATATTATCCGTCTGAACAAAACGTGCATTTATCTAACAGGTTTGTTTTCCACAGACCTTATTTCCAGCTATTTTCCAAAATCCTATGGAGAAATCCCGTTGCTTTCTGTCGAGGGAATCCGAGCGCAGCTTACTTCCGGGTTTTAGGACGCGTCACTGGACCACTTGCATAGACCTCGGAACTTGTCATAAACTTGTCATAAAGTCCGTGAAAATAAAGCTTGCCCATTTAGAGGGAAGATATGATTGGTCAATTGTACTGTCATTTGACATTACTCTCTCACTGAGTTACTATAGCCCTCTGTGAATGTGGAGAGGGACCAACAAGCTCTCCCGTCTTCACAGTAACTCGCAGAGACGGCATTTAACCCTTCACATTCTAACAGAAACTGAACAGGCAGATTCGAAGGATTTATTTCTTTGGAAATGTTATTTTAAATACAATTAAATAAAGTTATTTTGGTAAAACTAATTAAACATTTATATAAAAAATATTATTTAACATTTTTTTTTTTTATGTTTTCAAATATTATTTTTTAGAATATCTTTGGCCCTCACAGAGAGCCTAGAGGGCCCTGACGGCTCGCCACTGATAGTAAATGTGAGGTAAAGTGTGTCGCCAATGTAACCGGTTAGAACTCGAAGTGTCGATGAGGTCTTAAAATGTATGAGAAGGGTCTTAAAAAAGGTCTTAAAATTACATTTGACTTCAGGATTCCTGCATTTACCCTGGTAACTCTGAATCACTGTCGACAATAAGCCGTCATTATAGTGAACCATTGTGGAGAATAGACCATGTGGAACTACAAGAGAACAGAACAAAGTGAAATGTGAAATGAAAAGAAGAGGATCAAATGGACATTGATAAAAAATAATGTTGCTCTATAATTAGATTACACAAAAACCCTTTGTCCTTGAAGTCTATTCTATTCGTTATTGATAGAAAAATTAATGCATGAAAAAAGGACATCAGATGCATGCCAGATAGTACCTGTCATTGTGTTAAAGGTAGTATAACAAATATTCAAGGCTATGCAATTAAAGAAATTGTTCAGTTTGATTAAATGGTGTGATGGTTTCAGTGTCACTACTTAAAATTGCCTTCCCTCAACTTTAGGATAACAAAGAATAGAGTGGTGCAGGAATGAGTCTTAAAACTGGAAATGAGTTAGCATTTAAGCACTAGCATTTTAGCTAGCTTTCTTGTTCTCAAAATCAACGTGTTTTTATAACGCGTTTGTGGGTAGAAGCCTGAAGTAAGGTCTGCGGCAAACACAAGCATTACATATTTTTACATGCTTTGTTTTATGACATAAAATACGTCCGTAAATAACCAACTCCTGAATGTCTGAAATACCAATGTGTCATAAAAAGACAACGAAACGTCAGCATGCCAACCACTAATGCTGCGCTATAATTTGCAGGTCTCCCTTGAAAAAGAGATCAATGATCTCAATGGGATACACCTGGGTAAATACAGGTTTGAAATTAGCCGTATTTAGCTTAGCGGTGGTGACTGTGATGTCGTTTTGTCGATAGCTTAACGTTAGCATTTTACTGAGATTAGCATACTTTTTCCACCAGTGTTCAAAGTGTTTTTATCATGCTGTGGTAACATGTTGTGGTGTATCAATCCTCTTGTTACCAAGCAACTCATTTCCCCCTGAATGGTTGTTTGAATATGCTTGAGATGAAGCAATATCTGTTCTGATTTCCACCTGCCAGCTCTCTCGGACTACCCCAACATCCTCACACATGTCCGTACAGAAGCAGCAGCCATTACTCCACAAAAATCCATATTTCAAAATGTCTCTCTTTGTCCTCCTCTTGTATAATCTGCTCACAAGAAACAGAAATGCTGACTTTCCATGTTAACTTCCATATGACAACCTGCTGTGATATCTTTACGTGTCTTTACGTTTTCCCATCAAACCTAAAATGTGAGAAAAAAAACAGAAGGGATGCCCGATTTGGAGAAAAAAAGCGAATTGTGATTATTTTGAATGATAATGCATTGCTAGAAAATTATGACTTTTATAACATTATTCATATCATTACAACATTTGTGTACGTGGTATGATCTTTTTAAGAGGATCCGTTGCTTTACCAAATCTTGCACTTACTGCCATTTGGATATGTATCATATTGCAAAAGTCAATTTAGGTGATTTTGATAAAGTTAAAATATAAAACGGTGGCAAAAGGCCCTAAATCAGTCTTGGTGTAAAACATAATCTGTATGACCCAAATATCTATTAATAATGATAAGCAATTCCTGAAAAGGTGATCTGCATCGTGTGCCTCTTATCAATGTGAATTATATGCATTCGTTTTAAAGGCTAATGGAGAGCTAGCATAGTGCAGTGTTGGAGAGGACATATTTTAGACATCTGTCCACTAGATCAGTGTTTCTCAAACTTGTTCATACCAAGGACCACTTAACCAATAAAAAAACACACGGACCACCTAACCCCACAAATATCCAAAATCACATCGTTTTTCTAGAACAGATTACAGATCGCCTGAAAATGGTACAAACAAGTGGTAACATGTGTGATGAAGTTGTTGCGCTGGGCTATATCATGCAATCGAAACTTAAGCTCGCTCCATTGCGGAGATATTCCAGCGAGAGTGCGGAAAATTTAAATTAATGTATTCATTTAAATGTGAAATGTTACCAATATACTCACGGACCACTAGGGGGAGCTCACGGACTTTGAGAAGCACTGCACTAGATAATGAAGGCAACTCCTCCACAACTTGACCCTCCATGCAGCTTCTTCTCCCCCTCTCCACCCTATTGATGCCGTTACTCCAGAGGAAAAACAATCGAGGCCCCCCTTTATGACTTTTTAATCTCTCTCTCATGCATGTAACGCCTCAGGGGGACTAGCGAATCCTTCAGTTCTCCCTCCCAGAGTAACTCCACAGCAGCTGGCAGAGAAGCTGTACAGCAGGGCTATTCAATTGGCTGCCCGGCCAAATCCGGCTCCGGGGTGATATTTACTGGCCCTTTGAGTATATTGTTAAAAAGTAATCAAAACATTTTTCTAAAAGATTTTTCTAAAAGAGTGCCTTTCAGAGAGGTTATTAAAAATGTAATTGAGAGATAGAGGGGAAGACATTGCCTGAACACTTCGGCGGGCTCGGGTTTCGAACCCACCTACTAGCTACTGTAGTGACAACTCCTGTCATTGATCTGATTAGATAATTTCACCTAAATGAAATCAAATGATGTTGATGGTTAAATTAGCTTCACTGAACTTTCCATTTAGATCTATAAAGGCCTTGGGGTTATGTTTGATTTAATTAAACACAATATATGCACTACGCTGTTGTAGTATTTACTGTATCTGAAGCTCTTAATATTGTTCCCGGCCCCTTGCTTTGGATCATTGTCATCAACATTCCAGACTAATTGAATAGCCCTGCTGTACAGAGTACTAGCCTCCCTGCAGGTAAATACGCAGTCCTGGCTGACCTGGATAACGTGTTGTTAAGCTCTGCCAAAACAGAGCAAGGTAACCCTCGCCTGTTTATAGACCTGGTGTCGGGACAGATGTTACCCACAAACAGAAGTAGTCTCAACAAAAAAACAGCAGTTGCATAGATTTAAGTCCCTTTTGATTCTTCTTCCAACTGCAGGGACAGACCTAGATTCTATCACGAAGAGGCAGATTTAGGTTTTCTAGCAAACGCCTACTTCTGTATCACTTACATTTCGGCTAATCCTCGATTTGGATGTGTTTTGAGATGCCTTTTTAAAAAGTGGATCAGTGCTGCTGAACCTCAACCAGCCTGCATAGAGACAACAAGCCACTGTCCACGGTGGAAACACCTCCCTGTTTTACATATTTCTTTCATTTCATCTCCGACATGTACTGCGCTGGAGCTCAATACTGTATTTCTTCGCTATACATTCTAATGATGAGCATTTATTTCCCATTATCTTGGATAGGTTCAATATGGCAGCTATCTCCGGACCTTTCTTTTTGTGTCTCTTACAATTAGGATTGAGCTCCTATATTAGTCGATGTGACGGGGATTGAACCGGGCTGTCTTGTGTTTCTCTTGCAGGAGCCGGTCTTGCTGCTGGTGGGGGCTCGGCAGGAGTAGGGGGTCCTCCTCAGAGGCAGCCAGGAGTCCCTGCAGGGTGCGACCGCTACGCTGCTCTGGCTGAGCTGGACACTGTGTTCGGACCCTCAGTCCCTCCCACCAGTGTTTACAACCCCACCAGCACCTCTCAAGGGTGAGACCACACACACACACATACACACACACACACACATATATATATATATATATATAAAAACTTTCCCTGTAATATGATAGTTTAAGAGATTTAGATGTTATGATTTATCCATAAGTTACAGCTACAATAAACCACACACACACACACACACTTTCTGCAGTACGTCCCTTGCTAAAGGGGGACCAAAAATAATAACCTACTTAACACCATCTGGCAATTCTCACTAACAAAGTTGCTTTAATCCAAAAGAACTTCCTCATCCTATAAACACACAGGGACCACAGGCTAATCAAACCGTTGTCTCCTGTATTCTTTTTGCTGCTTTCGTAATAAACTAATACTTGTTGCCTGTGTTCCTCAGCCGGAGTGTGTTTGGCACAGAGAGTGGGATGTCCGCAGCACAAGCACAGCAGGCCCTGCCTGGGATGGCTCAAGGATTTGGAGGTGAGGGAACCTTCTGTTTTCTGATGGTTTGTGACTACTGTTCTCCAAATAAACAATCTGTGATCATTCAGAAAGTTAATTGTGAAACAAGAGGAAATCCCAGCAGTGTAATATCAGTCATTACAGCTACACTCAGTGGGTGGGAATTAGGGCTGCACGATTTGGGGAAATAATCTAACTGCGATTTTTCTGACAGATATTGCGATTGCGATTCGTGATATTTGTTTTTAAGCGACCCAACGGAGGTTTATTGTAAAATGCGGCCATATCTCCGGCTAGGAAGGTCGTATCAACGTGCTCCCGTCTCTAGCACCCCGAGCTACGAGTGAAAGAACTAAACTTACATGGAACTTCCGTTGGGTTGCTTTAAAGTCAAGCTTCAGTTTAAGACTCACCCTGTAATAGAAACATGTGATGGAGCATTACTAACCTGACTCAGGCCCCGGCCACACGAGGACGAAAACGGCTAAACGCGTAGGATTAACGCAATCGCAAAAAAGCTTCCGTCCACACGCAATATTCACCGGATAGTGTCTGTCCACACGAGACGGCTCCGTTTAGCTCCAACCGCTGGAGAAGCTGCAGTACATATGCAGGAGCCTGTACGTGGCGCTGTAACTTCCTCCACAAAAGCAGCGAAGAAGCATGGTTGTCATGGTTGCCCTTCTGTTTATTCTCCGCGGTGGGGGCTGAGGGAACCGGGCAGAGTTTTTCGCCAGTCAACGTGTTTTAAAGTTTAAATCTTCCGGACAAAATTATAAAAGTGCCGGTCAAAGGTCTTCTTTGTTATTTATTGAGCTTTAAAACAAATGAATAACGACTCTATATAATATAATATTATATCCCTCTCTTCATACAGCGTCAGTGTCGGTCTCATGCAGCAGATGATCCAGTAATGAGTGACCCGGCCGACAGTCAAAATAAACATATTTATAACTCGTTTAGGTAGTTTGAGAGGTGTCTCCGTTCTGTCAGATTAGACTTCACTCGCGTTTATGTCCATATCGAGAGAAAGAGAAATAATCTGAATTCAGTGCAGTTTACTTTGACGCGGGGGTGAGCAGCAGAGGTGGGGAGAGGCGGGGCTATTGCCTCATCATTATCAGAACGTGATGGTATAGGGCGTACACACGGAGCCGTTTGACCCCCCAGAGCGTTGTGTATGCCGTTCTATCCACCTTGGGACCCGTTATCGTTTCCGCAGTCGTTTAGTGCCGTATTCGGTCGTCCTCGTGTGGCCGAACGGTCTATATGACACAGAACGGTAACGCAAACGACCGTTTTTGTCCTCCTGTGGCCGGGGACTCAGATGCTTGGTTTCACCAAACCATCTAAAGCTCCATTGGAAGCCATCTGGAAAGGGCAGGCACTTTCAAAAATACTTGGCAGGTGATTGGATCAATCTGTCTATCACCTTCTATCATGGCCCACTTCTGATTGGTTAACAATGGCTGGTACATGTGGAGCACAGCACTTCTGATTGGTGTGGATGACTGACACACAAGAAGAAGAAAAAATCGCAGGCTTTCCGATTTGATAATTGCATCATTTCAAATTTCGATTTAAAATCGATTAATCGTTCAGCCCCTAGTGGGAATTGTCGGTTGACAAATTCTGTTCCCTTTTGGCATTAGTTTTTGTGATGCCTAAAACGAGATGAAGAATTGAATCTGTAAGAAAATGGGCTATAATGTTTTCTATAGCCCACATGTTTTTATTGCAAGTTGTTCCATAATGTAGAAAGCTTTTTCATTCATATAAGATCAATATTTACAGATAAGGTGCAAGGCTTGAATCATAAACAGATAGGGTGCAGGGTTTAGGTATATACAAGTTAAATACAGTCTTAATCAATATTAAATACAGAAGTCAAAAGGGGGGCGTTACATTTTTTTGCTGATGCTTTTATCTAAAGCGACTTACCTCAATACCTTGGAGCAAAGAATATCTGTCCTGTGAATCATTGCTTTGGTTTTACCATGTTAACGAGCAATTCACTGTTCTGTATAACCCTCTGTACATGTTTGGTGACCTCATACCTCTCTCCAACAGCTCAGTCAACCAATCCGTTTGTAGCGGCCCCGGCAGCCCCTCCCACAAACCCCTTCCAGAGCAACAGCAGGACGGCCCACATGGCGGCAGCGGCGGCGGCTGCAGCAGCAGGTGTGTTTGTGTGTGTTGTGGTGCAATGCTACAGAATCACAATCTAATGTATGCTTCAATATTGTAGATTAATATCATTTTAGCACAGAGGCAACCGATCAGGGAAAAATTAGAAAAGGTTAATTTAAAAAAGTGCTGAAAAGTAATTCTGCCCACTGTGAAAATGGGCATCCGCTGTTAAGTGGTGTGTGTGCCAGAGATGGGAAAGTTACAGCAACAGCAGAGTTTCAGTTTTCTGTCTGATTGCTCTTGGCATGCTGCACAGGCCTGATGGGGGTAATTCATGGGCAGGGTTACCCCCCCACCTATGGTAGGTTCACTTGTGCTCACTGCTTCCCCTTCTGCTCGCCTGTGCCTTGCTGTTGCAGTGCTTTCTTCTTCCTTCAGCATATCTATCAGGAACATGTTGGCGTGTGACGAAACACTAGGTAACTAGTTGGTATTAGGATGCTCAAATCTGAGTGTCAAATGAATTCTGCTACTTGAATCTTTAAATGTAAATGTTATTTTTGTCAAACAGCCATCATAATTGCATATAGAGAATATAACGTTATTATGACCAAAGGAAGATGTTGAGGAACCCAACATGTCTTGACAATTCTTTAGTCAGTTAGGAACAGGCTTAAACTCTGCTTTTCGAAGACATTAATAGAGAGGGGAAGTCCCTCCCTTTCCGGGGGACCTCCATGGGACCTTATTCTGGAAAAAGTATGTATTGAAGTCAATGGAGAGAGAAAGATTATCTTTCGACCCGTTTGAATTGTGCCACGAATTACACATATGATGTTTGTCAATTTAAAAGATAATTTTGGGAGTCAAAAAAATACAAATGTGTCGTAAAACTGTGAAGTAACACATTGTTTGTGTGAAACCGCTCAATGAACTACATCTCCCATCTGGCACCACACACCCAGACGGCCGTCACGTTGAAACATTTCACTTCTTTCTCTCAGAATGAGGCGGAAAGTATTGAAAGAGGTGAAAATCACTCCAAGTCTGGGCACGTTGAGAGCTGTACACACACAAGGGGAGTTAGTCGGTTCCTAAGAGCCAGCATGCGGGACCGGGACTCTGGGATTTTTAGTCTTTCTAGTTGCTTTTTTTTCATAGTCTTATATTTCAACAGTTTTACGACAAACTGTGACTTTTTTGACATGGAAATTATTTTTTAAGATTGACAAACATCATGTGTGTAATTCGTGGCACAATTCAAACGGGATCGAAAGATAATCTTTCTCTCTCCATTGACTTCAATACATACTTTTTACGAAATAAGGTCCCATGGGTCGGAAGTAGATGGGCGGGACTTCGCCTCTCTATCTGTGATCACTATTTGTTCATTCTCACTCATTTAAGTTTACTAAATAAGTCAAAGAAAAATATGAGCGATTTGCTTCCTAACAAACTAATGTCATAACACATTCATTTTTACATTTTATAATGTCATTGTTTTTAAATACTGTTATTTAGTGTAATGCCTGTTGACTGACTGTCCTGCTTTGTTGCAGCATCTTTCGGCACAGGCTCCATGAGTATGCCCGCTGGATTCGGGAATGTGGCAGCCTTCAACCTCCCCACCAGCTTCAGTGGAACGTTCCAGCAGCCGTTCCCCGGCCAGGCCCCCTTCCCTCAGCCCCCGGCGTACCCCCAGCAACCCAACGGTGTGTGTTACTGTGTGCATCATGTAGATATAGACGTATCTGTAATTACAACTACACTGAGTTTCAAGCTTGCAAGGGCTTCTGACATAATTGCACCTACATCTAGAATGCATTGATTTTCAAGGTACAATGTTCTTTTATGTATCATACTAGAACACAGGGTTAACACTGAGTTTTGATCGCACAGTGATGAAACTTATAGCAATAGAATCTCTGGACTCAGCTTTCATATGATATTAGTTTGTGCAGATTGCATGAAGTATAAAAGATCGCTACCATGAGTTATATCTCTCTATCTCTATCTCTCTATAACTATCTCTCTCTCTCTCTATAACTATCTATCTCTCTCTAATATCCATCTATAAGGAACCGCAGGAAACAACAGGCGTTGCTATAGCAACACGTCATGTTTATGTTTTCGCGCAAGATCAATAGCGCGAAAATCACTGCATTTTCTATAAGGCAAATATTACCCGCTTGCGCTGAGGGGTATAAATCAAAAAATGTTGGCAATTTTTTCAATCTGACTTCATATTGACAATGTTTAACAACAGAGGGTGCTACATAACACACTTTCAGGAAAAGTCACGGACTGGGAGACTTTAATATTTTGTTGAAAAAAAGTTACATACAATCAAGAAACAGCTGCGGGTCAAATGTACCCGTTGGCGGTTCTAGTGTTAAAGCATTGCCCTATTGTTGAAATGTTCCCTAATGATAACGTACCTGTGTTTCAGGCGGAGGATTTGCAGCCTTCGGCCAGGCCAAGGCCGTTGGCACTCCATTCGGACAAACAATGTCCGGACCTATGATCTCCAGCAACCCCTTCCTGGTTAGTCAAATATCTTTATTTCTTGTTGAAACAATTTAGTTATAATACTCCTACAGTAGAATGAAGCGGCTTCTGTCACATTAGCTGTTGTTGGTGGAGATTAGGCTTTTACCTTATTACCATAGATTTTAGTTATATTAAAAAGACCAATTGATTGCAAAAAACTAGAGCTGTGAAATGAACGCTGCGAATCAATGGTATAAATAATATGTAAAGAGTGCACAGACGTCACTGCAGTAATATTGCCGACACATCCCTTATTTGCCTATCAGGGTTTCCGCTAGGATTTTTTCTTGCCCGTGAAATGTCCGGAAAGAATTTATTTTACCAGACAAATTTGAAACTTACCGGTTATGTTTCAATAATAACAATAAGAATTGTGTAGCAGGTAATTACCGGACTATGACCGGATATGCTGTTTAAAACTCAGTTAATGGGATTTTTCTATTGCTTCAGTTTATAATTGTAACAGACCGAAAAGTTCAGATTCATTTTTCAATAAATGATGCGCTTCCACAAACAAAAAACAACATAATTATTACATTCAAATGAACTACTTATAGTACTTATCTCTCTCCCTCTCTCCTGACAGCTAGTCAGTTTCTCATGCAGCTGCTAAACGGAGGCGGGGCTTCAGGTGATCATGCAGAGCTGCGTGATCTGATCTCTCTCTCGCGTCCGGTTACACTTCACTCGCGTTTATGTCCATATCGATCAGATCCTGCCTCCTGATCGGCCTATAGAGAGCACCGATCAAACTATTAAGAGTGAATATCGGCCGATAATGACCGGACATTTTGACCGGCAGGTTTTGAATTTACCGGTTTTTAATACATTTTACCAGCGAAAAACCGGTAATTACCGACTAACGGAAACCCTGATGCTTATGCAAGTAAATAGTATGTTATGTCGTTTAATTGAAATCAATACATGCTCTACTCAAGTTCCACTATAAAGTCATTTTTAAAAACCTCATAGTATGTACTTTTCCAAGCAAATATAGTTTTTAATTGTTCTGACGATCAGCATATCTAATGCTTTCAATTTACGCCAATTAAAGCCCTAGAAGAAGCCCTAGTGTTGGAATATATACTCTTTGATTGTGGATTTATGTTTACTCTCAAAACTAGAAATCAAAGTTATTAGTTACTCCTTCTGATTGTGTGTCCTTTGACCTTGCAGGGTGCGGCTCCGTCTGCTCAGTATCCAGCAGGAGGCTCTTCAACGAACCCCTTCTTATAGCGACCCCTCCCCTCCGCTCCACTACAGGGTCAACAACTGGCGCGCTTGCACCTATTGCACCGTTTGTTTCACAAGTAGCTTTAAACACAATGTTTGTAAGGATTTGTATTTTCTATCGCAGTTTGTCACAAGAGATATGACGGAGCATCATGTTGACACTGTCCATGGCTACACAACAAAATGATGGTGTGTGCAGAGGGAGAGGACGGCCCCCCCCCCTTCTCTATTTAACCTGTCAACTGGCCTCGACTGAAACACAATGTATAATCAAACTGGCTGAAAACTAAGTTATTGTAACCGTTCGTTAAGCTGCAACTTTGTACATAATTCATTCTTCTTTTAACGCTTTTGTGCATATCAGTATTTGTATCTAACACACGAGATTTGTTCAGACTGATCTGTTGCTTCTTGGTAAGTTAACGGGTTCCGCCACTTACTGTGTTTGTGAAGAACCGACTGTTTAATTGTGCGGGTTCCTTTTTAGGTAAACTGTTTGCCTACGGTGGCCGACAGGTGCCAACGTGCTGCAGCGGACCAACACATTGCATTAGGAGAAACGCACTGCAACCTCAAAATGTGTTTTGTCAGTATATTCGAAATAAGATTGACTTCATTGATCCCATTTCAGGAGATGGTTTCGTCACGGCAACATGTGAACAAGACATAATGTGAAAATAAAGAAATAGGAGAAGCTAAACAAACATAAAATCAAAACATCTTAAAAAGTCAAATAGAAACATATTGACAGTGAAAGATGTATATCTGTAAATGACTAAGTTAGCTACGTTAGCTAGCTAGCAGCAAATCTGCATTGTGTTTTTATACTCACATCATTTTTGGAAACTGCAGCTTGCTTCCCATAATGGAAATGTGTTGTGTCGGTGTAACGCGGTGGCACCTGTCAGCCACCGTAGTTCTCCCATAATAAAAAAAAAAAAAAAAACCCTATTGTGTTTGCGAGGGATAAAGAAGCGTCTGCGTCGGCGGGGGTCTCATTTCTCTGCCTCGTCCCCTCCTGCTGACAGAGGGGTCACAAAGCTTCTGGAATCCTGTCGAGAATGGCTGCTGGGCTGAAATCACTTGCATTGGGGTATTAGAGAATTTTAAGTTAATGTGTAAATATATACAGTATATATATATATATATATTAAAATGAATTTTAAATAAGAAGAAATGACCAAACCATTCATTTATATTGATGTATGGAGAATCGTGTACATTTGTTTTGTGTATATATAAAAAAAAGAAGATTTATATTCATGGTGTTGCAGTCAGTAAGTTGAAGCTTTTAACTGCAAAGTTTCAGAATGTGTGTTCGTCACAGTCCGGAGGGTCATTTCTGACGGCAGCAGTGGGCTCTTTGTCGCTTCTCCAAATTGTAAAAAGTCCCCGAAGTGAGAAAACGACAGCGATGAGTGAGAAGTAGCTGGCGTGTATGGTGAACTGCAACAAAACAGACCATCACTTCATCTGCAGAAGACTGAGTGACATTTCTGATCTGCCTCCTCACCTGAGGAATGATGCCCAGGCCCAGCCCTCTGCTGTCCACCACCACAGAGGTGATGATGGTCTGCAGAGCCAACGCTCCAATAGTTTATTCGCTCCAAACACCAGAGCATACCTCTCCATCGTCAGGTCGGCTGCAATCTGGTACCTAAAAGAGAAGGATTGTTTACTTCAATGCACGATTTCCTGTTCTGCCTGCAATAATAAACACGTCTCCCTTTTGATAAGACACCTCTTACATGGCTATTGTTATCAGCAGCATGTACAGGCACTTGAATACGATGTATCCGGCGTAGCAGACCCAGATGTTTCTGATGAAGGTCATGAGGAAGAGTGCTGCTGCTCCGAGGCCAGAGAAACCCCCGAGGATCTGATCTTTCACCGTGTCGAATGCAGCTGACAGGTCCAACATGATGATGACAGAGGAGAGGGATGCTGCTTTGGCAGTGTGCAGTTCCTCAGTGACAGCAATATGAGCAGTTTCTGTGGAGTGACCTGCCTTGAAACCAGACTGGTGCGGATCCAGAAGGTTGTTCTGATGGAGATAACGGCAGAGTTGTTTAAAGAAAGCGTGTTCAAGTGTTTTAGACAGGCCTGTAGTTTATAACATCAGACGGGTTGAGAGTGGGTTTCTTTAGGAGAGGGTTTACTCTTGCCTCCTTGGAGAGGGTTTACTCTTGCCTCCTTGAGACTGTGTTGGAAAGTGACCAGAAGTTAGAGAAGTGTTGATGAAATGGGTGAGAAACGGTAGAATATCAGGAGCGATAGTCTGAAGGAGGTTTGAAGGGATAGGGTCCAGAGGACAGGTGGTAGGGCGGGCAGAGGTAATGAGGGTAAGAACCTCACTTGGAGAGAGAGGGGAAAAGGAGGTTAGTGTGTGGGTGAAAGGAGGGTCTGGTGACCCAGCGGTGAGTAAAGGTGAGTCAGAAAAAGAAGAGCGAATATCATCAACCTTTTTTTCAAATGGTTAACAAAGTCGCTTGACAGGAGGGGGGAGGGGCTTTGGGAGGGTCCAAGAGGGTGGAGAAGATGGAAAATAGTTTTTTGGAATAGGAAGATTGGATCTTATCTTGAAAGAAAGTGCTCTTTGCCTGAGAGATCGAAGCAGAGAAAGAGGAGAGGAGAGCCTGATAGGTTAGGAGGTCGTCACGGTGTTTGGATTTCCACCGTTTCCGCTCTGCTGCCCGAAGGACGGTTCTATTAGCACGCAGGGCGTCATTTAGCCAGGGAGCAGGAGGGGACTGACGAGCCTGCCGAGATGTGAGAGGACAGAGAGAGTCCAAAGTGGATGAGAGAGTAGAGAGGAGAGTTTCTGCAGCAGAGTTTGGAGGCAGGAGTTGGAACGAGTCAGAGGAAGGGAGGGCTGAGAGCACCGATGAGGCAAGGGAAGAGGGGGAGAGGGAACGAAGGTTACGGCGGACAGGTGCAGGCTGAGAAGAGATTAGTGTTTGTTATGTTTGGAAGGGGAGAGAGGTTAGAGAGAATGAAAGGAAGAAGGTGATCGGATGTGTGGAGCGGGTTTACAGAGAGGTTAGAAGTAGTGCAGTTCCTTGAGACTATGAGATCAAGGACATTGCCAGCTTTATGAGTTGGGTGGGGATGGAGACAGTGAGAAAGCAAAGGCGGTTAACAGAGATGTTAGTTCGTCTATCTTCCCCGTCTGGAGGTTGAAGTCTCTGAGAAGTACATGCCGGAGGGCCAGTTTCAGGGATGTGTGAGAGGAGAATTATCTAATTCCTCCAAGAAGTCCCCCAAGGCGGCCTGGCGGACGGTAGAGAACAAACAATGGTTTAATTGTATAGGATGGGTCAGTGTGACGGCATGGAATTCAAAGGTGGAAGGGAGTGAAGTTAGGTAGGCTTGAAGAGGGAAAAGCTCCATTTGGGAGAGAGCAGGAGACCAGTGCCACCTCCTCTGCCAGTGGGTCTGGGTGTATGGAGAAGGAGTATGCTGTGGAGAGAGCTGCTGGGGTGGATGTGTTGGATGGAGGAATCCAGGTCTCAGTGAGAGCAAGGAAATCCAGAGACTGCAGGGAGGCGTAGCCAGAAGATGAAGTCAGCCTTAGGAACAGCTGACTAGCAGTTCCACAGGCCGCCTGAAACTAGATGTTGGATGTCAGTGGAGCATGTGGGATAGACGAGAGCAGGGCCGGTTATATCGATTACGAGATACACGGGGTCAGTGATAATTGCGCGAGGACACAATGAACAGGAATGGAGAAAATACACATGATTATAGCATGAGGGGCTAGAAAACTAAATGAAATAAAACACCAGCGATACTTAGCTCAATCAAAGTAGAATTTGCCTCCTCTTTGCCACCCTCGTGACTCCAGCAGGACTCTATTGTCTTTGTCGGTCTTAGAGACTCCAGCAGGACTCTATTGTCTTTGTCGGTCTCCGGCTGTCTGACGCTGAAGCTGACGCTCCAGGAAATAGCTACCTAAAATGGAGCCTGATTGCTGAGTTCTCACAGCTGTGGGGCCACGCCCCTCTAATTAGTTAACTCTCTACAGCTGATGGGCGACAGCAGAGTGGCCGTGCCTATATTGTAATGCAGGCTTGAGTGCCCGACTGAGACCTGTGTTACAGGTTCCTTGAGGCAGATCTGAGATGTAAAATCTCTCAAAAGCGCCGTTTTAGCTACAATAACTGCAGAACAATTATACAGAGTAGAATAAATGAAACAGAGAAGTCTAATTAAACAAGAATATAACTTACAGTGGTTGCTGCGTCAACAAGTCGTGTCGTCACCCGGTCGATATGCACACTGAGTTCTTCAGATTTTAAATGCGGTATTTGAGTGCTTTTTAGCTGGAAGATGACTAATTCACGCCGTTTGTACTTCACGCAATCAGCAGAGTGGCCGTGCCTATATTGTAATGCAGGCTTGAGTGCCCGACTGAGACCTGTGTTACAGGTTCCCTTGAGCAGATCTGAGATGCAAAATCTCTCAAAAGCGCCGTTTTAGCTACAATAACTGCAGAACAATTATACAGAGTAGAATAAATGAAACAGAGAAGTCTAATTAAACAAGAATATAACTTATAGTGGTTGCTGCGTCAATATGACATAGAATCGAGCAACAGAGTTATCTTAGGTGCGACTTACCTATTGTTCTCTCTGGTGTCTCTGCAAGACTCCGTCAGGGATTGATCCTCAGCCAAGGAACAGGACACTGGAATCAAACTGACTCAGGACTCAAGCTACGTGGGAACAGGTTACATTGCCTTCTGAATTGTCACTTATCCAACAATAATCAGAAGGGCTATATGGACTTTAGTTTCCTCTCACAAATGTGAACAGGTAGTTTTATTAAAGTTTCACAAGTTATAACATCAACATCATACAACAACAATAAAAAATAAAATGCGTTTTGCCCAGATACATATTATATCCGTGATTTTTGCCTCAATGCGAGTAGTAATACGATCGTCTTCCGTGGCTTGCTAAACAAGCTGGAGAGTTCGAGTTCGAACTGGGTTCGAAGAGGAACTGCTCTCCGAAGTTCTTCAGTCTTCTTTATCCTCTTCTTTCCGTGGTTTGTCACATGCTTTGTGTGCAAGCTGGTGCGTTCAGAGGTGTCCTTCTTCGTTGCTGTGATTAACTGTTCACTTCCAGCGAGGAAATACATAACAGATGTTCTCCTTGAAATGGGAAGTGCATAGAAAGTTCATCTCCTCGAAGAGGAAGTGCGTACTATAGGTCTTTATGAGATCCATCCTGGATCATAGGTCCTGGATGGATATCCTCGTGATTCATCTTCCTATTATACACACATGCATTTCCAAATATTTGGATTACCTATGTCGCAAATGTATTATCTTTTCAATTTACAGACAGCATCTATTGCACGTCTGTCCGTCCTGGGAGAGGGATCCCTCCTCTGTTGCTCTCCCTGAGGTTTCTCCCATGTTCCCCTTTAAACTGTGGGTTTACTCTGGAAGTGTTTCCTTGTACGATGTGAGGGTCTAAGGACAGAGGGTCTAAGGAGAGAGGGTCTAAGGACAGAGGGTGTCGTATTGTCATACTGATATTCTGTACAAACTGTGAAGACCACTGAGACAAATGTAACATTTGTGATATTGGGCTATATAAATAAACATTGATTGATTGACCTATGTTTTTAAGGATTTTTGTTATGCATCCTGTTTATATTGCTAAAGCATTAAACTATACGATACATGACTATGGCATTCAGAGTTTTAATACAGTTTTTAGCATATTTAAGCTTTATATAATAATACTTTTTTCCATTTTCTTCCTTTCTTCAACACATCTCTCCTCTCTCATCTTTCCTCTCCCTCCTCTCTCATCACTCATCTCTCTTCTCTCCTCACTCATCTCTCCTCTCTCATCTTTCCTCTCCCTCCTCTCTCATCTCTCTTCTCTCCTCACTCATCTCTCCTCTCTCATCCCCTCTCTCATCTCTCCTCACTCATCTCTCCTCTCTCCTCTGTCCTCACTCATCTCTCCTCTAGATCAGTGTATCCTCTGTTATAGCTCCTCCAGAGAGCCTCCTCGATGTGCATTTATAGAATTAGACGTCCTTACAAGATAGACATCGATGTCCGGGTCACTACCGGAGGATCGAGGAGTCGACATTTAGAGAAGTGAGAAACGGCTAATTTTAGAGGATTTATATGTGTCGACTAAAGAAAACTTGACACGCCTGAGGCCGTCCGGGCACCTGCTCATCACTGCAACGCTGTTTGATTATTATTATTATTATAGAGACCAGAGGAAACACACCTTTACCTTGAATAGGTAAAGGTGTGCTTGAATACAACCAGAGACACTGAGGAGAGACTCTCAGACAGCCGCGGCGCCAGGATTTTAATTGTGGGTGGGCCAACGTAATTTCGGCTGGGCCTGTTCAAATGTTTTTCTCGCGATTTTTGTTAATAATCTAATAAAAATAGGCTATGCCTAGAATGATATTCGTGTTTACTGAGAGCATAGTCGATGTGTTTCCAGTCCCTGTAACCATGGCGACTGAATGATTCTTCTCTGCCGCCCCGCCTCCCTCTCTAAAATGCGGCACATTTTACAAAACACACTGTCTTCCTTGCTAATGCTATACTCCAAGAATTGTGTACTTGTCATACCAGTGGGCAGCGAAGCTCCTTTTGTCCGACAAGTGTCTGAGGGTAGGCTACTTATGAGCTTTGGCTGTGTAGCCGCCGTGTCATCTATGGCTGATAGGTCCGGCACTGGGATGCTATTTCTGTTATCCTGGAACGGGTGCGTACGTCCCGCAGAGGGACTGAGCTCAGCGAGGGCACAACATTAAGCACACTCTCGTCTCTCTGAGGCGGCACCTGCTGTGAGGATGATGAGTGTGGTGGTTCCCGCGGGCGGCGAACTGTTCTTTACTCTTTTAAAAAAAACTGAACATCGATTGTTGTGACAATCGTTAGTGAGCGCGGTATATATTTTTTGTCTGTCCAGTCCACTGTCCTGCTTCGTCTGCGCGCGGCCACGAGACGTTCTAACGATGTGTTTGCTCCCGGCTTCGACGATGAGTTCGCCTGATTACATCATTAATGTGGCTTTAATTGTATTATTTTTGAAAGGGAAACACATGTTTGCTCTTATTTTATTATTTAATTGTTAATTTTGATCGAAAAGGTTGGAAACTATATTTTTTCGCCTAGTTATCTTTGATCAATGAATGGGTGGGCCCAGTGCCAGAGTGGGTGGGCCTAGGCCCAGTAGGCCCACCCATAACTAGGGATGGGTATCGTTAAGGTTTTAACGGTACTACTACTTTTATCGATATCGCTTATCGGTCCGGTCTTTTAACGGTTCTTTTGGAGAAAAGGTAAACTAACTAATTAATTACTAAAATTAACATTGCTTTTTATTTAAATGAAATAAATAATATTTCACATCAAAAGAACAACAACGTTTTAACAAATGGTATTAAATAATCTGATGACAGAACTGTGAACAGAATAGCTGAAACTTTAACAAAATAAATAACTCAGTTTCCTCTAATCATTAACCCATGTTTGTATCATGTAGTTAACTCCGTGTTGCTGCTAGCATACAGAACACCTGATGTGGAAACGTTACTCGTGGACGGGGCTACAGAGCTGCTAGAACCCGGTGCATTCCTCCGTCTGGATGTGGAGCACTTTTGATAAATGTTTAGACAAATTGCTCGTGTTACCGCCCTGATATGCTAAACTCTTATTGCACTTTAGGCAACGAGCATTGTCCACATCAAGACGGGTAAAGTTTAACCACACCTTGGAGCGAGTTCTCTCCGCCATCTCCTGTGTGTGTGTGGCTGCATGTAGCAGCTGCGTGTGTGTAAACTGCCCCGCCCCCTCGCACACAGACGGGGGAGAGAGATCTCTCGTCTGGATTGGAAAGATCGAGAAATACTAAAAATAATCATAGACGCATTTTTGCAGTCTTTTTGCGTATTAGAAACGGAGTTGGCGACACTAAAACTGCAATATAATGTTTGTGTAGCATAATACATATGAGATATATTAGATGTCTCCAGATAAAAAGACAGATAACGTCGGAGCTTAACGGTACCACGGTCTTTAATAATTCAGCTCCGGGGCCCGTTTAATACCGGGGCTCGGTAGTCCATCCCTACCCATAACGCCCGCGGCTGCTCTCAGACCTGCAGAGGAACCAGAGCCACTGAGCAACCATCAGAAGGGAGCGTAGAACCCAGCATAGAGAGGTTCAGTGAACGTGGTTCTGAAGGTGTGGATGTGGATCAGTGTGTCAGAGGAGATTCTTAGGAAGGAGAGAGAGCCAGCAGGATGATCCACATACACTGCTACTCTTCCAGAGGACGGGG